>JBCFYV010000221.1:0-436774 GCA_039000515.1 Timema cristinae
CTTGAATTTTAGAAATAATTGCAAACAGCGCAGATGTGTAGTTAGTTTTTAGTTAATTGAATCTAAATAATATAAGCCATTAGTTGATATTTATTACAATTTAAGTTTTAATTTGTTACAATTTTTTTCTTTTTAAACCAATCAATCTGCGTAGCATCAGTTTTAGGAACCTAGTGGTAATTATTGGAACCACTTGATTCATACTCGTAGACCTCAGTTTATGAACTATTTACTAGTTGGCTATTGGAACCAAAACATTTAAACCTTCTTGATTATCTGAACGCGCTTCTTTATCTTTATGTTAAAAAGTTTTTTGGCGTATTGGCTGAATTGTGTGAGACACGCAACTGCTTTCAGACTTCTTGCTCAAAAAAACCCTTGTTTAAGTTCTTTAGCACTGTGCAACAAGGATCATCCAAACTTATTCTTAAAACTGTTTTTGCTTTTAAGTTGATTGAAGATATATTTTATCCGTTTCACTATAGAGGTACTAAACTTGAGTAGTGAGTACATTACAAGTGCATACTAATTGTCTAATAATCCAAACCCAACAAAAATATGTATATATTTTTAAAGACCAACCAAAACTCAGTCTAACATCACTACCTTTCTACATAAAATCACATCCATCTCATTGCCAAATTCACGTGTGGAATGGATTTAGAATAGTCGGGTTGTATTGCGTGCTTATCGTATAGGTGACTTAAATACTCTAAATACTCAGACAATTTTAGAATAAAAAACTGAAAAAATGCAGGAAGTTCAGACGGGCACAGTTGTTACCTGATCTGGACTGATCAAAATGTTAAAATTCCCTCTACATTCAGGCTGTGCTCCAGCTTCCATCTTAGAAAATGGCAGCCAAATTCCAATTTTTTTAAATTTTCAGAACGTCACAGTTACAAAAAAGAATTAAGACACAACGTATTTGTCATAAAAATATATTGTGACTTACATTTTTTTGTGGGATTATACCTAAATTATTTTTAATAATATTTACAACATTTGCAGTACTTACAAATGTTAATTACAAGGAACAATAAATATGAATGTTTTACAAATTTAGCAAATAAGTGTTTTAAAATATTCAAACAATTCAATTTGAAGTACATAGTATTACATTTAGAAAATATTAAAAATACCCATTGTTTAAACTTAAGATTATGAACGGATATAATTAAATAAATAGCTCGACAAAGGAGCATCGGGTGTGAAGCACCCAGGTACACCCACACATACAGTTCATAGGTGTAAATAAGAAAGTTTGTAACTCGTTAAAACATGACATATACTAATATATCAAATGGGATTAAAGGGCAGCAACTCTACGGTAATATTAATTAGTGGCTGTAATCAAATCTAATTACAAATTTACCATAGATTATTTTACTCCTAATAGCTGACTGAAACTTCCAGTAGTGGACTTAATAAACATGATAACAACCAAGCCACATAAATTTAGCCCTAAGTTAAGGAGCTACAAGGGAGGTAAATAACACGAGCTAATTGCGTGAGTTAACTCCATAGAGAGTTAGACATAATAAGGGTATAACTTCCTAGAAGAAAAACTATAATTTTACAACCAGTACAGTACTACCAGGAAAACTAGATGCTTCTGATACTATGGCCGGACTCTTCCTACTTAGTACTGCCTGAGCAATCAATAGTATCTTAACTCTGTTACCTAACTAACGGGACAATATTACTTGACAAAATAGTGATCATTTATTACTAACGTTAGAGGCGCCACAAGAGGACCGTACAAAATGGGCCACTACTATGGACAAGTAGCACTTCCACAGGTTGCGCACCGCATACCAGTATACAGTCAGACACATCAGAGACAAGTGTCTGTTACAGACACAATTAGGTCGTGAAACAGCAATATATAACCTGGTATCCTCCATTATTGCGACACTCCACCAAAATGTGGTTCAATCCTCTTTCAATAAAAACCCATGGGTCAATGATGTGTGTCCGACGCGGAGTCTCGTCACGATGATCTCCTCTCTCCTAGACTTTCGTATAGAGGAGGGCCATCGCGACACACCGTCCCTGATGGACCGCAGCTTGTCCTGAGCAGGGGCCGAAACCCACTGCTTGTGCCAAGTGGGTTAGACCCCACGCTGAACATGACCGTGATCATCAAAAATGTTTAAAAAGTTATATCCAGTGTTTTTTTTAACACTTCGTTTAATTTATTCAACATTAAACACGTGATTACAGGTAAAATTTAATAATAAAAATTAAACCAAATTGTAAAAACAAACTTCTTACTAAAAATACTAAATAGATAACACTTTTAAATATTTAAAAAAAAACAATAAGCTTAAGGTCAACAACAAAAAGAGCAATAAAACCGCGCACACAACATACATACATACATTCATACAAACAAACAAACAAACAAACAAATACGATCCAAAAAATTTAATTACAATTAAAAATAACCTGAAATAATTTAAGGTTAGTGAAAAGTCAAGATTCCGTTAATATTTACAGGCATATCACCCTAAACTATATCGCCAAACTGTAGCATACAGCATGTGATAATATTTTTTTCACTCATCGTGGTTCGTATATCAGTCACTACCAAATTGTACGTTGAAAAATACCGTTCACTGTCTGCATTTGAAATGGGCAACCAAAGAGATTTAAGCGATTTTTCTACAAAAACATAAAATGTTCACCTTTGTGTTTCAAACCTATTAGCGTTTTTACCATAGTCACTGTCAATTTGTTTGGAAATTAATGTGCACAGTTCTTTGTGGCCTGGTTGAAAATCACACTGCAAGTCTCGGAAAGCAGGAAGGTCCTTGAACATTATTTAAAGTTCCCTCCCATCACTTGAACTAGGCCTGCTCAGTAGCTTAGTAGGGTCAAACAGGTACCCTAATGCTTTTATTACTTTTATTTCATCACTATTTTTGGCTAGCATTGAATATAGCTTGGCACAAGTTAGTGCACCACATGCCTTCAAACACTCCTCAGTTTGTCCTCTACATAGTGGTGAAACTTTGGCTAACATCTGTACAACGTTGATACCAAACTTAGGCCACGCGCGCACATGCAATTTTTAGTCGGCCAACTATTTGATCGGCCAACTGATAGCTCCGCGCGCACCAGCCGACTGAACAGTTGGTCGATTGAGATGTCCGCGCACATGCAACAAAAAGTTGTCCAACTAAACCTTTTTCCACCAGTCATGCCATGGACTTGATTGAAACAGCTTGTGTATGTGCACTTGTAATCCGTCAAAGAAAATTGAAACGTAAGAAAGAATACTAGGTACATCCATTATCAAGTCAACGATTACTCAAAGGTCAATTCTACAAGTTGTATAATGATTTGCGGGCTTATCCAAATAAATTTTTCAATTACCATAGAATGAGTATAAGCAGTTTTGATGAACTGTTGTTCCACTTAGGACATTAGATAACCTATCAGAACACCAGAAGAAAGGCTATCTGTTACATTAAGGTAAAAAAAAATCACATTCGTTATAATTTAATTTATTTATGAGATAAAACTTGTTTTACACGAACAATTCTTGACAAAGTATAAATTCTAGGCTTCATTTACAAATTGAATATTTCTGAATGAGTTGAGAGCTCATCGGAGAAGCAACTGTTTTCCGATTCGTGACTGGAGCTCATAGCATTGCAAGGTATTTGAGATGAGGACTGTAAATAATGAGAAGGTAAGCTTTGCGACAGGTAGTAATTATTACTGGTAAAGGGGTTCTGGTTAGTCAAATGATGAGTATAAGGTGTGCCTTTTATGAGTGCACTAGACAGGGGTAGCGTTTCTAAATGTGTTAGACTTGTAGATGGTTGTCCATTTTCAATTCGTCTCATCACTCTTAGAAACTCCACTTTGGCTTCAAATTTTTTATCTGCATTTAACTTTTTAAATGAAGGAACAAAAGACAGCAAAAATGATTTGTCCTCATCAATTTCCTCTGACCTTTTATCCTGCAATATATTTAATAATGATTCCTCATAGGATACTGGTTTCTTTTTTGATCGACTCACGCTAGGATGTGCGCGTTTGATATTGGAATTTCCTTCTTCATCATCTCTGTTGTCATTTTCATTTTCTTCTGCCTCTCCTCGAATAGAGCTAATATTACTTACTGTCTCTCTCTGTCTTCGATAGTTGGCAGCAGAAACAATAATTGATCAAAATAAACGTACTTTCTACGTTTTGTAGCTGCTTGTCCTGATTTACCCTTTTTTTTTTGTTCATTCAATTCTCGCTTAAAGCATGTTCTTAGGTTTCGCCACCTTTGTTGGATTTCTCTACCTGTAACATACAATACATAAATAAATTAATCACTCTCTATCTTCACGCAAATGCAGGTGCAGTTCCTCTAAATTACACCTACCTCATCCCTAACCAAATAGTGTAATTAATACATAGGTGTATAACCCGAACGGGTAATAATAAGCGGTGCTAAAAAAAAAGCTGTACGGTTACATTAAACTAAATTTTAAAGTTTGTTTTATTTAATTTGCAGGTATCTGGCTACGGGTAATAGTTTTCAATCTATGTACTATGAATACCTCATTGGTGCTACTACTATACGTGAAATTGTCAGAGATACTTGTGACAAACTGTGGACTTACCTAAAACCAGCATACATGGCGGAAACAAAGGAAACTGCTTGGCTTCAAATAGCCGATGTATATGCAACAAGGACAAATTTCCCTAACTGTTTGGGCGCGATAGATGGCAAACATATCAGAGTAAAGAAGCCATCCCACAGCGGTTCACTTTTCTATAACTACAAGAATTTCAGTAGTACTTATGGCTTTGGTAGATGCAGATTATTGCTTCACTTGGATTGATGTTGGATCATATGGAAGTACCAGTGATTCTTACTCATTTCAAAAATCGAACTTCGGCCAAAGGCTTGAAGAGGGAACGGTAAATATACCTGAAAGCCAGCAATTACCCAATGACAATGGAGTGCCCATGCCATTTGTTATCGTAGGAGACGAAGCGTTTAGTTTATCAAAACATGTATTGCGCCTTATCCTAGAAGAAACTTAAATTATGTTAAGAGGATTTTCAATTACAGGCTTACAAGGGCTCGGAGGATGGTAGAATGTGTCTTCGGAATATTGACAAACAAATGGAGGATATTTCATAGACCAATTGACGTGAATCCCGAATTTTGTGACACCATAATCAAAGCTGGTTGCATCCTACACAATTATGTGCGCAAGAAAGATGGAGTTAACTATGAAGATACTCTGTATACATGCCCGCTGCAGAGCGTAAATCCGACAAATGTACGAGGACCTACTGCTGCAATAACAATGGATTATTTTGCTTCCTATTTTACATCACCACAAGGATCTGTTCCTTGGCAGTATGGAGAAATATAGTGTAACTAGAGTAATTAGCCGATGAAAATACAATTTTTGTAAATCTATATTATAATGAATACCGTATTTAAACAACCAAATATTGTCTGTGCATTTTTTTTCAATAAACATGTTAAAATAATATTTAAAATATTTCTATTCACCCAAATACCTATTTTTACTCTGGTTTTTATACAGCAATGATAAAACTCTGTGACCCAAAATCACTTTTCAATACGTTATGTCTCATTCTTTATTTGATAAAATGTAATTAAATCGAAACATTCATTAAAATTTATTGAAATCATTATTGAACCGTGATTTGTAAAATTTACCAATTAATTAAACCACGAAAATATTTTAAAATCAATAAGATATATTTTTTAGTGTTATTAGTAGTTGCGTATTATATGTAGCCTAGAAGAGCAAAGTTTTTGTGTCAGATTTTTAATAAACCTTTATTGGTTAGGCTAGGAATGCTTATTGTTTCTTAATTATAGTCACAAATTAAGACTAAATTACAAGATTCATGATTTTACATACTTTTATTGTTCTATATTGAGTACTTAGTTCACTCCAATTAGAAATCATGATCTCACACACTTCGTTCCATAATTTTTCTTTCACATTTCTATCAGAATATTCTTTTATTGACTTATTAAATAAAGCCGGTCTACTTTCGATTGTGCTAATAAATTTATCAATCCAATCCTGGTCGGCGTCCATTTCTCTTGATTAAAACAAAAACAAATTATTCACTGAAACAAAAATTTTCATCAACGTATACTAAACTGGGAGAGAAGTGTAAGTCGGCCGACTTTTCATTGCAGGTGCGCGCAGACGCGTTGAAACCTGTAGGTTACAATCAGGTTGGCCAACTTCAGAGTTGCAGAGAGTTTGTATCAAGGCACAAACTATTTAATCTGCCGACTTGATAGTTGCATGTGCGCGCGCTCGCATTTAAGTTAATGGTTCTCAATAATGCAACTGAATAGTCGGCCGACTCAAAATTGCATGTGCGCGCGTGGCCTTACCATTTCTCAGTGATTCGATTCTTGATTGTACTAAATGTGCCACAGGCTTATCTTTACTTTGAAATTCCAAAATTGGATTTGTAATTAATTTACAATTTTCTGACACAAAGGCTACTTGAACCTTCACCATTTTACATTTAGTGTCATTCAAGTGGTCATCCAACAAATTTTGACCTTGAACTGAAAGATTGTTATTTTGTTTGAGAAAATTAACAATTGTATCAAAGTATTCTGACAAGTACACGACATAATTAAACCAACTAGACCAACGAGTTAACACAGGAATTGGATAAAGTTTCACTTCTAGTGTCGGCTAATTTTCAACTAGATGTTTCTTATATTCCGTTTTTAATTTACGGGCGTTTCTGAAAACGTTCTTTAGGCCAGAAATTACAGAATTCAAATCTTTTAAGTTCTTTTGCCATATTTCTCCGAGTAGATTAAACTTGTGACACCAGCACGTAAATCCTAATAAATGTTCACCAATTAAAACCTTTAATGTACAAACACATTTAATCATGTATGGAGCACTGTCTGTACAAATAGCCTTGATATTGTTAAAGTCAATATTTAAATCATTTATAGTTTCCATGATTGCCTGGCTTGTCGTAGTAGCATTTGCTGTTTGGAGAAAACTGCAAGACCCTAAGTAGAGTTGCTGTGATGATTTTCCTTCTAGTGTTTCATCACAGAATAGCAAAAACACAGATGCCACTCCGATCTGTAGTTTCATCACAGAATATAGCCACAGATTTATTGGCTAAAGAGTCTTTTATGTTTTCTTTAGCTAAAGCTCCACATTTAGGGACATATTCTCGTCTTAGCCAGGACGCTGAAGGTAAATCGCCTGAACCTTTAATGTATTTGCCCATCCAACTTCTAACTGCTGGATTGTCCAGTTTTTCAATAGGAATGTTGCCCTGCAAGAAATTAAAACAATTATGTTGACAAATATCAGCATAATTAGAATAAAATAATTAACCAAAATCTCCTTCTGGATTTGTAATGATAAGAGATTTAAAGAAAAATATTAATATTGAATAGTAGGCCGACTAGGCTCACACTAAAATAAATGTATGTCTAGTCCTAAATAAGGATTAGAAACATGATATACGTATATTGCGCTAAAGGCCTAATTTTACCTTGAGAAACATTTCTGTTGTGTCCATTATAAATTCCACTTTATCATATTTCGCCTTTTTTTGAGCTTGAATTGCCCTCTCGATGGATAACTGTCGCTTTACTCCTGTAGTCAAGGAAGCTTGGACTTGTTTAATGTGCCCTTTATTTTTGATGTGCTTTTCACACGCATCACGTCGTTTCCATTCAATTCTAGAATTACATTGTTTACACAATACAATATTTTTATCATTTAAATAAAATCCATGATTTTTGTATCCATTTACACGTGAAACTGCACTGATTTCAATCGTTCTCCCCATGATGAATGTAATAGCTGCTTAACTACACACGACTTTGGATAATGTGAAAAATGCAAATCATTATCTAATTGAGTATTAACACGCTAAATTAACGGCTTACTAGTGAAGCTAGTGACGGGCTATATCGAAAGAAAACTATCTAATACCAACATATGAAAAATGTGTAGCACCAAAGAAGTTATATACTTATTACCTCTAGACTATACATGCTTGAACATTGCTTAGTAATTGCAACAAGCAAAGTGTTTTTTGGCTTAAAATTTGATGTGCAGTCTATGAGTAGTAATTCTATTGAGTTTTATTTACTTAATCATTCCAAGACGGCAAGATGGCGGGTGGCGACATATGGTATTTGAAATCTCTTGTTTGAAATATTTTTATTTGGTTTAAGTGAAATATAAAATAAACCTAGTACCCAAAATAACATAAATAAATACCTGGCATGCATCAAATACCTAACAGCGAGTATAAAATAAAGCAGGATACGTTAATTTTTTTTTAAAAACTTTGAAGTGAAAAACACGTTTCTTTCAAGTCTTGTTTGAGTTTTAAAACTATGCATGCGCAAAATATATGATCGAGACACATTCTTAAGGCTTGTAAGACTTCTGTGAAAATAAAATGGGGCAAATTTACGCTGTGAAGGAATGTTTATTCAATAAAGTATTGTTTTTAAAACTTCAAATCCGACTATTCAAATATTAAATTGTGAAAAAAAAAAATTAATTTTTCGCGTTAATCGCGAGAATAATAAAATTTCGCGAAAATTCGCGATTTGAAAATATGTTGGATCACTTCATAAACATTGTGAAACGTGTAAATATAGATTTTGAAGCTACAGAAAAACAATTCGCGTTTATCGCCCATAACAAAAAAAAACTGCCTCTGGGTATTATCTACACCACATTCATCGTGAGCCCATTGACAACACAAAATACATTGACTCCGATTTTCTCCTCGAGTATCTTCTGAGAAACGTCCAACACACAAAATAAAAACTTCTACATAGTTTTCGTCGTGGTTAATCGAGTCGCTAGTATCCATCAGCTGGATCTCCGTTTCAGATTCATCTTCATTAGACGATATGGAAAAGCGCTTCTTATTTATATTTTAATACTGGATTTTTTTTTTATTTGGGCGTTCTGTGAATAAATAATTCTTTGCTGGATTTTTCTTGGAATTTTTTTATTTGGGGTTCTGTGAATAAATTATTCTTTGCTGGATTTTTCTTTTTGCTACATTAATCCAAACTTTCTCTTAGCTCTTGCTGGTACGGATTGTATATTATTAGTGCTGCTTTCTCTGCTATGGATTTCTTGGTAGTTTCATTTGCAGAGGGCTGTGGCTCTTTTCTTGTTGATGTCAAAGAATCGTTTGCTAGACTCATACAAGTTTTTGGAATATTTTCATTCGATGACTGCTGAAAACTGGGAAGAGGTTAAATGTCAGCTGGTCCTTTGACATGCCGTATTTAACGAGTGCAATTCTCCTGACGTCGATCTTAAGGCTGGGTATTTTACTTCGACGGTCATCACGGCGGTGAGGGCTTCCATCCCTAAATCAGCGCCACCGTCCCGTTCCCTAGTGGAACGAGGAGTTGATACCTTTTCCTATATCCTAGTTCTGTTGAAACTAGTTCTTGCCTCGTTGTTGTTTGTTCTCTTGTTCATTACACATATTAACCATTTGGTTACTGGAAGCGTACTGATTTTGGTTATAATCACTGGTTAATAAAGAAGAAAGTTTGATGCCAGGTTATTCAAGGTTTATTAATTGGTGACTAAAATCTTTATTAATAAACATAACAAGCTTACAGGTTTACGTTACAGTTACAAAAATGATCCACAAGCAACTATCTCTGATAAAAGTGTTTTGCTAGAAGTGCGAGGCGGCACGGTCATATTCGACTGACCTGAACTGAATTACGGAAATGAGTGTTCACAGAAAAGTAAGTGTGGGTTAAACTGAGCTGACACTCACAAGACCGCGTGACCTACCCTCTAGCGCCACACCTGGCAGGCTAAGAGTTCAACAGCGAGGGTGACGTCATACTCTACAGAGTGTCGGTTGGCTATTTCTGACCGTCGTAGAGCCCTACGACTACTACGGAGAATTTAGAGTCGTTCCGGATGCTACGTGCTCGAGCTCGACGTGTCATTCGAGAAAGCAGAAGAGAGTCTTGGAGACAGCTTATTTCTATCCTTACAATTACCACTCCCACAATTAAAGTTTGGGACAATATTCGTAAATTAAGTAGTAGCAAAAATTCCATTAATAATATACCTGCCCTCATGTCTAACGGTTCACTTGTCTCCTACCCTGTGGAGGTTGTCAATGTATTGGGCTCGATGTTCGCCGCTATTTCTAGCACTGCGAGCTACTCTAACAAGTTCGCGGTGCATAAGCGGAGCATCGAGCGCCTTACTATTGATTTTGGTCAAAGTCGGGGGAGGATTATTACTCCCCCTTTACTAAAGAGAAACTTATCTATGCCATGCCCCAGGCGGGCAACACAGCTTCCGGCCCTGACGATATTCATTAAGAAATGTTGCGCCAACTGCCCCCTGCTGGACGGGCGTTCCTCTTAGACTTCTACAATAGTGTTTGGGAATCTCTTCAATTCCCAACTCTATAGAGGCAAGCAACCGTTATCCCTATATATAAAAGTGGCAAGGACAAATTAGAACCAACTAGTTATAAACCTATAGCCTTAACTAGTTGTTTATGCAAAATATTAGAGAAAATTGTTAGTAGATTCTAATACCATATAAATCTTGTATTATCTGATATGCAATGTGGCTTCCGCTGTAACCGATCCACGGTTGATCATCTTGTCCTTCTCGAGACAGCAGTACGTGACGCCTTCCTCCATAAACAACTCCTCTTGGCTGTCTTCATTGATTTGGAGAAGGCATACGACACCACCTGGCGGTACGGCATTTTAAAGACCTTTTTTAATTGGGGGTTCCGAGGAAATTTCCCTGTTTTTATAGATAATTTTATGTCAGATAGACATTTCCGGGTAAGGGTAAATAATACCTTATCCGATTATTTTATTCAGGAAAATGTGGTGCCTCAAGGTAGTATTTTGAGTTGTACATTGTTCGCTATTGCGATAAATTGTATGTGGTCAACGTGCGCTTACCTGTTCGTTCATGACTTTTTGTGAATGACTACGTAATTTATTGCAGTTCGTCAAGTCTCCACAGGGTTGAACGGCAGATTCAACTTTCTGTCTACAGTCTGTGGTCGTGGACAGCGCGTAATGGCTTTCGTTTCTCTGCAGTAAAGACGACGGTCGTCCACTTCTACAGATTACGCAGAATACAGCCAGCCCCAAACATTTTAATGAATAACGTTGTTTTACCTGTCCCAGAAACTGTAAGGTTCTTGGGACTTTTATTTGATTTTAAAATAACTTGGATCCCCCACACCAAAGAACTGAATGCGAGATGTGCAAAGCATTGAATCTGTTAAAAGTAGTTAGTGGTCGCTCTTGGGGTGCAAATAGGGAAACCTTAATGCGCCTCTATAGTACTTTGGTGAGATAAAAACCTGATTATGGTAGCTTTGTTTATGGCTCAGCTAGACCTTCGGCACTAAAGATGCTAGATAGTGTTCACCATGCTGATATTCGACTGGCTACTAGTGCTTTTCGTTCCAGTCCAGTCGTCAGCATCCGTGCTGACGCAGGTGAGCCCCCTCTTACCGGCGGTCCTATATTCTGGCATCTTACTCCATTGCATGCCAGAGCATGTTGCCTACCGGCCTGTTTTTCATCCCCCTAACCGTGTCTTGTATGAAACCAAATGGCGTAGTACAAGGCCGGTTGGGATCCGGATGCTATCGGTTTTCGATACGTTTGGAATAATCCTGCCAAAGGCTATCCTCATATCTCCAGGTCGAGTTTCTCCCTGGAAGATACGCCTACCTTAATGCCATTTTGATCTTGCCAAGTTTCCCAAAGCGACCACTCCAAATGTGATATATGAGAAGACCTTTAATGAGCTCCTCTCCTCTCGCTTTCAGGGCTTTCAGCGCATCTACAGGATGGTTCAAAGTGTGACGCCTATGTGGCATGCGCCTTTGTTGTAGAGGGAAACCATTTTAAATTTGGTTTATCTGATGAATCCAGTGTTTTTACGGCTGAATTATACGTCATTTTTAAATCTTTATGTTTTGTTTATCGTAAGTGTCACCGCTCAGTTCTCATCTGTATGGATTCTTGAGTGGTCTGTTGGCATTGTCCACTTTCTACTGGAATCCCCTCATGCTGATGATACATGAGCAAATTTTAAATATTGAGTGTCCCAAATGAGTATTTTTCTCACATTGAGACCTATTCCTTTTATATTGTATTTTACATTGTGTTTTAGCCTTTATAATGACTGTGTATATATATTATGTTAAGCCCCTAATGACTTCATTGTGTCTATGGGCCTCTAAACACTAATATAATAATAATAATAATAATAATAATAATAATAGATATTGGGGTTCGACCCCGGTCGGGTGTATTGAGGGTAGTTTTCATTAATGATTGTACACTCTCCACGTAAATGCTGGTGCACATCCTCTAAGTTACCTCAACCGAATCCCTAACCCATTAGCGTAATTATACATAGGCGTACAACTCGAACGGGTAGTAAGACGTGCTTAAAAACTTTAGTTGTATAGGATGGCAGTGCTTCTGGCAGACGCGTGTATAAAACAGCCCAGCGTGCATTCAGATCTTGGTTTATATCTAACACATTAATACAATATTATGTAATTATTATTACATACATCCCTTAATCAGCTAAGCGATTTAATTCTTTAAATTATAAGGAAACTGCAGTATGGACACTTAGGTCACATTGAATCACGTTTATGGTAGTTGCAACATTGTGTTGCGATTTCCCCAATATAAGTTATCAGTTCAAGATTTGAACAAACATTCTCAGTTCTTCATGTGTAGGTACGTAACCGCTATAGAGCACGATTAAGTATTAAGAACCACACTATTAATTAAAATAAGTGTTGTGTCACTTACCTAAGACCACTAGAAAACAATTAATTTTGTTAAACTCAGCACAAATCACTTCCAAGTGCAAAAAAAATATATTCCTCTCTGCGCTCCGATCCTGTCTGTTCACGCATTCGGGAGTTTTACACAAGATGGCGACTTAGTTTCATTACCTACCCGAGTGAAGCGCTCCTGACATATTACACAGTTTTTAAACCCAATGTTACAACATAACCCCAGTTGCAAACATTCCCGCTCTCCCCTATAGTGTCGAGTGGAACAAATCTTCGCACTCAGCCGCTAAATGAGATTAATGTTCTCTTACGCAGGCTCTTGTTTGTTGTGAATGTTGTTCAACTTGAAACAAACATCACCCTGAGAGAGGGAGAGAGAGAGAGCTCCTCGCTAACCCACGAGAAGCAATCTCGCGTCACCCAAACGGCACAGCGAGATAACCTAGAGGCAGTGTGGAATGACGATAGTTGCTTTAAAAAAAAACGGAAAGAAAAAGTTAATATTATGTTGATTAACAAAAAATTTCAAAATTATCTCAATCGATCTCTTAATAGGATCTCATAATTGGTTTAAAAAATCAAACTTGTGAATTGCAATTTTAACTTTCATAGAATATCATTCATTTAACGTTTGTGTAAAAACATTGAATTTTATCATATCATTTAAAGTAATATAAAATCAACTCACTAAAGAGCAATAATAGTCAATATGTTAAATTGATTTAAAAATATTGTAGGTATTTCATGTCTAAACGAGTCAAACTTTCTTCTACTAGTTAAAAATCTTACATTTATAGTATTTTAAAGAAGCCCCTTTCTTATCTAACTATAGATATTATCAGAGCGCCACTGCTGGAATCGCACCAGGCACTATATATAATTATATACATATATATTTCCCGGCCAGACAGCGGCTCGAAGAGAACGCTTTTTCCGGGCGCTCTTAAGTAAAAAGGATAATGAATACACACAATTTTGAAGGCCTAGTATTTTTTTTTAATATCCTGATCTAGCAAAAATTACTCTTTTGATAAACATTAATAAATAACCATTCATTGCACAACGCCATAATAATGATATCATTGTCAATATCCATCGGGCTAACTGTAATACCAAGATTAAGGCTTTCACATAATCAAGCTATAACATTTTTGTGAAACTAATTATTATATAAGTCTACAGTTAGTTTGTTCTTTCTAAAATATAAATTTAATTTGGTTTAAAATAATATTTATTTTTAACTATAGCTTTGAAAAAATGTTCACACCTATACATTATTTATGCATCATTAAGTTCTGGTGTCTTTCTCTCTAGCAGTATTGAAGTTTTAAACAAACACTAAGATCGATTTTCTCTCAACAAAAATATTCAATTTCGTGTCCAGGCTCATGAGTGAAGATATAATTGTGTACGAGTAAGAACTATATATAGTCCTCCTCCCGACAGTTATCACACTCAATAGAATTGCGCTCCATGCCCCGCGGACTTGTTAGAGTAACTCTTATAAGTGTGGATTGCGGCAAACACTGAGCCCCCAAAAATTGATGGCCAAACTATGTCTATAAGAACCCTTATAAGAGTCATGAACTAACTGGGTCTTTTCCCAAAGTAGGGTCCCGGTTATTGTCATCACTAGACCCTTCTACTAAGATATTGCAACCGGCGCACTTTCATTCAGGGCTCGAGTGCAGGGGTATCCAAAATTGTCACCCGCGTCGATGCCTGCATGGCTTAACTCTCTATCCTCGTGTTGGACTAGACTGCCGAAGATGGCTAGATTGGGTGCACTGACAGTGGCTTTCTTAAATGGTTGTCCACTCTCTCTCAACGCAAGTGCGGGTGCACTTCCTCTTAATTAAACCTTCATAATTCCTAACTTACAAGTGTAATTAGTACATATGCATCTAACCCGGATGAGTAGTAAGACGCGGTGCTAAAAAAAAATTATCCAATAGAAGTTGTGTACTATGCCAATGTCGTCAATGAAGGGACCTAAAGGCTTCAGCACAAGACATAGGATAGCTTTGTCCTGTACAGAAGCTTTCACATAAACAGGGTAAAACTATAATAAAAATATGTTTGCAAAATTACCCGAGTTACAGCCCGTCCGATAAATCCGACGCTATGCACTGGAAGTACTCGTGTGTGTTATCTATTGGACAGTATCATATTGGACTACAACATGGTTTATTATCGCTTTTTTCACAACAATGGTCGATTAACAAAAATGTTGCATCATAATCTTACTATACTTTATATTCCATAAGGCTAGGATTTTTAGGTTAAATTATTTAAAATTATGACAATATGTTAGGTAAATTTGAAAAAAAAAATGATAAAATTTACATTTTCTTTGAATTCATTTCAAAAATTTTAAAATATGAAAACATGAACTAAATAAACACTTCGATATAACTTAGAGGTTTTCAATCCTTCTTGTGGTATTGCATGAAACACTTGGGATGCAAACCAATTTGACACTTGGAACAAACAAATATTGCTTTGACTGGTCAGTGAGCACATCTACGTTCAGTTGAGTTCGGAACCGGCCAGTGATTAGTTTTATCGTAACAAACATCTTGAAGTGATTGTCCTTGATGAGATGGTGTTACAAATCTTATCATCGAGGTGAGACATAAATTTCGACGAAACTTGAGAAGCTGGTGAGTTTCACTATCCACAGAAAGCAGTTTCCTATTTAGAATCCACGTATTGACTACAGCGGTGTCAAAGAAATGAATTATAGTTGGCCAACACCATTTGCGCTGTCTCATGCGTGTTTGTTTTGGTTCAATGAGTCGACACCTCCCATTCCTTTGTTGTACTTTGAAAAAACTGTCGGCTCTTTGAACTTGCACCTGAGCTTTGTTTGGTCTTGAACCATCGACTCGTCGTTCTGAGCAACAAATCCTCACAGTTTACCAGCTGTCACTACACTGTTATCATAACAGCGTACCTTCATTCTGGATTTCTTTGTTATTTTTCAGTGGACATAGATCGGTTCTATCTGCTCTAATTGTGCCTATAGCTCACATTATAATCTCAGAAAGGTGTTTTATCAATGGTACCGAAGTGAAATAGTTATTCATATAAACTGTATGTCCACTATGATTAGGTTCGTCTAATAATAGAATTTACTGCAAATCGAAGTGATAGAGCAAATGTCAGTGTTCTCACAGGAGGGTGGAAATAACTCAAGGTCTAAACGAATTGAGAGTACCGTGCCTGTTTAGAGTGCTCTGTGCTGTTACTATAACAGAGTTGTTACAAACTTTTTAAGTTTTATAGTGTGTTGTAGTTGCCTAAATAAAAGAATGTGGGTATACTAGTAGAATGAATACTACTAGGCATCAAAAGGAATAGGCTATGATCCCAAAAATATTTATTCAGGGTGATGAATATGTTCATACATTTGGTATAGTGTAAAAATATATTTACATTAAAAATAGCATGTAAATACTTAATACAAAAAATTAAAATAAATTATGCCTTATCCTCGTCGTGTAGCAACAAAATCGAAGTTTGCCAGTTTCACTTATACACACTGCTGCACAAAAGACGTGAACTCATCTGCCAGTTTCACTTATACACACTGCTGCACAAAAGACGTGAACTCAACTGACAATTTCACTTATACACACTGCTGCACAAAAGACGTGAACTCAACTGCCAATTTCACTTATACACACTGCTGCACAAAAGACGTGAACTCAACTGCCAGTTTCACTGTATTTTCTCTTTTATAAAACCCTATAGTTAACGTTAATACCAACATATTGCGATAAAACTCAAAATTTCCCTCACTATTTTCGCTATGCACTAATGGGTTAAGTCGCCTCTTACGACAAGCAAGGGAGACCTCGGGACTATTCTAAGCCCCATGTCGCAGGGTACTATAATTTTAATTAATTATTATTATAAGTTACTTATTAATATTACTATACTAATTATTTTAATTAATCTTAATCATTATACTAATTAGTATACGTATTAAAATAATAATGATTATACTTTAACAAGCTTCGATAACGTTGAGATGAGGGTTCGAATCGCGTTCGGGCTTACAGAGAATGACGTTCCCTAAAGGGTTTCTATACAAATTCGGATACACGTTCTCTAAATTAAATCTTCAACCCTAACATTATCTTAATCAGTATATATGAGTACAACCGGAACGGATAGTAGGATGCGCTAGTATATATTTGGGTGATTGTCTACAAACTGGGCCTTTTAATGTCCCTACACTCTTATTATGTATAATTCCTATGTAGATGTTTTATACTTGAACGTTTATTAAGTTGTTGTAATGTTGATTTCATTCTAACATTAATTTCTTTCTACTAGTTCTATATTTAAATAAAAAAATATTTATATGTAAAACATCATTCCCCTGGATTGTCCTAACTACAGATTCAGTAACAAATCAATTAAATACTCAAATAAATAAAGCAATTATTTTTTTAACTTTACACAATATAATAGCACTATTACATATATGTATCTTAAAGCATTAGTGTTTATTAAAATGTAACCCCCCTCCCCCCTTATTTATATCACAAATAAAAGTCAGGTTGGTCACAAGAGAGTTTATTTATTTCCAACAATAACAATACTCGATGAGAAAGAGTTGGACAAGCCCAGCGTTAGGCGCAGACATCAGAACGATAAGGCCATATTATAGTTATACACAAACAAGTGATTAGGGGCATGACCCCGAGTACAAAGATGGCCGCCTAAGGGACCCACAGCATTGAGATACATTGAAATTGACCTTCGTACAAATCCGTAGCGTATAATGGTAATACTTGAAGATCCAAACAATAACCCCAGTACTAACGATAATCATAAGATATAAACTACTCGCCATCTGCGACTTCCCAATAACTGACGTGTAAGGCAAGGCGCCAACAAAGAAGTTCCCCAATACAGCTATTCAAAGCCCCACAAAACAGAGCCAATATCCATTATACTTTGGGGGCTTTCAGAATTCAGTGACTTAGCCACAAACAAACTAACAAACCCCAGAGTTGACTAACTAAGCTTAGACTAATAGGAGTTCTAACTCCCCAACAATGATTAGTAACGTAATCAGCTAACATGATTATACCAAACAATTTAGCAAATACCCCGAATATCTAACATGGTGGCGATAATGGTTTCAAAACAATCCGTGAAGCGGATGAGATACGCTAGCCTGAATAATAATTTCTTTGAGTCCAGGTTGCCCCGCCATGATCTCTACAAAAAAGACCCGCAGCCTCAATATATAATAAACAAAGTTAAATCATAAACAAATATCGCCCAAACAGTAATCTTGAACTAATCAAGGCCAAACAGAATTTTGAAGTAAAATAACCTAAACCTAAACCCACACTAAGTGCCTCACCTAGAGAATGTAGAGAAATGCGTACCATGGCTATAGAGTCCTGCCATTATATACACATAGGTAGAGTCACGTGTTCTCACAGTGCGGGAAGCAGGGAAAGGAGGGAAGGGAGTGCACTGTTCTGGAATACCCTCACACATTCTGGACGTAATTTCAAATCGCGCGCCGCCCGATGACCGTTGATATCACTGCACTGTTGCCGGTGCGCACGGGTCTGCGCACGTTAATCGTCTCTTGTTTTCTCTTGGGGTGGGGCAGGCCTAGAGGTGTAACCTCTGTCATGGTTACTCGGCTCAGTTGAAAACAAACCGGGCCGCGAAGTGTGTGTTGTGTGGAGCCTCGTGGAGTAGCCAAATGGAGACAGAGTTGGTGAGTCAAACCAAGCCTTTTCCTTTCATGTTGTGACTATGTCACAAAACAATATTTTAAACATCTTAATTTGAGCTTCATCTCTTGTCTTCAGTTTTCATCTGTGATTTCTATGGTAGATCATTAGTTAATTTCCCAGCTAAGATATAGAGGTAGCTGCACTATTGTTGAAATAAATTATTTAAAGAAGTTGTGCAATTGACATTTCTATTCTAATGCTTGTATTTGTATGCGAAAATTCTTTTCTGTGTTCATTGTTGCTTTTAAAATCAACAATAGAAACAATCCTAACTAATATTATAAATGCGAATGTGAGTTTGTTTGTTTATTTGTTACGCTTTCACGCCTAAACTACTCGACCGATCATCATGAAATTCTGTAATTTGGTGGAAAATGATGTGGAGCGCATTGCTAAAGTTTACCCAGACTTACAACTAAATTTTAATTGTGATCACTGGTTGTGTGCAAGAGCAATTCTTGCACCAAAAAAATGAAATCGTTAACAAAATCAACACTGACATTTTGAAAGAGGTGCAGGGAGAAATAAAGGAGTATTTGTCAATAGATACAATCATGGACACAGAACAGAGCACTTCATATCCCGCTGAGTTTTTAAATTCTCTGGAGCTATCGGGTGCACCCTCGCATAAACTACAATTGAAATTAGGTGTACCAGTTATGCTTATGCGAAATTTAGATGCACCCCGATTATGTAATGGTACGAGGCTTCGGATCACACAATTATGGCAAAATATAATCTGTGCCACCATTTTAACAGGTGTGGGAAAAGGGGAAAGTGTAATCATACCGCGAATCCCAATAATCCCCACTGACCTACCATTTCAATTCAAAATACTCCAGTTTCCAATCAAACTTAGTTTTGCTATTACTATTAACAAAGCGCAAGGGCTAACATTGCAGGTAGCAGGGGTGCATTTGTAAAAGCCATGTTTTTCCCATGGCCAGTTATATGTAGCATGTTCGCGTGTGTCCAATGCCCAGAATTTGTATGTATTTTCACCAAATGGAAGGACATACAACATAGTATATAGGTCGTCCTAAAATAACGATCTATTCTGTTCCCAAGATTGCATCGGCCAAGAACAAACGGAGTAAATAAGGGATGTTAATTAACTGTAGGTAAAATTTAAGATGGAGTGGGATTTTCAATTCGCGGCAAGGCATAACCTATGACTCTACTGACACACTCCGCTACTTCTTTTCTACTTCTACACTTAATCCTTATTTATATTGTGTAGTTTGTATTTCTTTAGCTCTAACTGTATTGACCAACAACCTGAATAAATTCATCGTTTTTATTTTCATACTTCCTGTGTCGACCTATCACCTGAATTTATTGACAAAATAAACATTAACGCGAGCGAAGCCGCGGGCAAAAGCTAGTAATAATATATTTCCATAGACATATTTTTAAGTATTTTAGAATAAACCACATGGATAATTCAATCTCATAACCTCATAATCATAATTCCCCTGTACTTTCTGTGGGCAGGAGAATGATTACTAGAACTTCCATGTATTATAAACAATATTTTTCAAATTATCATGTTTCTATTAATGTTTACCTATTTTATTAAACATAAATAATAAATAACTAGCCTATAATGCTTATATTATTTATTGATAGTATTCACAATTTGAGATGATTATTTACTCTACTAATATATTTAAGAAAGTAGTTATTAAGAAACTAGGCCTATAAATTTAGTAATTTGATTCAAAATAATTAGCTAAAATATCTGTATTTAGCCATCAATGATGATTCCTTATTTTTTCAAACAAGTAGGCCTAGTAGGTACTTTGTTTTCAAATTTTTGTCAGCTAGTCATTTTAATATCCTAGCCTACTTAAGATTAATTAATTTATAATTTTGTAGGTACTTTTAAAACACCACGAAAAAGAGTAGGAAAAATACAGTTGGTGAGGAAGAAAAGTTAAATAAGAAAAGAAAGCAGAACAGGAGCGTTATAAAGATGATCCAGTAAAGAGAGAAGAAAATAGTAAAACCTATCCAAGATCGAACCCCACGTGAACAAAGGAAGAAACGGAAACAATGGAGGATTAATTCTAAAAATTACAGAACTAACCTCAAAGAAAAAGAGAATCAAAAGACTAACCTGCAAGATACAGATCAACCAGACTCGGTTTCTGAAATAGGTGCTTTAACAACCAAAAGAACGAAATCTGCGAAGAAAAGAGCTGTGAGATTTAGAAAAAGACACAATAGAGAGTTTAAGAAAAAGGACGAGTTATAAACAAACTAAGAAGGGATGTCCAAAAATACAGGAAAATAAAAGCTACTGCCCACCTACTCCCAGCACCCATGTTAAACAAATGCTAAGAAAAGAGGCAAGGCCAAGTCCTCAAGACACTTCTGTTTGCTGAAGATATCAAAGATCAACTTAATGAAAACTACTAGAAGGTAGATTTAGACACAGAAAAGAAATTATTTAAAAATATTATTGCAGGGAAAGTAATTAATAAGTATCCTCTTTACAGGCAGTGTTAAAATGTTTTGAAATGTCACAAGGCACTATCACTAATTGGAAGCAAACCTTTTGATTGGAAATATGAGAGAAAGACGAAAAAATATTTCCAATTAATGAACATAAGAAAGGATGAGATAGAAAACTTTTTAGAATTGGACACTAACAGTCGAATTTGTCCTGGAAAGAAAGACTTCACCACAAAAAAAAATGACAAAACAAAAACAGTATCTGAATGACACATTGAGAAACCTCCATAAGAAGTTGTTGAGGTACTATCCAGATATATTGGTTAGTTATGAATTTTTCTGCAGACACTGTCCATTTTGGGAGAAACCAATGAGAGTGAGTGAGATACTTGTAAGTGTATCACACATGTAAACATGGAACTATTGATCAAGGGATTGTTCAATGTAGGCATTTTAGGTAAAAATACAACTGCTGGTATTGTGGAAGAATTGTGTTGTGTCGACAAAACTGAAAAATTTCTTTTACGTGAATGTGACATTTGCGGGGGTCGTAAATCTTCATATAGTGACTTTATTGCCAATTCAGCTGGACAATATTTCAAATGGATTCCAAAGAAAGAAAGTTTCTTTGACACAAAAATCCTAAAAGAAAAAACTCTTGTAAAAATAACTAAAGGTTTGATCGAAACCACAATTTGAGAAGCATATAATATGTTTCTTAAAACATGAAGGGACATTACTACATCAACATAATGAGATAATAACATTGCAAACAAAACTTGCAGAAAATGAAGCTTTAGTACATATGGACTTCAGCGAAAACTACTCTTTAAAATATGCTGAGGAACCTCAAAGCTTCCACTTTCCACATCACGACCACAGATATCACTACATACTGTTGTTGTTTACTCGAGAGAAGCTAATTGAGAGTTGACAACTAAATGCTATAGTACGCTATCAGAATCACTCCAGCACAATGTACCAGCTATCTGGGCTCACCTCCAACCAGTTTTGAACTACATTGGAAATAAAAATAATTATGAGGTTGACACTTCACTTTTTAAATGATAGTCCAGCCACACAATATCGCAACAAGACCATGTTTTATGTTTTGGCATCAAAGCTTGATACATTCTACCCCAAATTAAAGAAATTTACTTGGAATTATCTGGAAGCTGGTCATGGGAAAGGTGCTCTCGATGGTGTTGGGTGGTATGTTAAATAACAGCAGACAGGCTTGTGGCAGAAGGTAATGATGTAGCCACATTTGAAACTTTAATAACAACTTTAACTGAAAATGTTGAAAACAATGTTTCAGTAAATAGGCTCCCTTTAAGTGTAGAAAATTTAAAAACTGGAACATTTGTACTCATTCAATTAACTGGAAACAAATTTTCTAAACAACACCGTAAATATAGGTATGTTGCAGTTTGCCAGAACCAAGTAGAGGAAGATGGTGACATCAAAGTAATGTACTTTAGAGTAAGTGACCAAAAAGGAATTCAATTCTTCCAGAACCATCCCTTGAGCTACGAGAGAGAACAGAGTCTTTTTAAATTTAATTTTCTTTATAATTATTGATTTAATGTTTGCAACATATTTTTATGAAACCTATTTTAAGTTAAAATTGAAGGTTAGCAACATTAGTTGAAAATATATTATTATAATTAAAGTCATTCCCCTGCTTATGGCATCATTCTCCTGTTAACCTATATTTTAATAATTGCAAATAAATACTAAAATAATAAAAACTAAAAGTGTGCCTTTAAATGTCATCATTTTAGTAATGTTTAGAACTTAATTATAGAAATGCAATATTTTTTTCACATTTGAATTTCTCCATTTTTCACCCTCAACATACCCAGTTTGTAGACAATAATTCATTAAGGCAACAATGACTTAATTGTTTCAGGTACGTCTGTCTCTCTACCCCAACCTCTATTATGATATTAATAAACATCCTATCTTGTTGATTATATAGTGATCATTTCAGCGGCGTTATTTAATATGTTAACAAGTTCTCATAAATACTTATAACTTCAGTAATATATCTTTACTAACGAGTGTTGGGCTACACTCTCGAAGAGATTCACTATTGCCCTTTCAAATAAGGAGCACCATAACGGAAACAAAGCTGTAGAAACTTTCAGTGCAAAGTAAGCGTACTTGTTTTTGTAAAAATGTATAAATCATTCATGAAAATATATAAATATATTTTTTACCGTTGATTGAATGTGATCAACATGAGTTTTAATGTTTGTGGTGACTTAAGCTCGTAAAACCGCGGGGATGTTTATCGATCCCCGGCCTCTGGTCTCATAGTCACTGTCGGAAGATCGTGGCCGACGCTTTGATCTCCAGCCGAAGAATATCATTCTCGTGGAAGACAATTAAACTGAGAACGGAATTGTTTCGCACAGGATCCCTGAAGCAAGGGTCGATATTTGGTAAAAGTAGTCCTCTCCGAACTACGTGTTACCATAGCAACCGCTAGCCTGCACAGAAACTAACACATGCTCACATGTATCGGAAACACAAAGTAAAAAGGGCTTATAATTCATATTATTAGTTTGTTTTCTTCTTTCTCTTCCCTTATTGAGCTGATGTCCAAATAGTCACACATTAGCTTAGAGACTTTTCACCTTTATAATACTATAGTAATTACATAAAAGCTCGAACAACGGGCACTAAAATATTTAACTGTATTTACTCTTAATTTCTTGAATTATATAGCTCCTTAAGTACAATAAATTTAACCTTAAATGAATGAACCCACAATAAATTAAACCTGTCAACTGTACGTTACAATATGCCCTTATACGGACTATTCGTACGCTGATTCGCAATATTAAACTTCCCTGATACTCGTCATTATTGGAAGCCAAGATATTTTGCAGGAACACATAAGAAAAAGTTCCCGGTATCGGACACTAGGTTGTGTGGGAAGCAGCACTCTGGTATTTATCCTTGATTGAAAACACGAGAGTAGCATGAATGTTAGAAAAAATATAATTTATTATATTAAATCGCCGAGAAAACAAAAGCATTAAAAATGTCCAACACAGACTCATAATGATTTACAATCTTTGACAGTGATCTGGCTAGCTTACAACGACCGTGATAACTTTGCGGTTACAGATGAAAAAGGTTTCGTTGTCTGCGTGTGACTTACGGTCCGCGGTAACTTAGCCCCTCCAGTCAGGACGATCACCTGTGTTTATTCTACTGGTCCACGGTTCCTTAGTCCCTCCAGTCGGGATGATCGCCCGTGTTATTCTACTGGTCCACGGTTCCTTAGCCCCTCCAGTCGGGATGATCACCCGTGTTATTCTACTGGTCCACGGTTCCTTAGCCCCTCCAGTCGGGGTGATCACCCGTGTTATTCTACTGGTCCACGGTTCCTTAGTCCCTCCAGTCGGGATGATCACCCGTGTTATTCTACTGGTCCACGGTTCCTTAGTCCCTCCAGTCGGGATGATCACCCGTGTTATTCTACTGGTCCACGGTTCCTTAGTCCCTCCAGTCGGGATGATCACCCGTGTTATTCTACTGGTCCACGGTTCCTTAGTCCCTCCAGTCGGGATGATCACCCGTGTTATTCTACTGGTCCACGGTTCCTTAGTCCCTCCAGTCGGGATGATCACCCGTGTTATTCTACTGGTCCACGGTTCCTTAGTCCCTCCAGTCGGGATGATCACCCGTGTTATTCTACTGGTCCACGGTACCTTAGCCCCTCCAGTCAGGACGATCACCCGTGTTATTCTACTGGTCCACGGTACCTTAGTCACTCCAGTCGGGACGATCACCCGTGTTATTCTACTGGTCCACGGTTCCTTAGTCCCTCCAGTCGGGATGATCACCCGTGTTATTCTACTGGTCCACGGCTCCTTAGTCCCTCCAGTCGGGATGATCACCCGTGTTATTCTACTGGTCCACGGTTCCTTAGTCCCTCCAGTCGGGATGATCACCCGTGTTATTCTACTGGTCCACGGTTCCTTAGTCCCTCCAGTCGGGATGATCACCCGTGTTATTCTACTGGTCCACGGTACCTTAGTCCCTCCAGTCGGGATGATCACCCGTGTTATTCTACTGGTCCACGGTTCCTTAGTCCCTCCAGTCGGGATGATCACCCGTGTTATTCTACTGGTCCACGGTTCCTTAGTCCCTCCAGTCGGGATGATCACCCGTGTTATTCTACTGGTCCACGGTTCCTTAGTCCCTCCAGTCGGGATGATCACCCGTGTTATTCTACTGGTCCACGGTTCCTTAGTCCCTCCAGTCGGGATGATCACCCGTGTTATTCTACTGGTCCACGGTTCCTTAGTCCCTCCAGTCGGGATGATCACCCGTGTTATTCTACTGGTCCACGGTTCCTTAGTCCCTCCAGTCGGGATGATCACCCGTGTTATTCTACTGGTCCACGGTTCCTTAGTCCCTCCAGTCGGGATGATCACCCGTGTTATTCTACTGGTCCACGGTTCCTTAGTCCCTCCAGTCGGGATGATCACCCGTGTTATTCTACTGGTCCACGGTTCCTTAGTCCCTCCAGTCGGGATGATCACCCGTGTTATTCTACTAGTCTGCGTGAACCATCCCTAACTAAATATAAGAAAAGCAGGAGGTCCAAAAAACAACAAAATCAAATAAGATCAAAAAAAAAGGACAATAGGAGCGAGTGCTTGGAGTTCTGCGCTTTGAATATTTTAGGACAAACATTCGAAAACCAGACCTCGCAACTCCCACCAGTTGCGGAATTAAATATAGGAACGGTCTACCTCAAGAGTTAGTTAAAAAGGAAAATTGCCACAGAATTAAGTTTACCATAAGAGAACTAACATATAACATAACTAAAAATATACCTAGGGTATGGTGGAACACTAATATGAATTAGAGCAGAATCGTCTCAAGTTGGTATTTATTTGACAAACATTCAATATTGTGAGAAAATATGTAAAAAGTATGATAAAAATGATATTCACAAAATATCTGAGACGTTCTTAAAAATGTTCGAGTATTATTAACCAAATTACAAAATTTACATAATAGAAACCATCAATCATTTAACTTGAGTTCATTGAGTTACTAGAGAAAGCTTATCATCAACTAAGTTATCATTAAATAGTTAATTACCAAGAGTGTATTTCCCACACCCACCCAGAATATAAAACAATAAACGCTTAAGGGGACCACTTGGGCCTATACCCGACCATGTTAACGTTTGTACCTTTTTCTCAGGAACTGTTAAAGATATCGATTTGGGGTTTTTTCCTATTAATAGAATACCCCTTTTTACATAAGCAGAACTAAAAGTTTTAGTGTACTTAAATTTGTTATATATATAATTTTTTTAACCCTTTAAAAGATTTATTTTCTTACATCTTTTTTATTTTTTGTATTTAACATTTTTCAAGATATTTGAATTATTTTAGTTCCAGCTATACAGAGCCATTAGTTTTACAAGCATAACATATTTCAAGGTTGCCTGTCTTATAATTCCTAAGAAAAAGGAACATAAAGTTGAAAAAAAAATTATTTTCGGTAAATGAAGAAAAACTAAAATAGTGCATGCAAATTAGTTATTACTTTCTAGTACATTCCTGCTGCATATGATGGCTCTTGGCCTTCTTCTTCCTCAAAATGATCTTCTAGTCTTCTTTTTAACAAATGTTTATGTCTTCTAATCTTCTTATCCAGCTCTTTTTGAGCTTTTTCAGCCTCCGCTATCCGCCGCCTATCCAGCACCTTCATCGCTTTCATAAGGTGTTTTCCAGGCCTCAGTCCAATTTCCTTGAATATCATCCATTTACCAATGTGGCCATCATTGAATGTTGTCACTGCCTCATAAACCCCAAATTTCAAGGTATTCAGTCTAACAAAAGTTTTTTTTAACATAGGTCCAAATGACATTATTTAGGGATTCATTTACATTCTGGGTTTTGCCATGAACACATTTTTCCAGTAATTCTGGCTTTGCAAGGTCTTGAAAGATGGGTTTGATGAAGCTCATTACATTATAAGGTAAATGAAAGTGTGCTGTGTGATCATAATTCTTATTTTCAAGCTTTGCTAGGTTGAACTTGCACCAAGTTGTTTCGTCGCTTGGGCACAAGGCATGTTGTGGCGTTTCGTTCGATGACAAGGCGTGGAAGTATTCGGCCCCTATGCCTGCTTTTATATCTTTTACAGGTTTAGTATTCCTCCTAATAGCTAATCCATAGAAGGCTTGTAGTTTTAGGATTGCAGCATCAGTTAGTCGATTTCTTCCGCCAAGTAGAGTACCATCAGGAAGTTTTTAGTCTTGGATTTAAGAGTACTTAATCTTGTCCCATCCTTTTCTGTATATGGCCTATACACTGATTTTTTAAAATTTCCACTTCAGATCCATATGGTTTACTTTCACACGCTTCCATATATACTTTGGTTGTAGCATCGGATGTTTTATGATAGACACGAAACAAACATAAATAGTCAAGACTTAACCTGTTTGCTTGTTGACTGGGGCTGCGTGGAAGAACGACACAAAACCACCTAACGCACCTTCACCGAACCGGGAAAATTGAATACTGACTGTGAAGACTGAATGGCAAGTTCAAGCCAACGCCTTGGGTTGAATGGACTTGCGCAGTAAAGAGATCCCCTCCGAGAAGATTCCCGAACGCCCACGGCCTCTCTCGAAGCGAATCAACATGCGCTTTCTTGTGTTCCTTGTTTATTCTCGAATGTTATTCCCCCCTTTTTTTCCATCTTCCCATCTTCTGTGCTTTAGGGTATATATTCTGGTGCCTGTGGCTACGAACTTTACAATTGGGCCTGAGTCATATCAGGGATAGGATAAGCTCCGGCTTTCAGCTACGTAAAATGTAAGAACTAAATCCATTTTCGGTAAATTAAACTTTTTTTTTAATGTAAATCTTTTTAAAATTCAATTTTGGCTTAAATTTCAAATAACTTTAAAATTAATCTGACAGTTAGGAACATAGTTTATTTTTTTTAGAGATCACTTCATTGCAAGGTCAGGGCGACTTATCGCCAGTAGTCACAAATAATCGATTGTATCGATTATGTACTGTATTATTTAAATTAATGTTCACGAGAACTATTTGATATTTGAACTTAGTTTATCTTGTTGCCATTTGCTATGTCCCGTTTTAATGGGCGAATATTTAGTATTTGAATTTAACATATCTTATTGTCATACGCTATGTGCCATTCCTAATGGACGAATATATTATATTTCAAATTAGATTGTCTTGTTGTCATTTACTAGGTGCCATTTTTAAAGGATTAATATTTAATGATGGAATTCAAATTATCATGTTGTTATTTTCTATGCGCCATTTCTTATGGGCGACATCTTAAGTTAACATTTAAGTAATCTGATGAATATTTAACCTCAGACTCTTTAGCTTTGACTTCAATTCATAGTTGTTTATGAATTTAATCTATTTTCTTTATACATCGCAACAACAACAATGTATATATTTAATGGAACTGTTAAACATCTAATTGAGCTATAGCTAATAAATATCGACTAACTTTGACTTATACTAATTCTTATTATATATATATCCCATCATACCCAAGGTACTACGTAAAATATATATCTATTGTTTATTGTGAATGGTAGGCAGGTTGCAGTCTCTAACTTTTCCTGAGGTAGACGATCCATTTCGATAGCTCAGCAACAGGTGTGAGAGTTGCGAGCTTCAGTATTTGAATGTTTTGAGTATAACATTCAAAGTCTTGAACTCCATAGCATTCACTTCTGTTGTTGTTCCCCCCTTTTTGTATTTTTTTGTATTATTTGGGCATCCTCCCCTTGAGGATGCTACATGGTGTCACCATCTCCTAAATACTCAATGTACCGTGCATTGTGGGTTGGCAGGGATCGTTCAAATATCTTCACCGCTCCGGCTACCTCCATAGCCCCATTTGATCCATAAAAGTTTGCAGAGCATTCTTGTTCATTGATGTTATTTAATTTACCGCTACATGTGAAAAATTTATAAAGTATTTCTATATCCAAAACCTTTCCTGTGTCCAGGGACGTGGCAGATACAATTCCATGTAGAGACGTATGACCACGCTTCTGCCACGACCCGTCTATAGCGACCGATAAATCTCTACACCCGTTATTTTTGAAAATTGCTTCATCAACAGCTTTATTCATAGATTGTTTGGCAACAGATTCTGATTTAGAAGCTAAAAATTGTTCATAAGCATGATACAGGTTTACTGAAGGGCTAATATTCATAATCCCGCAAAGTTTCTCGTCCGCCGCTCTGCTTTTCCCGATAGCTCGAAGTGCGTACACCAGCCTAATATTTAAATCATGTAGTTTTTTTTTAGTGAGTCATTTTCTTTAATTTCTATCTCCTCACAGTTATTAGTAAAAGCATTGTGGTTGCAAGAGACACATTGCAAAATTACCTGACAAGCCAATCCAGCTATTTGTTTCTTATTTATTTTTAAACTGCAGTGACAAATTTTGCATACTGCAACACTGTCTAATGTTGCCTCTAACCTTTTAAAATCAATGATGCTGTATTCAAAATCTTCTTCTTGGTCATATAATAATAGAGATGAACTTACTTTATGTTGAAAAGAAGAAGAGATAGGCCTGGGACTACAAGACACTTCAAGATTAGGCCTAGATCTAGATCCAGAAACTTGTTCAAACTCTGGAGTATATACTATTTCTTTTGGTATAAACCTATTCCCATGAAACTTTCGTTTCCTAATAATCCGCTAACTTCTTGGCATTTTGGTAAATCAATAATTCACTTTATAAAATGTATAATTAATTAAAAAACCAATCCATGCACTAAAGCAAAGTAAAAGCAGACCACAACAAAGATTATAACCACAAAAAACAGCTCGTATGGAGCTATAAACTGTAAATAGGATGTAACAGGTTAGCCAACATAAAATAAAAATCCCAGAATAATGTAAGAATTATTGTTATGCTATAAAATATGAGAGTATACTAGATAGCTAGAAAAATCAGAATAAGGTCAACATTTCTTTGGACCTAGGTTAGAAGTTTTTTTCAGGCACTTATCATTATGATATAGTAATAATTTATATACCAATTTAAAGGGGACATTCCATATAATCATAATCAATAATAAAAAAGATTTTTTTAATTATTTTTTTTGCCCAAGTGGTCCCCTAAACAAGCCATATACTATTTACCCTTAATTCTATCCAATTATTTACATTTCTTAATGCAATTCCACAATATTTGGTAAAAATAATAAATAGTTCTAAGTTAATACTGGGACGTTCTTTGATAAACAGATCGTTTATTTACGTTAAATAATTTTAATGTTCCCACGATCATGTTTTAAGTTTTATCCAACAAAAAGAAAACAAATATCAGAATAGTAACAACTTTCAAGATCGATAATATATTCAAAGACAAAATATCGATAACACCCAAAGGTTTATAATCGATCATTACCCAGGAACAAAATACATATCGACTAGCGATATAAGCGCCTTGATCCTGCGACTAATTAACATAAAAAAGGTAAGCACGAAATTTACAACTATTATATTTATGAATCAGATAGCCGAAGCTATCTTCTATGCATTTTAGTGAGGATAGCACCTCTTAGATATCATATTCTAAATATTGAAAAATGACACCTTGACACGGGAATCGAACCCGGGACCTTCGGCTTAGTACGCCAATGCTCTTACCACTGAGCTATCCAGGATTCGTCCCGTGCCCATGCTCATTCTTCACTCATATTTTAAGGCAGAGTCTATGATGGACGTGCGGAAGTCGTAAGCTTATAAACATGTGATTATATAAGATCACAGCCATCAGACAACGCAGCCACCTGCGACTCGGTAGTTGGCATAATTGCAGCCAATTGACAATTATATTCGATTCCATATTTCATAAATATTTAAAATTATTAATTGGGATGACATATATACCATTACCAGTGGATCACCCATGTAAACCCTATATATTTTATTAGCACTGCGTCTTACTACCCGTTAGGGTTATACACTTATCTTCTAATTACTCTAATGTGATAGGGATGAGGAAGGTTGATCTGAGAGGAAGTGCACCCGCATTTGTGTCGAGGTAAAGCTGAAAAGGAAAAACCACCCTCAATGCACCCGACCGGGTCCAAAACACAATCTCCCCATACTCAGTATTTAGGCCAGTCTAACACGAGAGTAGTGCGTTAGACCACTCGACCACCGAAGCGAGTAACACTATTTTAACTTTATACTTAAAAAACTTTCAGATCCAAATTTATATAAAACGAACTCCACAATCCACAACTTTACTTAACTCCTGAGCACCGCAAAGTCATAAAACCAATCTTCTTTAATCAAAACGTCCTAAACTTGCGTTTTTAATCTACGTATGCTGTTTAGGGATTTTTTGCATAAATATGCGCCTAAGTGTCAATGTCCGTTATTGGGAGATTGTTTCGCAGTAAGAGCTATTCAGAGGTATTCGTTAAAGAAGATTTCACCCATGACACACACAAAAAAGAAGGAAAAACTCTGTATTTCATAAAAGTTCCACCCAAGGAGAATCCTTATGTATAACCTCCTCGAATCAGTTTTTTTTTGTTACAGATAAATAGTAACTAAACCAAGTTAAATGTACAAAGACAGTAGGCCACGAGCAAAATTATAAGCTTCTTTTCTAAATAGCTTTGAAAATAATTACTTTATATTAGACCAAATGTTTGAAAGTCCAGAAGCTAGATTGTTTAAAAAAATGTTTTTAAACGGGCGACTTAAAATATTTAAATAATGAATACACTATTTCTCCTTTAGGGCAATTTCATGATTATGTATGAGATAGTTTAACATATTATCATTTTTATTTTCTAAAGGTTGGCAATTTTATTTTGTGGAACGATTTTTCCTTTAAATAGGTTTTGTACACTCCCCTAGAAGTCTAAACAATTTTTAGGAATTTATTTTGAGTTAGCTGATGTTTAAAAAAATCGCATTACGCATGAGACAAAATAAATCTGCCATTTATCTAGCCTACCGTAACCATACAGAACGTTTAGCATGTAATTAGCATTTGTAAAAAAAATCCCATACAAAAGGGAAGGATAAAGCTGCATATTAACATTTTTGCTTTCATATACCTATTTTTTTTCTTCCATTTGTTACATGAGGGATATACACATAGCATATGAGATATAGTACATAAATTATTCTTTTGAATTCAGATATGTCTTAGTAAATGGCTTCAAAACAATTATATTAACCAGTATTTCAGTAATAATCTGATTCCCGACTCCCGACGAAGAAAAGTTGTAGCTCTGTTCCGATGGACATAATTGTTTAGCTGCATAGACTTAACATGTATACCTCGCCCCAATGCACCTCGTGTAAATTACCAGATAGATACTATCATGAATGGAGACCACTTGCATCAGTGCCGAGCAATAACCAGAACACAGGATGATATACCAACCCAACTAACAAATTACTATTGGGACACTAGACGGAGAATGGAAGGAATCCAAGATACGGGGCATTAGCAAACAACAACTTACATTAACTAACAATGATTTACATATTTATAATATCTTCTCTCTCTCTCTCTCTCTATATATATATATATATATATATATATATATATATATATATATATATATATATATATAAATTACTAATGATGCTGATTTGATTGATTTAATATATGGACATATTTACACACACTTTACAAAAAACTGTTTACACAGGCTTTCAGTATGAAAGACCTTCTTCAGCTCTTGAAACGATCATAAATAATATTTTAAAAGTCAATGGCAGTTACTTCAAGGAGCTGTGTCCATTACAACATTATTTAACATTATGGCAAATAACAAACATTAAGGCCCTGCCTACCCTCCCTGGCGGCGTATTGAGCTTTCAGCTCTAAAATAGATGGCGTTGCTAACGTTATACAAACTGGTGGATTCCAGCCATCAGGTTGGCAGAACTACTGGTTTGTTTAAACAATTGGGAGACCGGAGACCACGAACGGTAATCAGTAAGGCAGCAAGCAAACTTTTTTCCAAGAATTGAGAGAGATAAGAAGTGTAGTGCCGGACCGTAAAGTGTGTAGGCGACCAAGTTTGACTAAACGTGGGGAGACATAACGTCAAGATACAATCACACTCTCGAGCAGAAAAATTAGCTTATTCATTCAAGTCAGCTAGACGTCCACTAACCTGTAGTACCACTTTTGAATTTAGAACCTTTTGATGCCAAAGTTTAGTACTAGTTTTGTACCATTTTGTACCCGTACCCGTTTTGAGTAATTAGCATATCAAAGTGGTGACTCTAGGTTAATGCAGTTGTACCACTTTTGAATTTTGAACTTTTTTTGATGCCAAAGTTTTGTATCCGTACCCATTTTGAGTAATTAGCATATCAAAGTGGTGACTCAAGGTTAATGCTGTTTTACTACTTTTTAATTTTGAACTTTTTTTGATGCCAAAGTTTTGTACTAATTTTGTACCGTTTTGTACCAGAAAGAAAAAGTATTGTACCCGTACCCGTTTTGAGTAATTAGCATATCAAAGTGAGTACTCCACGTACTCCAGGTAAATGCGGTTGTACCCCTTTTGATTTTGAACTTTTTTTGATGCCAAAGTTTTGTAATAGTTTTGTACCGTTTTGTAACACAAATAAGTTTTGTACCCGTACCCATTTTGAGTAATTAGCATATCAAAGTGGTGTCTCCAGGTTAATGCTGTTGTACCACTTTTGAACTTTTTTATGCCAAAGTTTTGTACTAGTTCTGTACCGTTTTGTACCACAAAGAGAAAGTTTTGTACCCGTACCCATTTTGAGTAATTAGCATATCAAAGTGTCACGTGACTCCAGGTTAATGCTGTTGTACCACTATTGAAATTTTTTCAAATAAATATCTGGTGAGGGTAGTGATAAATAATAATGTACACTTATTTATCAGAGAAAAATTTATTTAAGGTAAAATTAGAGAACTTATTTTTGAAGATTTTGTCACTAACTATAATAAATAACCTTTATGAGTGAGTATGTAGCTTACGATTTTGTCGTACCATTTATTTGAGTTTATTAGTAAGCAGGTAAAATAAAAAATAACTAAAATTTAATGTGCTAAATTTGGCCACTGTGCTTTGGCTAATTTTTAAAATTTAAAGGCTAAGGAGGCAATAACATATTTTAAAAGCAGTTTCATTTCGAAGACTATAACAATTTTGACAATAAATATATCTGTTATTTTTATTACTGATATCACCACGTCATACTACCTGTTCATGTTATACGCATATATGATAATCTAATTGGGTGGTAATGAGGAAAGAAGCATTTGAGAGGTTATCTACCAGCATTTTTATTTTGGAAGATGGGGAAACAATTTAGGAAAAACTACCCTCAATAGACTCGACCAGGATTTGCACCCCAAGTGCTCCGCAATCAGCAGGCCCATTTAACACTAGTGACACCTTAGACCACTCAGCCACTGAAGTGGGTATCTGTTATTTAATACGGTGTTTACAGTTTTCAAACATCTATAGGATTTACACAATTTTCCAGAAATAAATGTTTTTGGGAATAATTTTTTATCCTATTGTTAGAGTTTAACTTGAGTAATATCTCCATGGTGTCAGCCTGCAAGCAGGCTATACCAATCGAGAGGCTGCCGTATGTTGGCAAAGATAGGGCCAACATTTTCAAGCTGAGGGTGCCATATGGTTAGCACAACGAGCCCTCCAGACTTCTATCTCAGTTTTCTAGACTGAAGCGCTACTTATTCATTCAATTATCTCCTCATTTGTCCTCACGAGGTTGATTTTGGTTCCGTTTCAGACCCACTGCTTCACAGACAGAATTAGGGGCACTGGGGATCGAACTTGGGACTTCAGTATCTGAAGCCAGTAAATCTGACCAATATACAACAGAGGCGGTCGGGTATCAAATACTTACTTACTTACTTTATGGCATAGGGAACACAAAAGTTCATTAACTCTAATGGTTTTAAATATATATTTACTTATCATCGGCTTCATGTCGTGGTCAATATTGCTAAAGTGCTATGACTGAGCACTGAGTGCGTAAATTAATCAGCTCAATAACTTGACTAGTTCGATTCCCTGTTAGGTTGAAATTACTTAGTACTAGCGTGATACGAACTCGGCCAAGGCACAAGAGATTTTGAACATACAATAAGTGCGTTACAGAGTGTTAGTAACATTTACTTTCAGCTAAGAGCTTTTCTTAAAAAAAAAAGTACTTGAAATATCAGAATAATCGCTGCATTGTTATATAGAAGTATTTATTTGTATCTTAATTTTGATATTATTTCTACAGTGAATAAAATAGTATCGCTGCTCATCCATTGTACTTAAATTAGTAGATACAGATAGCCTAAGCGCCAGTAATATGCATACCATTAAAAAAAAAACTTACCCTTTACTACAAGAAGTTAAATAATCAATTATATCTTTGATTTTCTTTGTGCGCCCTTTCTTAACAAACTTGTTATTCACAAGGATATAAAATAAATTTTGTAAATACTTCTCCACCTCAAAATTTATACAATCCATTGGATTTTGTTCGAAAGCAAAAAGGTCACATATTGTTAATTATATAAAAAGTAATCACCGTGGGTACTTATTGTTCGGGATTCGATACATTTCTTCCAAAACGAGCGCACAAACTGCGAGAATGCAACAGGTTCAAATTAAAAGTAATCACATTTAACACGCTAATAAAATAAAATTAACATTTTCACATCTTGACTACCAAAAACTTCGTTCATTAACTTTTTGAAAATTAACTTATTCCAAAGTCCAATGAGAGTCAAATCCTAGACAGTAAAATAAAAACTAGTATATAAAATTATACTGAGAACGTCTCCAAATTACATTTAGACCAAACTTTATTTAAAATAACTATGTTTGATATGAGCAGGAAATGTTTATTTTCATTTATTATAATAGTGGATTAAAAATTCAATTTACAGTAGTTTTCATTTACTTTAAATATTAACACTTATTATTACAACGTGTAGTGCTAAAGAATGAGAAAACTCAAGAAAGAATATAAGATAAGAGTGAAGAATTTTACATGTTTTACTGCCTCAGTTAAATAAGGGCTAATGTCATAAAACTTTGTATATGGAGAAGCGTGTGGTTTTTTCTTTGAAAATAATGTATCACTAGAGTAATACTCTCATTGAAGTAAGTAGGGACCAAGTATATTTATTCACACAGCAGGAAGACTTTGTGAGTATTTTAGTTACTGAATATATTAAGATGTTTAATTGTTTATATTTAATTACGCAAATTTTCATAATTGGACATTGGCCCTTCTTATCCTAACGTACATGGTATTAATGTTTCTTTGACTCAAGAAGGTCACAGAGATTAGTTTAACCCTCCATTGCCGCCTGCATTCCGATACAGCAGGTTAGCCAACGCTTGCAAAATGATACTAGCTTGTAAATGGGTAATGATCATACTAACGGCACCTATTATCAGCTAAGACAACTAGTTGCAGAAGGAAAAGTTGTATTTAAAACCATGTATTTTGACTAGAGAGTCGACTTGGGAGTCGTTAGAGCTCAATATCGTCGTGATTATTGAAGCTAACCCAAATTAAAAAATATTTCTAAAAAGAAAAATAAATTATTCATTAAATAGAATGTTATAAACAAACACTCTAGCTTAATTGTACAAAGAAAATAAATAAATCCATTAATAATTTTTGTTATCCCATTTAAAATGCATTGAAATGGAAACATTTTAATGAAATTATTTCAATAACTATTTTTAGCATGGTTTGAAAATTCCATAAGAATTATGAAAGATGCCCAGATATGTTACTAAAATAAATAAAAAACAACAAGGTTGAATTATTAAATATATTTTGTTCTAAATTCTTTTGTTTAGAACCGTGCATTTATGGGTAGGCAGGGCCTTAAAACTTCATTATTTGCCGATCAGCTAATTTTAACATCGGCAAAACACGACCATCACAATCAATTTTCTATAACAACTCAATGTGATAAACTTAAAATGTTATCTCCTTTAGGATGCTTGTTTTGATTTATTATTTGAGATTCTATAAATGTCCGGGTTGTTGAATTTAATTTTGAAATGAATTTTCCAAACTTTACTGTGTCCACACATTTCTGGGCTGCTGTTAATATTTGTTTGAATGACAAACATCTTCTAGATAACCAGCACAAATTTATCTGATTACCAAACCCTTCCTTCACCTATGACAAGAATTCTTGTGAATGTGGGGAATGCCAGGTCTCCACCGTGGTTCGGATTCCACGTTAAACTGTAGGTCCTTCATTTCCATCTCACAATCACCCTACCATTACACATTAGCGTAAGTGCGTATAACCCGAACGGGTAGTAAGACGCGGTGCTAATAATAATAATAATAATAATAATAATAATTCTAGATAACCGAGTTTTTTTTGTTTTGTAGCTGAGTGGCCACACTGTAAATATAGTGAGCTTTTGGTGTTAGGTTGCTTGCTCGAGACACATTGACTCTGCCTAATAAGCCTTTCATCTTTCTCACTAAAAACAAAACAAAATGAAGATCAATTAGTATAAACATGAAATAAAAATAATAAACAAAAATATGATTAAATGCCAAAGTGTGGAATGGAAAGAGCAAAATCCAAATTTTTAAGGATAAAAAGCAGATGGTACGCAAAAAATTGTTCAAATAAGACCCTATATTTTTGATATAAAACAACAAATAATTTAACAGTATCATTCCACTAACAAGGATACAACCACCTCAGGCGTCACTCGTGTTAGACTGGCCTACTGAGGACGGGAAGATTGTAGTTTGAATCCGGTCGGGTGCAATGAGAATGGTTTTCCAATCTCCCTCCAGACAAATGGGAGTGCACTTCCTCTAAATTCAACCTCCCTAATCCCTAACTCATTAGCATAATTAGGCCAAATACATAAGCATATGCCCCGAACGGTAGAAAGATGTGGCGCTAAAAACACCAAGGATACATAGAATCTATTAAAACTAATATAAAAATTATTCAATGTCTGTATTTACCAATAACTTAACTTATCCTTTCATGAATAAATAAATTAAAACTTTGAAGAGTAGTAATCAATAAAAAATAGATGTTTGTAGTACCACATGTAAAAACACATATTTCGTCAATAGGCCTCATAAAGTCTTTCTGTGATTTGGGTGAGTTGTTAAAAAGTTGCAAAATAAAGTTTCAAATAGTTGTATTTAATTTTAGTCTTATTCAATTCTCAGAATCTTTGTTAGTGTAATCTTCATCATCATTATTATCATCATCATCATTATCATCAAGTTTCCCATCTTATTTCAGCTTTGCGCACAAGGTGCTGGGCACCCTGGTACACTATCCCTAAGGAAAATTAGATACACAATCAAAACAAAAATAAAAAAATCCAAGTAAATAATTTTATTAGTGACAAATATAATAAAAATAGATTTTAGCGAGTTTTGCTAACTCTGGATAGAGATATATTAAATTAATAATGATCTTGGGCACAAAAGCCAATGTGCGTGTATTTGAAGTTTATCCTCCTAGATCAAAAGTTACCTAAACTCAATACTTCCCACGTTTTCACCAGTGACAAAGTAATTAAGTACCTTGGTTGACTCAAAGTTGTAGAAAAATGTTTGCTATTAATCACAAATATCTCATTAGATTAAGTAGCTAGCAAGACAAGGTGTTACATGTTAACTTAATCAAATTAAATAAAGACATTTAAATAAAACAGATCTCTCTATGTAGTAGTGTGTGGCATGCTCGGAACGTGGCACACAGGTAAATTCTAGTCACATGCTCGGAACGTGGCACACAGGTAAATTCTAGTCACATGCAAAGGAAAGGACGATATCCAAATTGGTTCCACAGCATCGTTAGACAATTGCTGATATATTACATTAAAAATTCGCATTCCTGATCTCTAGTTCAGTAAGTATTACATAGTTCTGGATTGTCTAAATGGGCAATAATACTAATTCTATGATTATATTATACTAATCTGTAAGATATTAATAAAATGTAATAAATTATACAATTTTGAATGTGTCTAATATCAGTCCTTATGTGTGTTATTATAAATTACATTGCTGGTAGGCCTTAAGACTTTATAGTTAGGTACCATTTCAAGCCATCTGATATGCATGTACAAAATTGAGCATTGGTAACTGATAATGTTTTTGAAGTTATAGAAGAGAGTAGGGTATTATGGAATACCATTTACATTTTTTGTATGTAATTTACTGTTTCTTAGTAAAAACTCCCCAAAGCAGGATGAACACATCCTGTAATTAACTATAGTTAATTTTAACATGTGTAAAAAACTATTATTAATTTTCTTGTTTATAAAAAATAAAAATAATAAAAATATAACAAACGGAGGGTAATATGAAATAGTCGGGTAATAAGGAATACGAGGTTTATACAATGAAAAAGCCATCTAAAGTACAGGAAACCTATTTATTTCTAATTTGAAAAACCAAAACTTTAATATAATGAGTACTTCATGGAAATAGACAGAAATCGCACACGTAATCTGCCTTTTCTGCCCCTGTACAGTCAAGATGAGCCCACAAAGAGCAGCTTAAACACTGAATCCAAATCTCCCCTTTGGAATCTTCGGAGAATTTTCCATCACAGAAGATGCACTCAGTGTCTTTGTTGTCCGGTTCTTTTCCTGGTGGCATGTAGTCCATTACAGATGACACATCAGAATGGAAAGATTCATCGTTGCTGGAGTCATCTCTAGTTGGATTAGTCGCCTTTGGCCTGGCTTTAGAAGAGAGGTTGAAGTTTAATTTTTTAACAGGGGGTCTTTGAGCTTTTGTTCTCTTTTGTATTTTCAAAACTTTGAGTTCCTTAGTAGGTCAGTTTGCGGTATACGAGAACACATCCCATTAATCACCATTTTAATGGATTCTGAGATGACAGGAGGATGGGGGTGGTAGGAAGGGTTGTAGCACATGATGGAGGGGATGGAGCACCTGGGTGCGGGATAGAGTGGAGACAATATTTTACGGCGGCACAGCCATTAATCCTGTTTTTTATGGATTCTGAGATGACAGGCTAGACATGTGGGGTAAGGGTTGGAGCCCTCGATGTGAGGTGTGGATCCGGGGGGGGGGGGTGGGGGTGATGTTAGAGAGACATGATGGTGTGTTTCCTCATTAGCATAATTGAGAGGGTTGGAGGACTTGGGGAGGGGGAGGGGGAGCGCAGAGGACACGACTGGGATGCGCGGAGGGCTAGGGATGGCTGAGAGGGGGAGCGGGGGAGACTAGCATACGGGGAACAGGGTTTTCTCTCCCTCTCTCTCCGCAAATGCAGGTCATCTCACGACCTCGAAGTATCCAGCAAATGTGGGTTCAGGTCGTCTCACGGTCTCGATGTGTAGGTGTAGGTGTATGTGTATTCTATTCTCGAAATGGTAGTAAAACGTATCATGGATTGGGATCCTGGGTAGTATGCTACCTTAGTACAGCAAAGTTAAGACCCTCTACATAAAACTTCAATAAACGTGTGGATACAAATACCGCGGAGGTTTTTAGTTTCAAAAAACATAATACCACTCTTGAGTAGACCCGACCTAGATTCGAACCCCGGTCACCTGACAATACACTCTATTGCGAGAGTGACGCCTTGGAGCATGCGACCACCGGAGGGGATCTGAGTGGTCAGTCCTAGGTTGAATCCCTAGATCACAGGAAACAACCTAACGGAACAGGCTACTGATCTAGAAGTCCCGGGTTCAATCCCTAGATCATAGGAAATAGCCTAATGGAACAGGCTACTGATCTAGATGTCCTGGGTTCAATCCCCAGATCACAGGAAACAACCTAATGGAACAGGCTACAGATCCATAGGTCCCAGGTTCAATCCTCATATCTATAATGTAGATCATAGGATAACAGTATGAAGTCTGGACCAGATTGAAGACAAGCACTCTTACAATATGAAGTAGAATCAGATTGAAGATAAGCACTCTTACAATATGAAGTAGGATCAGATTGGATACAAGCACTCTAACACTATGAAGTAAGGATAGCGGGTTCACTTCCTCTAATTAAACCTTCTCAATTCCTACGTGGGAGGACAGCCGAACCCTGATGGTCAAGATTGGGAATTAAGGATATGACATCTTAATATCTTTCTCTCTCTCAAACCCTGATGGTCAGGCTACAGTTCCATAGGTCCCTGGTTCAATCCTCGGCACTTTCACAGGAAACAACTTCAGCAAATGCGGGTTCATTCCCAGGCGGATCCACTCTACCTCCACGCAAATGCGGGTTCAGGTCGTCTCACGGTCTCGAAGTATCCGGCAAATGCGGGTTCATTCCCAGGCGGATCCACTCTCTCTCTCCGCAAATGCGGGTTCAGGTCGTCTCACGGTCTCGAAGTATCCAGCAAATGTGGGTTCATTCCCAGGCGGATCCACTCTCTCTCCGCAAATGCGGGTTCAGGTCGTCTCACGGTCTCGAACTATCCAGCAAATGCGGGTTCATTCCCAAGGGTTGTCTCACGGTCTTGAAGTATCCACTCTACCTCCACGCAAATGCGGGTTCATTCCCAAGGGTTGCCTCACGGTCTGGCGGATCCGCTCTACCTCCATACAAATACGGGTTCACTTCGGGAGGGCAGCTCATGGACAAGTATATTCTCCCTCAAACCCTGATGGTCAAGGATATGACAAGTATTATTCCCTTCTAAGTCAATAATCATTGAAAGAGTTTAAAAGAATTGTTTACATCAGGGTCGTGTGCGTGTGTGAGTGAGTGAGTATGTGTTAGGGTAACTGAACTTAATCTAAATCAATAATCTTTGAATGAGTTTTAACTAACAATACGTGTGTGTGTGTGTGTTAGGATAGCCGTACTTAATCTAAGTCAATAAACATTGAATTGTTTTCAGGTTAAATGTGAATAGTTTTTTTGAAATATCAATTACTCAATTGCTCGAGATTATTTATTAAAAGTGATACTAAATATAAGTTACTTATTCAACATGAATTACGTGAATAGACCTAATCTTGTTTTCAGGTTAAATGTGAATAGTTACACCCTATCTCTATCTTGAGGTAGTTCTATCCAGTCCACATCATTACATCCTAGCTCTATCTTGAGCTAGTTCTATCCAGTCCACCTCATTACACTTTATCCTTATCTTGAGATAGTTCTATCCAGTCCAACTCATTACATCCCTAACCCTATCTTGAGCTAGTTCTATCCAGCTCAACTCATTACACCCTATTGGCTAATTCAATATTCAAATGAAGTAACTGATTTAGGAATGGTTTAAATCTACACATGCAGAACTTTTACGATTCTACTAGGTGAGGAGTTGAAGAGTGTGTATTTAACCAATCTCCTTGTTACATCCTCATTTAAAGCTAATTCTCTAACAATATGAAGTAGGAACAGATTGAAAATACGCACTCTAACAATATGAAGTAGGATCAGATTGGAGACAAGCACTCTAACATTATGAAGTAGGAATAGATTGGAGACAAGCACTCTAACACTATGAAGTAGGAACAGATTGGAGACAGGCACTCTAACAGTATGAAGTCTGGACCAGATTGAAGACAAGCACTCTAACAGTATGAAGTCTGGACCCGATTGGAGACAAGCACTCTAACAGTATGAAGTAGGAACAGATTGGAGACAAGCACTCTAACATTATGAAGTCAGGACCAGATTGAAGATAAGCACTCTAACAATATGAAGTAGGAACAGATTGGAGACAAGCACTCTAACAGTATGAAGTCTTGACCGGATTGAAGACAAGCACTCTAACAGTATGAAGTCTGGACCAGATTGGAGACAAGCACTCTAACAGTAAGAAGTCTGGACCAGATTGAAGACAATCACTATAGCAGTATGAAGTCTGGAGCAGATTGAAGACAAGCACTCTAACAATATGAAGTAGAATCAGATTGGAGACAAGCACTCTAACAGTATGAAGTCTGGACCATATTGAAGATAAGCACTCTAACAGTATGAAGTAGAATCAGATTGGAGACAAGCACTCTTACAATATGAAGTAGGAACAGATTGGAGACAAGCACTCTAACAGTATGAAGTCTGGACCAGATTGGAGACAAGCACTCTAACAGTATGAAGTAGAATCAGATTGAAGATAAGCACTCTAACAATATGAAGTAGGATCAGATTGGATACAAGCACTCTAACACTATGAAGTAGAATCAGATTGAAGATAAGCATTCTATCAATATGATGTAGGAACAGATTGGATACAAGCACTCTAACACTATGAAGAAGAATCAGATTAATGATAAGCACTCTTACAATATGAAGTAGGATCAGATTGGATACAAGCACTCTAACACTATGAAGTAGAATCAGATTGAAGATAAGCACTCTTACAATATGAAGTAGAATCAGATTGGATACAAGCACTCTAACAGTATGAATTAGAATCAGATTGAAGATAAGCACTCTAACACTATGAAGTAGGAACAGATTGGAGACAAGCACTCTAACAGTATGAAGTAGAATCAGATTGGAGACAAGCACTCTAACAGTATGAAGTAGGATCAGATTAGAGACAAGCACTCTAACAGTATGAAGTCTGGACCAGATTGAAGACAAGCACTCTAACAGTATGAAGTCTGGACCAGATTGGAGACAAGCACTCTAACAATATGAAGTAGGATCAGATTGGAGACAAGCACTCTAACAGTATGAAGTAGGATCAGATTAAAGATAAGCACTCTAACATTATGAAGTCTGGACCAGATTGAAGATAAGCACTCTAACAATATGAAGTAGGAACAGATTGGAGACAAGCACTCTAACAGTATGAAGTAGAATCAGATTGAAGATAAGCACTCTAACAATATGAAGTAGAATCAGATTGAAGATAAGCACTCTAACAGTATGAATTAGAATCAGATTGGAGATAAGCACTCTAACAATATGAAGTAGGATAAGATTGGAGACAAGCACTCTAACAGTATGAAGTAAAATCGGATTGGAGACAAGCACTCTAACAGTATGAAGTAGAATCAGATTGAAGATAAGCACTCTAACAGTATGAAGTAGGAACAGATTGGAGACAAGCACTCTAACAGTATGAATTAGAATCAGATTGAAGATAAGCACTCTATCAATAAGAAGTAGGAACAGATTGGAGACAAGCACTCTAACAGTATGAAGTAGAATCAGATTGGAGACAAGCACTCTTACAATATGAAGTAGAATCAGATTGGATACAAGCACTCTTACAATATGAAGTAGGATCAGATTGGATACAAGCACTCTAACAGTATGAATTAGAATCAGATTGAAGATAAGCACTCTAACAATATGAAGTAGGATCAGATTGGAGACAAGCACTCTAACAATATGAAGTAGGGTCAGATTGGAGACAAGCACTCTAACAGTATGAAGTCTGGACCAGATTGGAGACAAGCACTCTAACAGTTAGAAGTCTGGACCAGATTGAAAACAATCACTATAGCAGTATGAAGTCTGGAGCAGATTGAAGACAAGCACTCTAACAGTATGAAGTCTTGACCAGATTGAAGACAGGCACTCTAACAGTATGAAGTCTTGACCAGATTGAAGACAAGCACTCTAATAGTATGAAGTAGAATCAGATTGAAGATAAGCACTCTTACAATATGAAGTAGGATCAGATTGGATACAAGCACTCTTACAATATGAAGTAGGATCAGATTGAAGATAAGCACTCTATCAATAAGAAGTAGGATCAGATTGGGTACAAGCACTCTAACAGTATGAAGTCTGGACCAGATTGAAGATAAGCACTCTTACAATATGAAGTAGGATCAGATTGGAGACAAGCACTCTAACAGTATGAATTAGAATCAGATTGAAGATAAGCACTCTAACAATATGAAGTAGGAACAGATTGGAGACAAGCACTCTAACAGTATGAAGTAGAATCAGATTGGAGACAAGCACTCTTACAATATGAAGTAGGAACGGATTGGAGACAAGCACTCTAACAGTATGAAGTCTGGACCAGATTGGAGACAAGCACTCTAACAGTATGAAGTAGAATCAGATTGAAGATAAGCACTCTAACAATATGAAGTAGGATCAGATTGGATACAAGCACTCTAACACTATGAAGTAGAATCAGATTGAAGATAAGCATTCTATCAATATGATGTAGGAACAGATTGGATACAAGCACTCTAACACTATGAAGTAGAATCAGATTAAAGATAAGCACTCTTACAATATGAAGTAGGATCAGATTGGATACAAGCACTCTAACACTATGAAGTAGAATCAGATTGAAGATAAGCACTCTTACAATATGAAGTAGAATCAGATTGGATACAAGCACTCTAACAGTATGAATTAGAATCAGATTGAAGATAAGCACTCTAACAATATGAAGTAGGATCAGATTGGATACAAGCACTCTAACAGTATGAAGTAGAATCAGATTGGAGACAAGCACTCTAACAATATGATGTAGGAACAGATTGGAGACAAACACTCTAACACTATGAAGTAGAATCAGATTGGAGACAAGCACTCTAACAATATGAAGTAGGATCAGATTGGAGACAAGCACTCTAACAGTATGAATTAGAATCAGATTGAAGAAAAGCACTCTAACAGTATGAAGTAGGAACAGATTGGAGACAAGCGCTCTAACAGTATGAATTAGAATCAGATTGAAGATAAGCACTCTAACAATATGAAGTAGGATCAGTTTGGAGACAAGCACTCTAACAGTATGAAGTAGAATCAGATTGGAGACAAGCACTCTTACAATATGAAGCAGGATCAGATTAGAGACAGGCACTCTAACAGTATGAAGTAGGAACAGATTAGAGACAAGCACTCTAACAGTATGAAGTCTGGACCAGATTGAAGACAGGCACTCTAACAGTATGAAGTCTGGAAAGTTCAAAAAATATTATTTCCAGATATGACAAGTATATTCTCCCTCTCACAGGTCTCGAAGTATCCAGCAAATGTGGGTTCACTTCCCAATTCCTATCTCCCTCAATCCTCCGATGGTCAGGTGTGTTAGGATAACCGAACTTAATCAATGAATTGTTTTCAGGTTAAATGTGAATAGTTACACCATATCTCTATCTTGAATGTGTATAGGTGTGTGTGTGTTTTAGGATAACCGTACTTAATCAATGAATTGTTTTCAGGTTAAATGTGAAATGAGTTTACTTCATTAATTAACAATACGAGGTTCGAACCTTGCTTCCCAGGATAATTGTACTCGAAACTAATATGGCTCATTCATGCGGAGGGAGTAAACATTGAATTGTTTTCAGGAACAGGCTACAGATCTAGATGTCCAGCGTTCAATCCTCGGTAAAATGTATCATGGATTGGGATCCTGGGTAGTATGCAAGGTTAGAACCCCCAGGAACTCGCATTCACTTTCAGTACACCCCGGATCTCCTCGCCATCGTCATGGGGGGTGTGACCTTCAAGGGTTGTCTCTCGTACGGTCGAGTCACGGTCATTCATCATGGGGACGGGGGGCGAATCCTGGATAACTCAGCGGTAAGAGGGTTCTTCTTCATTGCGAGCAGTTTAACGGTGGTGGTCTGGCATTCCTCGGTGAGGGAAGGGTTTGTGGCGGAACTGAGGTTTGAACCCCGACCGTCAGCATAGAAGTCTGACACCTTACACCTAGACCATCAGCTCGCCCTGGTAGCGCGTATGATGACGGTATTAGTTAATAATCTTTTAAAATCTTTAGGTTCGAACCAGCTTAACACTTAAGATTTAAATCAATTAGAACTTTCATCTACAATATCTAAACATCACTAGACTATTATTTATCCGTCAAAGTTTAAAGGTGGTTGCTTAGAGTTCAGTTATTTATTAGCTTAAAAAAAAAAAACCTAGGCAAAGTTCAGTCATTTATTAGCTTAGTACAGTAAAGTTCAACCATAAACATACAGCGCATTAATTACATTGGCTAAATTGCTTAGTTAGTGACTGGATTACTAATATATCAAACTAAGCAAAGTTCAGTCATTTATTAGCTTAGTACAGCAAAGTTCAACCATAAACATACAATGCATTAATTACATTGGCTAAATTGCTTAGTTAGTGACTGGATTACTAATATATCTTTTCAGAATTAAACATAGAACTATATCAAGTCCCTCTACATTCATCCCGACAACCAGTAGCTTTTTTACATCAGAGCGGTTCATATTTGAATACCGAGCAATTGTGCAATTTTTTTAATTATTAGCCAAAGTTCAAAAAATCTTAATCCCTTTAAATGAGACTGGATTATGACGGAGCTAACAATATTTTTCTAAAACACAGGCAAAGTTCAGTCATTTATTAGCTTAGTACAGCAAAGTTCAACCATAAACATACAGCGCATTAATTACATTGGCTAAATTGCTTAGTTAGTGACTGGATTACTAAACATAGAACTATATCAAGTCCTTCATCTGAATATTGAATTAAGCAAAGTTCAAACAATCCTCCTTAAAAACAAAGTTTGACCATTAATTACCTTAAAAACAAACAGTTACTTCATTTGAATATTGAATTAGCCAAAGTTCAAATAACCTTAATTACCATTAAATGAATTACCTTTAAATGAGGATGTAACAAGGAGATTGGTTAAATACACTCTCTTCAACACCTCACCTAGTAGAATCGTAAAAGTTCTGCATGTGTAGATTTAAACCATTCCTAAATCAGTTACTTCATTTGAATATTGAATTAGCCAAAGTTCAAAAAATCTTAATCACCTTTAAATGGGACTGGATTATGACGGAGCTAACAATATTTTTTCTAAAACACAGACAAAGTTCTATCATTTATCGGCTTAGTACGTTAAAGTTCGATCATTAATTACCTTAAAAAACATACAGTCCATTAATTACATTAGCCAAAGTTCGAACGGTCTTAATCACCTTTTCATTAATTCTTTTACAAGATTCATACGTTTAAAAGTTAATTACATTGGGAATTTAGGGATTAAGCTTAAATATCTTCAGTTCGACAAGTATTAACCCTCTATCATTTATAACTTAGCACGTCAAAGTTCAATCATTAATTACCTTAAAAAACATACAGTCCATTAATTACATTAGCCAAAGTTCAAACGATCTTAATCACCTTTTCATTAATTCTTTTACAAGATTCATACATTTAAAAAAGTTAATTACATTACGAAGTTCAACCATTAATTACCTTAAAAATTCATCTGAATATTGAATTAAGCAAAGTTCAAACAATCTTCCTTAAAAACAAAGTTTGACCATTAATTGCCTTAAAAACAAACAGTTACTTCATTTGAATATTGAATTAGCCAAAGTTCAAATAACCTTAATTACCATTAAATGAATTACCTTTAAATGAGGATGTAACAAGGAGATTGGTTAAATACACTCTCTTCAACTCCTCACCTAGTAGAATCGTAAAAGTTCTGCATGTGTAGATTTAAACCATTCCTAAATCAGTTACTTCATTTGAATATTGAATTAGCCAAAGTTCAAAAAATCTTAATCACCTTTAAATGAGACTGGATTATGACGGAGCTAACAATATTTTTTTCTAAAACACAGGCAAAGTTCTATCATTTATTGGCTTAGTACGTCAAAGTTCAATCATTAATTACCTTAAAAAACATACAGTCCATTAATTACATTAGCCAAAGTTCAAACGATCTTAATAACCTTTTCATTAATTCTTTTACAAGATTCATACATTTAAAAAAGTTAATTACATTACGAAGTTCAACCATTAATTACCTTAAAAATTCATCTGAATATTGAATTAAGCAAAGTTCAAACAATCTTCCTTAAAAACAAAGTTTGACCATTAATTGCCTTAAAAACAAACAGTTACTTCATTTGAATATTGAATTACCATTAAATGAATTACCTTTAAATGAGGATGTAACAAGTAGATTGGTTAAATACACTCTCTTCAACTCCTCACCTAGTAGAATCGTAAAAGTTCTGCATGTGTGGATTTAAACCATTCCTAAATCAGTTACTTCATTTGAATATTGAATTAGCCAAAGTTCAAAAAATCTTAATCACCTTTAAATGGGACTGGATTATGACGGAGCTAACAATATTTTTTCTAAAACACAGACAAAGTTCTATCATTTATCGGCTTAGTACGTTAAAGTTCGATCATTAATTACCTTAAAAAAACATACAGTCCATTAATTACATTAGCCAAAGTTCGAACGGTCTTAATCACCTTTTCATTAATTCTTTTACAAGATTCATACATTTAAAAAAGTTAATTACATTACGAAGTTCAGCCATTAATTACCTTAAAAAATTCATCTGAATATTGAATTAAGCAAAGTTCAAACAATCTTCCTTAAACACAAAGTTCGACCATTAATTACCTTAAAAACAAAAAGTTACTTCATTTGAATATTGAATTAACTAATGTTCGAACAATGTTTAAATGAGGCAGGATTATGAAGAAGTTAACAATATTGGATTAGTCAAATTAATTACCTTTTCATTAATTCTTTTACAAGATTCATACATTTAAAGTGTTAATTACATTACCTTAAAAACACAAAGTCCATTAATTACTTTTTTAACCAAAGTTCAAACAATCTTAATTAATTACCTTAAAATTGGTTAAATACACTCTCTTCAACTCCTCTCCTAGTCGGATCGTAAAAGTTCTGCATGGGTAGATTTAAACCATTCTTTAAGTAGTAGAACATTTTCCGTAGTACAAGAATAGAAGCTAGCGTAATGAGTAGCGCACTTGTTCGCGTTGTACAGTTTTTTTAGCTTTCTCAGGGAAGGACATCCAAGTTCGCCTAACTCAAAAAACTCATACTTGTCTGTATCGGAACCTATGAGTTTCTCTAGCCAAGTTAACTTCTCCGCACCTTTGATATAGATCGATACTCGTGACCCGTACCGTTCCAGATGGGGGATTATGGTAGAACGTAGATTCGCGTATGGTATATCACCCTCACTCCAAGATAGTCCATGATGACGAGTTCTTACCCACTCTATATTTTCCCTAGTCGAAACAGAGAGGTTATCCAACTTACACGGCGGAAGAAACTTATAGTTGATTTCCTCGAAATGTTCAAAATGTAAAACACTCACTTCTTTGAAAACGAATGATATTTCTTCACCCGAATATCCTTGCACATCGATCAACATAGCGACACGCTCTGAAGCTACTGTTTGCCGGGATGAATGCAGATGAGCCCGCCTAGAAGTTCAGATCTATATATATTGTTCATCTCACGCAGATGTTCTCGTGTGAAGCGGGATAGCAGCGGGAGGGGAGGAGGAAGCTTATAATCAAGATTCTCTACCCAACCCTCCTGCAGGGTCATAGCCTCTCCGCGCGCTCCGGTGATTAGAATCAGAGGCATTCTTAAATAACTCCAGCCTAGCATGAAGAGACACCATTCTCAATCATGGGTCAGGTGATGAGGAAAAAAGATCAAGGGGTTCACGATGATATAATTCAGGAGCTGATCCCTTCCCTCCCACGAAGACTCGTGCAGGATAACGGTAATAAAGGGCAGACCTACCATTTACCGTCCCCATCTCTATGATAATGTGCTAAGGGAAGCTAGCAGGTGTAGGTGAACCGGGACGTACGCCTCCCAGAGAGAGAAACTCTCCGACCCCTGGGGAGAGAGAGAGAACCGTCCGAAGACCTCCTACAAAGTACACAGATCTAGACCCTCAAGAAATTTATGTTCTAATACCTTGACTGTTATGATAATGTACGGCTCTTTAAAGAGCAGCTGTGCACCGCAGTCACTAGGTCAAGCTCCCCGCGATACACTTTACCGTGTGGGACACCTTATAACCCTATCCATGGGGTTTAAACGCTACGTCACGATGCGAGAGATAACCCCTTCACCTGGGTGTTCCATACCGAGAGAGAGAGAGAGGGAGAATAATACTTGTCATATCCAGGTTGTTTCCTGTGATCTAGGGATTGAACCTAGGACCTATGGATCTGTAGCCTATTCCATTAGGTTGTTTCCTGTGATCTAGGGATTGAACCCGGGACCTCTAGATCTGTAGCCTGTTCCATTAGATCGTTTCCTGTGATCTAGGGATTGAACCCGGGACCTCTAGATCTGTAGCCTGTTCCGATAGATATGAGGATTGAACTCGGGACCTCTAGATCAATAGCCTGTTCCATTAGATCGTTTCCTGTGATCTACACGACAGTACCGAGGATTGAACCCTGGACATCTAGATCTGTAGCCTGTTCCATTAGCTCGTTTCCTCCTGAAAAACCATTCAATGTTTACTCCCTCCGCATGAATGAGCGTATCTGTATTGGATACTAGATAGTAGATCTGGTAGTTATTACTAGGTGTCACATTGTAATGGATACATGATTGTAGATCTGGTAACTATTGCTAGATGTCACACTCCACTTGATACATGATAGTAGATCTGGTAGCTATTGCTAGATGTCACACTGTATTGGGTACATGATAGTAGATCTGGTAGTTATTGTTAGATGTGACACTGTATTGGATACATGTTTGTAGATCTGGTAGTTATTGCTAGTTGTCACACTGTATTGGATACATGATTGTAGATCTGCTAGTTATTGCTAGATGTCATTCTGTATTGGATACTTGATAGTAGATCTGGTAGCTATTGCTAGATGTCACACTGTATTGGATACATGATAGTAGATCTGGTAACTATTGCTAGATGTCACACTCCACTTGATACATGATAGTAGATCTGGTAGCTATTGCTAGATGTCACACTGTATTGGGTACATGATAGTAGATCTGGTAGTTATTGTTAGATGTCACACTGTATTGGATACATGTTTGTAGATCTGGTAGTTATTGCTAGTTGTCACACTGTATTGGATACATGATAGTAGATCTGGTAGTAGATCTGGTAGTTATTGCTAGATGTCATACTGTATTGGATGCATGATAGTAGATCTGGTAGCTATTGCTAGATGTCACACTGTATTGGGTACATGATAGTAGATCTGCTAGTTATTGCTAGATGTCATACTGTATTGGATGCATGATAATAGATCTGGTAGCTATTGTTAGATGTCACACTGTATTGGATACATGATAGTAGATCTGGTAGTTATTGCTAGTTGTCACACTGTATTGGATACTTGATAGTAGATCTGGTTGTTATTGTTAGATGTCTCACTGTATTGGATACATGATTTTAGATCTGGTAGTTATTGTTAGATGTCATACTGTATTGGATACATGATAGTAGATCTGGTAGCTATTGCTATATGTCACACTGTATTGGGTACGTGAAAGTAGATCTGGTAGTTATTGCTAGATGTCATACTGTATTGGATGCATGATAGTAGATCTGGTAGCTATTGTTAGATGTCATACTGTATTGGATACATGATAGTAGATCTGATAGCTATTGTTAGATGTCACACTGTATTGGATACATGATAGAAGATCTGGTAGTTATTGCTAGTTCCTGTGATCTACACTATAGATATGAGGATTGAACTCGGGACCTCTAGATCAATAGCCTGTTCCTTTAGATCGTTTCCTGTGATCTAGGGATTGAACCCTGGACATCTAGATCTGTAGCCTGTTCCATTAGCTCGTTTCCTCCTGAAAAACCATTCAATGTTTACTCCCTCCGCACGAATGAGCGTATCTGTATTGGATACTAGATAGTAGATCTGGTAGTTATTACTAGGTGTCACATTGTAATGGATACATGATTGTAGATCTGGTAACTATTGCTAGATGTCACACTCCACTTGATACATGATAGTAGATCTGGTAGCTATTGCTAGATGTCACACTGTATTGGGTACATGATAGTAGATCTGGTAGTTATTGTTAGATGTCACACTGTATTGGATACATGTTTGTAGATCTGGTAGTTATTGCTAGTTGTCACACTGTATTGGATACATGATAGTAGATCTGGTAGTAGATCTGGTAGTTATTACTAGATGTCATACTGTATTGGATGCATGATAGTAGATCTGGTAGCTATTGCTAGATGTCACACTGTATTGGGTACATGATAGTAGATCTGCTAGTTATTGCTAGATGTCATACTGTATTGGATACATGATAGTAGATCTGGTAGCTATTGTTAGATGTCACACTGTATTGGATACATGATAGTAGATCTGGTAGTTATTGCTAGTTCCTGTGATCTACACTATAGATATGAGGATTGAACTCGGGACCTCTAGATCAATAGCCTGTTCCATTAGATCGTTTCCTGTGATCTAGGGATTGAACCCTGGACATCTAGATCTGTAGCCTGTTCCATTAGCTCGTTTCCTCCTGAAAACAATTCAATGTTTACTCCTCTCGCACGAATGAGCGTATCTGAATTGGATACTTGATAGTAGATTTGGTAGTTATTACTAGGTGTCACATTGTAATGGATACATGATTGTAGATCTGGTAACTATTGCTAGATGTCACACTCCACTTGATACATGATAGTAGATCTGGTAGCTATTGCTAGATGTCACACTGTATTGGGTACATGATAGTAGATCTGGTAGTTATTGTTAGATGTCACACTGTATTGGATACATGTTTGTAGATCTGGTAGTTATTGCTAGTTGTCACACTGTATTGGATACATGATAGTAGATCTGGTAGTAGATCTGGTAGTTATTGCTAGATGTCATACTGTATTGGATGTATGATAGTAGATCTGGTAGCTATTGCCAGATGTCACACTGTATTGGGTACATGATAGTAGATCTGCTAGTTATTGCTAGATGTCATACTGTATTGGATGCATGATAGTAGATCTGGTAGCTATTGTTAGATGTCACACTGTATTGGATACATGATAGTAGATCTGGTAGTTATTGCTAGTTGTCTCACTGTATTGGATACTTGATAGTAGATCTGGTAGTTATTGTTAGATGTCACACTGTATTGGATACATGATTTTAGATCTGGTAGTTATTGCTAGATGTCACACTGTATTGGATACATGATAGTAGATCTGGTAGCTATTGCTATATGTCACACTGTATTGGGTACGTGAAAGTAGATCTGGTAGTTATTGCTAGATGTCATACTGTATTGGATGCATGATAGTAGATCTGGTAGCTATTGTTAGATGTCATACTGTATTGGATACATGATTTTAGATCTGATAGTTATTGCTAGTTGTCACACTGTATTGGATACATGATAGAAGATCTGGTAGCTATTGCTAGTTGTCACACTGTATTGGATACATGATTGTAGATCTGCTAGTTATTGCTAGTTGTCACACTGTATTGGATACTTGATAGTAGATCTGGTAGTTATTACTAGGTGTCACATTGTAATGGATACATGATTGTAGATCTGGTAACTATTGCTAGATGTCACACTCCACTTGATACATGATAGTAGATCTGGTAGCTATTGCTAGATGTCACACTGTATTGGGTACATGATAGTAGATCTGGTAGTTATTGTTAGATGTCACACTGTATTGGATACATGTTTGTAGATCTGGTAGTTATTGCTAGTTGTCACACTGTATTGGATACATGATAGTAGATCTGGTAGTAGATCTGGTAGTTATTGCTAGATGTCATACTGTATTGGATGCATGATAGTAGATCTGGTAGCTATTGCCAGATGTCACACTGTATTGGGTACATGATAGTAGATCTGCTAGTTATTGCTAGATGTCATACTGTATTGGATGCATGATAGTAGATCTGGTAGCTATTGTTAGATGTCACACTGTATTGGATACATGATAGTAGATCTGGTAGTTATTGCTAGTTGTCACACTGTATTGGATACTTGATAGTAGATCTGGTTGTTATTGTTAGATGTCTCACTGTATTGGATACATGATTTTAGATCTGGTAGTTATTGCTAGATGTCACACTGTATTGGATACATGATAGCAGATCTGGTAGCTATTGCAATATGTCACACTGTATTGGGGTACATGATAGTAGATCTTGTAGCTATTGCTAGATGTCACACTCCAGTGGAAGCATGATTGTAGATCTTGTAGTTATTGTTAGATGTCACACTGTATTGGATACATGATAGTAGATCTGCTAGTTATTGTTAGTTGTCATACTGTATTGGATGCATGATTGTAGATCTGGTAGTTATTGTTAGTTGTCATACTGTACCGAAAAAAAACTAAGACTTTGAGAGAGAGAGAGAGAGAGAGAGAGGGAGAATTTTGTACTGAATAATACTTGTCATATCCAGGTTGTTTCCGGGGAACCTCTAAATCAGTAGCCTGTTCCGTTAAGTTGTTTTCTGTAATCTATAGATTGAACTCGGTGCATCTAGATCTGTAGCCTGTTCCGTTAAGTTGTTTCCTGTGAAAGTGCCGAGGATTGAACCCGGTACATCTAGATCAGTAGCCTGTTCCGTTAAGTTGTTTCCTGTGAAAGTGCCGAGGATTGAACCAGGGAGCTATGGAACTGTAGCCTGACCATCAGGGTTTGAGAGAGAGAAAGATATTAAGAATATACTAGGTTTAAAAACTGTACTATTTATTTAGAGGTGAATAATACTTGTCATATCTTGACCATCAGGGTTCAGCTGTCCTCCCGCGTAGGAATTGGGAAGGTTTAATTAGAGGAAGTGAACCCGCATTTGCAGGATAATATTTATTTAGAGCGTATCCTGTTCCATTAGGCTGTTTCCTTTGAGGATTGAACCTGGAACCTCTAGATCTGTATCCTGTTGGGGATTGAACCTCTAGATCTGTATCCTGTTCCGTTAGGCTGTTTCCTATGAGGATTGAACCAGGGACCTATGGAACTGTAGCCTGACCATCAGGGTTTGAGAGAGAGAAAGATATTAAGATGTCATATCCTTAATTCCCAATCTTGACCATCAGGGTTCGGCTGTCCTCCCACGTAGGAATTGGGAAGGTTTAATTAGAGGAAGTGAACCCGCGATCCTTACTTCATAGTGTTAGAGTGCTTGTATCCAATCTGATCCTACTTCATATTGTAAGAGTGCTTATCTTCAATCTGATTCTACTTCATATTGTAAGAGTGCTTGTCTTCAATCTGGTCCAGACTTCATACTGTTATCCTATGATCTACATTATAGATATGAGGATTGAACCTGGGACCTATGGATCTGTAGCCTGTTCCATTAGGTTGTTTCCTGTGATCTGGGGATTGAACCCAGGACATCTAGATCAGTAGCCTGTTCCATTAGGTTATTTCCTATGATCTAGGGATTGAACCCGGGACTTCTAGATCAGTTGCCTGTTCCGTTAGGTTGTTTCCTGTGATCTAGGGATTCAACCTAGGACTGACCACTCAGATCCCCTCCGGTGGTCGCATGCTCCAAGGCGTCACTCTCGCAATAGAGTGTATTGTCAGGTGACCGGGGTTCGAATCTAGGTCGGGTCTACTCAAGAGTGGTATTCTGTTTTTTGAAACTAAAAACCTCCGCGGTATTTGTATCCACACGTTTATTGAAGTTTTATGTAGAGGGTCTTAACTTTGCTGTACTAAGGTAGCATACTACCCAGGATCCCAATCCATGATACGTTTTACTACCATTTCGAGAATAGAATACACATACACCTACACCTACACATCGAGACCGTGAGACGACCTGAACCCGCATTTGCTGGATACTTCGAGGTCGTGAGATGACCCGCATTTGCAGAGAGAGAGGGAGAGAAAACCCTGTTCCCCGTATGCTAGTCTCCCCGCTCCCCCTCTCAGCCATCCCTAGCCCTCCGCGCATCCCAGTCGTGTCCTCTGCGCTCCCCCTCCCCCTCCCCCCAAGTCCTCCATCCACACACATCAACAATTATGCTAATGAGTCACAGAACCCCGCACCAAAAAATATTTTTTGTCTCCCACTCCACCCAGGTGCTCCTCTATCCCTCTCCCCAACCCCCTCCACCCTTCACTCCCTCACCCGTGTCGCGCAATCGAGGGCTCCAACCCTTCCCCCACATGTCTAGCCTGTCATCTCAGAATCCATAAAAAACAGGATTAATGCCTGTGCCGCCGTAAAATAGTCTCCCACTCCTCCCCGCACCCAGGTGCTCCATCCCCTCCATCATGTGCTACAACCCTTACTAACACACCCATCCCCCCATCCTCCTGTCATCTCAGAATCCATTAAAATGGTGATTAATGGGATGTGTTCTCGTATACCGCAAACTGACCTACTTTCCTTCTTCGTCTGTTGTTCTTCCAATCCGGTCTCTAATTCTTTTTTATATGGAGAGCATGTTATTATAGAGGAGGAATCAACTTTTCTGCCTCTACTTGATTTATGTTTTTTTGGAGGTGGGGGTAAAATCTGAATTGGAAGGACAAGATTGGTCGACTTTGGCTTTACAGGAACAATCACATCAGGAGTTTTGGATGAACACGGTTGAGGTGAATCATAAAGGGTTGATGGACTTGGAATGGGGGCAGGTGTTGGTTCAATAGGTCTTGTTTCAGGCCTTGGAACTGTGAGTGTTGAAGCAATGAAATCCTCACTGCTAAAAACATTTCTATTGACAGGATAAATGCCAGTCGCTTTGAAACCATTAACTGCAATGTCCCCACGTTGTACTTTAAGGTATGCCCTGCCAAATAGCTCCATCATATCAAAAACACTCAAGGGCCTTGAACTGTGCCGTAAAAAGGATCTCACTTCCTCACTATAATGAGATTTTAATGGACCCATGAAGGTTTTGTCCAAGGGTTGGATTTTATGTGAAGAGTGGGGAGGCAGACATATGATCGTAACATGATTTTCTCTAGCTAAGTTGATAACGTCAATGTTATTCTTGTGGGTTGAATGTCCATCAAGGAAAAGCAGGACAGGTGAATCAGCTGAGGGTTTTGCAACATCAATGAAATGTCTAAACCATTTGGTGAAGATGTTTGTTTGTATCCAACCACTTGGGTGACAAGAGGCTATGGTTCCTGGCGGGGCACCTCTAAGCAGCTGTTCATTCATGTTTTTACGTGGAAATATGACTAATGGTGGTATGAAGTCACCTCCAGCACTCATACAAGGAACTATGGTAACAAGGGAACCTCTTTCAGCTGATGTAAGGGACCCGATTTGTCTCTACCCTTTCAGACCTATTACACGAGGGATTTTACTTTGAACTACAGACAAACCGGTTTCATCTACATTAAATACCCTGTTAGGAGGATAGTTGTGCTTTTTGAAAACAACGTCGATCAGGTCAAAAAACTTATCAAATTCGTCTTTATTAAACCCCCTGGCTCTGGCAAAGGATGTACCCATCGGTTTACGAACTGAAAGTTTTGGATTCCTTTTCAAGAAAGCATAGAACCAATCTTTGCCTGCGGCTTCATCCTTAAATGGATGGGGAATGTTATTGCGAACTGCAAGTTGGTAGGCAAGATTGCATACTTCCCTTTTGGTTAGTCCATAGAACATTGCCTCCATCTCAACTAAGTACTTCTGTAACTCATCTTCTATTTCTTTCGAAAACACTGGCTTACGGCCTAGAGTAGTTGAGGCGGCTACCTTGGCACTTTTCTCATTACTGTTGGCAAGCCGGAAGAGAGAAGCTCTGGGAACTTGGAACTCCTTAGACGCCTTGAGGTACCCCATCTTCTTCTCCCGAACAGCTTCTATAGCCAAAGTCATCTGGTTCGGACACCAACGTTTTCGCTTCTTTCCCTCATCTTTCTTCTTCTTAGGCATATCTGAAAAAAAAATCAGACGATTTAAAACCCTTATAGTTAACAAAAGGGAGGGCTAAACTTAAAACGAACAAAACATACAAGAAAACTAATGGCTTGCAGGTTTAGTCTGTAGGCAACTGTTTAAATGGCAATAAAATAATTTTATATTTACACCTCAGTGGGCTTACAATTAATTTATAACAGACTAAACTTTGTTTTTTTAATTTAGCCTGACGTTAATTTTGATTTTTTTCATAAATATTGTTTAGAATATAAAGTAACAAAATTAAAAGATAATCTACTTTTCAACCTTTTTCAATATTGTTTATGTCGGGTATTATGGTATACCTAGCATTCCATAATACCCGACACGCCATCTTTGACAGATAGCCTAAAAACTGATGAACAAATACTGTCACTGAAAAACCAATCTCATAACAATAAACTACAACTATTTAGGTGTACATTATGCTTAGTCTTAAAGCTTAAGTCACATTGTAGTAGTTAGTACAAATATTTGAAGGCTTACCTGCAAAAATTCTTGTGAAGCACAAAACAAAATTCGTTCCGTAGCGAAGAGTTAAACAGCAACAGGCGGTCAACTCTCACAGTAGAGCATCATGGGAGTCTTTTGAAGTAGTTCATGCTATTTCCGAGAGATAGTAGCACTAAACAGAACTAAAACCTGAGTATTCCGTATTTCCCGACTATTCCATAATACCCTACTCTCCTCTACTTGTTTAGGCGCGTTATGAAAAAATGATGAGAGTGAAATTTTAAGATGCGCGCGCATCACTGTAACACAAAAGTAACAGGTTGAAGCTAAACCGCTCACTAAGTCTCGAAAAAAATAAGCTACCAACAAAATAGAAATAGAACCACTGTTAGTCGCGCATGTTGGTACGCTCGTCGCCTCTGATAACTGTTTTCATATATATAATATGTATCCACATGTTTCTAGTTTCTACATTCACAACACGTGTTTTAGTTTCATACAAGTGTGAATTATATATGTGCTAATAAATTATATTCAGTAGTGATTTAAATTGAATATTTTGATTAATATTATTTACTATTCGTAAATATTAGTGAAAAAAATTGTGCTTATAGACTTTTTCAAGTGCTCCAATATAATTGAGGTTAACTATCCGTATGTATTATTTATTGATATAAATTAAAATATTATTATTTAAACATAATTAATACTAAATATTATTAAATTATTATTGTTAAATATTTATAATTGGTTATTTAATATTTACAAAATAAAGAAATAAAATTAATAAAACATTTAATAAAAAATGTGTGATAAAAATTTTAGATCGAACATCAAATTAAAATATTAATTTTTAATATTTATTATTAAATTGAATAAATAATAAATATTTATAAAAATAAATGAACAAATTTAATTAAAACTTTTTGATAAAAATGAAAAGTGAATATTAAATTAAGAAAATAATAAATATTTAAAAAATCAATAAACTTAAATTCAATTTTTGAATTTATTATTAAATTTATTCATTTACTTTTAAATATTAAATAATCAATAATAAATATTTAAAATTAAGAATCTTATAATATTTAGTACAAATTATGTCATATATATTTATTATTTTCTAAATTTTATTTTTAATAATTATATATATATTATTAAATTATTAATTTTCAATTTTCAATATTTATTATTGATTTCTAATATCTAATTCTTTACAATAAATCTTATTCATCAATCTAAGATTCTTTTAGTTTATTTAATGATGCCAAAGAAGTATAACTTCTCACGCACGTACTTAAGTACACACACCAATTTTTTTACTATTTTGATAGCCTCTATTCATACTTTGTGTTGATCTGAATCTCGTATGAGAAGTTTGGAATACCAAACATCTTTTTGTTTTCTTCGGAGTAATAAAATTCCCGGTTTCATTAAATGTAGTTGGTGTAAGTTCTAGTTTGTACTTTGGGGTCGTCTTTTCTGTTGTCTCTGTAGAAGAAATGAACAGTTAAGATTAAAACTATGTTAAGCGCCTCGTGTGAATCAAAACGTGTACACTGCAGTTGGACCAATTCACTCAATATAATCAATGATTTAAATATTTGTAAGGCCTAAGTGCATATTCTTGTTAATAAACACTTTGGTATTTTAAAATAGAACGCGTAATTATTAGGCATACTAACAAATTTTACGTGACTTCTTTAAAAATAAACTATGGTAAGAAATTATAAAACTATTCTCTTTAGTAAACTGTATAGTGTGAAATGCAGATAACGAAGTTCTGAGCTCTAGCAGACAAAAAGAAAAATTGAAACAGTTGCCAGTCAAACACTGCACCAACATGGTGTCGAGGACCGCTTACTGTCGTCCTTGGGCTCAAAGGCTTGTGAAGGTTGCATTTATACACTTAGTGACAATTCAGACAAATCTACACTTGATCACGTGATTGCCACTGCAACTATCAACGGTACGTCAAGAGTCGATAGTGGATGAAGAAAATTATTTGGATACAGCCTTATATACACCATTTTTGAAAATTAATAGACCTATGCTAGATAAATAAAACATGAACCACTCTAATTGATGATTGAGATTCATTGATTATCATAAATTTAAAATTTAACGATCATCTATGTAGTTAAATTAAGGATAAACTCTATGGAGTGAAAATGGAAGACCAACTCACCTTGTAAATGTAGGGTTGGAAGCGCTAATCAATTTAGTCTCTTTGTTCCAAAACTTTTGCTACCTTCATCAAAGTGTTTACCGCACACCATATAGTTTTTATAGCTTTTGAGATCATCAAATTCTTTCAAAGCTGGATTAATTATTTGAATCCATATGAGTAGTATAGACCTAGGAATAGTAAGGCACAGAGGGGGTAATGATAGCCCCCTCCCCCAACCCTTTCCCTCCTCCCCTCCCGCGGCGTGGACTCGCGGGTGCTACATGCGGAGAGGTGGGGGAGAAATGACTTGCTGAAGGAGGCGGAGCATTAGAGAAAGGCTTGTACGATTGGTCGTGATAAGCAATCTTGTCATAGGACCGTAAGATTCCCATGAAAATGAATTAGAAAAAAAAGGGTTAACCTTTAATCTTAGTGTTATGACGCACGCTTCTCTAAAACCGAGTTGAAAAAAGGCCCTTCTTTCCCTACTCGCACCCTCCTTGGGGGGTGACAAGTGAAGAATGTTCTCCTGCTAGCTCAGTCACCCCCCCCCCCCCCCCACCGTTCTTTCCCTACTCACACCCTCCTCGGGGGGTGACAAGTGAAGAACGTTTTCCTGCGAATTAGCCGGTTGGCTCTGCTCCCCTAGACGTGAGAGAGCTTTAACTCAGGAAGTTAACATCTGTTTCGCTTTTGAACGTCTCAGGAAGTTAACATCTGTTTCGCTTTGAACTTGACAGAGATTCATTTTGAAAGTAAATGGTCTGTGAGAATTTTACAAGAGGGGACTTAAGTAAATGACTCAAAACTTCTCACGCTCTAAAGAGGGAGGGGCTAAGCGACTCCAAACCCCTTTTCGCCCGCCTCCTGAAGAGGGGAGTAGAAGTTTGCAACCTTTACTTCTTATATTGAGTTACCCCTTTAAGTAGAATTCATTATCTTTTAATCTTTATATTCTAAACAACATTATCAAGAATGTCTAGTGAATACTCAGCAGCGCTTTTGTCAGCAATCGACTCGAGTGAGATAGTGTCAAGGAAGCTGACAGATTTAGAGATAGGTCATGGTTATTATATCATTAATATAAAAGGGGTGACAACTAGATACGGACGCAGAGTTCTCGCCTTGTTGGAGAACAAATATAACGTGTGGTTACCGACGCGTTTTTCTCTACTCACCGACGCCCAGCTGAAGGAGCTCTCCAAAGCCGACTTACTGCTAGTGTACCAGGGCATTTCCTAAAACAGCAAGACGGCGCTCATAAGCTTCGAAGGTACGTTTATTACAACCATTTCTAGGATTAATCAAATCAATCTAAATATGTTTTTTTTTTTCAGTTAGGATGAGTGTCAATTGTATAACTGTTGATAGGCTGCCGACGTGAATATATTTTTGAAAGACCAGCAAAGCTTGTGATATTCAATTGTAGGTTGTCACGTGAATATATTTTAAAAGACAAAAAAGCATGTCATTGTGTCAATTGATAACTTTTTGATAGGTTTCAACGTGAATAATTTTGAAAGACGGCAAAGCTTGTGATCGTGTCAATTGGAAATTTTTGATATTGGGCACAAAATATTTTTAAAGATCAACTAAAGCTTGTGATCGTGTCATTGATAACTTGTTATAGGTTGCAACGTGAATATATTTTGAAGATCGACAAAACTTGGATCGTGTCAATTGTATAACTTGTTGATAATTGTGAACATGAAATATTTTGAAAAAACAAAAAGGGCTTGTGATCACAATTTAAAAATTTGGGTTGAAAAGTGTCAACTGAATATATTTTGAAAGATCACAAAGCTTGCGATCGTACAATTGTAGTTGTTCAACGTGAATATATTTTTGAAATATTAACAAAGCTTGTGACATGCAATTATTGTCAACGTGAATATTTTTTTTGAAAGATCACAAAGCTGCATGTGTCAATTGTATAACTTTGAAAGGTTGTCACATAATATATTTTGAAAGATCAATAAGCTTGTGCATTCAATTATAACTTGTTGAAATTGCAAAAATGAAATATTTTTTAAAGATCACCAAAGCTTGCGATCATTCAATTGATAACTTGTTGTAGGTTGTCAACGTAAATATATTTTTGAAAGATCATCAACGCTTGGATCATTCAATTTTGGTTGTCCACGGAATAATATTTGAAAGATCAAAAAAAAAGCTTCCGATCGTTACAATTGTATTGTCAACGTGACTATATTTTGAAGATCACAACGCTTGTGACATGTCAATTGTATAACTTGTGATAATTTGTCAACGAATAATTTTTTGAAAGATCGCAACGCTTTTTGACGTGTCAATGTAGGTTGCCAACGTGAAAAATATTTTTGAAAGATCAACAAAGCTTGCTTTGTGTAAATTTTGTAAAACCCTTGTTGAAGTTTCAACATGAATATATTTTTGAAAGATAAACAAAGCTGTGATCATGTCAATTTATAACTTGTTGATAATTGTCAACATGAATATATTTTAAAAGATCAAAAAGCTTGCGATCGTTAAAAATGTAGTTGTAAACGTGAATAATTTTTGAAATATTAACAAAGCTTGATCATGTTATTTGGTTTGTCAACGTAATTATTTTGAAAGATCAACAAACTTGTCATTGTGTCAATTGAAACTTGTGATAGGTTTGCCCACATGAATATTTTTTTAAAAGATCAATAAAGCTTGGATCATTTCAATGTATAACTTTTGATTAGTTGAAAAACATGATTAATTTTTTAAAGATCACAAGCTTGCATAAAATCAATTAAAATAACTTTGATAGGTTGTCAACGAATATTTTGAAAGATCATAAAAACGCTTTAAACAGTCTTTGTAGTTTCCAGGGTGAATAAAATTTTGAAAGATCAACAAAGTTTGCGATCGTTACAATTGTAGTTGTTCAACGTGACAAAATTTTAAGATCACAACGCTTGTACAAGTCAATTGTATAACTTGTTGATAAGTTTCAACGGAAATATTTTTTGAAAGAATAAAAAACCTTTTTTTGATCAATTGTATAACTGTTGATAGGCTGCCGACGTGAAATATATTTTTTGAAAGACCAGCAAAGCTTGTGATCATGTCAATTGTAAGGTATTGTCAAAGTGAATATATTTTTGAAAGATCAACAAAGCTTGTCATTGTCAATTGTATAACTTGTTGATAAGTTGTCAACGTGAATATATTTTTGAAAGATCGGCAAAGCTTGTGATCGTGTCAATTGTATAACTTGTTGATAAGTTGTCAACATGAATATATTTTTGAAAGATCAACAAAGCTTGTATCGTGTCAATTGTATAACTTGTTGATAGGTTGTCAACTAAATATATTTTTGAAAGTCACAAAGCTTGTGATCGTGTCAATTGTATAACTTATTGATAAGTTGTCAACATGAATATATTTTGAAAGATCAACAAAGCTTGTGATCATGTCAATTGTATAACTTGTTGATAAGTTGTCAACATGAATATATTTTTGAAAGATCAACAAGCTTGCGATCTTACAATTGTATAACTTGTTGATAAGTTATCAACATGAATATATTTTTGAAAGATCAACAAAGCTTGCATCGTTACAATTGTAGGTTGTCAACGTGAATATATATTTGAAAGATCAGCAACGCTTGTGATCATGTCAATTGTATAACATTGTTGAAAGTTGTCAACGTGAATATATTTTTGAAAGATCAACAAAGCTTGATCATGTTCAATTGTATAACTTGTTGATTAGTTGTCAACGTGACTAATTTTTGAAAGATCAGCAACGCTTGTGATCATGTCAATTGTATAACTTGTTGATAGGTTGTCAACGTGATATATTTTGAAAGATCAGCAACGCTTGTGATTCATTGTTCAATGAAATATATTTTTTGAAAGATCAACAAAGCTTGCGATCGTACAATTGTATAAATTGTTGATAGGTTGTCAACGTGAAAATATTTTTGAAAGATCAGCAACGCTTGTGATCATGTCAATTGTATAACTTGTTGAGAGTTGTCCAACATGAATATATTTTGAAAGATCAACAAAGCTTTTTTATATCATGCTTCATGAACAGCTAACTAGATGTCCCTGTTTGTTTTTTATAGCTGTCTCAGAGCCGCTCGAAGAGATTATAGAGCAAGCTGGCCAGTAATGAAGAAGATAATACTGAGGAAGAGAGTAGGCCTGTTTAGAGCATAGTGCACCCAAACATTAAAGAACCACCGGCAAAACGAGTGCGCTTGTCACCTCCTATCATGTATCTCGGCAAACTAATGGGAATAGGGTGTATACTCTCGCGGATCTAGACGCTAATGAACAACTTTTAATTAGATACTTGAAACATGACGTTGCACTTCGCGAAGGGAAGGTGTATAATGCTTACCTTGAACATATACCTGGCCAGATTAAGACCTCGAGCGTACTATATCGGACCATGACAATATAGACACACATATCCAAAGACTTTGACCTTATCACGAAACTTAGGTACAGGATTTACTCAGTTTAGGCTTTACCTGGAGCCACTAGGACTTTCTATTAAACTTATTGAACAAGCATACGCCCGACGTATAAAGACATACTCAATCAGTTATGAACTACCCTATAAGGATCCCGTACAGTTTCTCGTTGCGTGCGGAGATATTTATGTAAAGACTGTAGAAAAAGAATCAAACACGAACGGCCCGATAAAGGTAAATTGTAGCCTCATTTGCGAGTTTAAGCATCCTACTGATGGTAGAATTGAAAAGGGTTATTTCAATTCTTCTCTATACAATATATTTAACCCTTTAAACTTGGAGTAGATATACGAGAATAACGTGGTCTTCCCACTCCTTGCTCAGATTGAGGGCTTTGTTTCTAAAGACTCGGGTGGATATACAACGGTACTTTGGGAAAATAAGAGTAAATTTCTCAAAAAACTCAGCTTTCTCGATCGGCCCCCCACGTTCAAATCCCTGAAACTATAGCTAGACGTAAAGCACTGATAAATGTTCAAGCTGAAGAAGGACTTTGCTTCCCCGTATCCGTATTGGCGTGCCTCTTTGAGCCGACAGGGAAAGCTCAGCGTTTATCATCTTATCCTAATTTTAGAGCCCGTGTTGAATCTAGATGGGATCCCGCTTCCGTTCGAAATGAGATATATTTAACGCTTCGAAAGGCTTAACGATATATCTGTTAATATGTACACTGCAAAACACGAAGGTAGTTACTCTTATATGGACACTGCAGACAACTCTAAAAAGCTAGTGATCGTTCCCGTGCATGTCAGTGCTAAAGAGCGTGCTAGACATGTTCATTTATTCATTATAAAAGTACATGGGACGGAAAATTATCATTTCAGGCAATCAAAATCTGTCACGGTTAATAAACCTCCAACTAACGCCAACGTCTAACGTAGGACTAGGTATTTTTGTGACCGTTGTTTGAGCTCTTTCTGACTGAAAATAAACTTGAAAAACATAAAGAAACGTGTTAAAAATTTGGAGGGGTAAGGATACATTCCCTCAAGGGGAAAATAAATTCCTGGCGTTCTCACAGTATAAACAACAGGAGAAAACAGATTTATCGTGTACGCTGACTTGGAGAGTTTACTCGTGCCTATAGAAACGTGTGATCCTGACACGACATTTTCTTAAAACTGAGAATGTGCAGAGTCATGTAGCGTATTCTGTAGGCATGTACACTAAATGCATTTTTGATGATAATCTCTCGGAGTACCGACACTTCACGGGAAAAGATTGTAGAGATCAATTTGTTTGAAGCTCTCGTAGATACGGCAAAGCGCGTACTAGATTATTATAGTACTGTAGTTCAATGACCCGCTAACACCTGCTCAAAGAGATGCTCACAATACGGCTACTCATTGTCATATTTGTGAAAAACCCTGCGCGAATGATGATATCCGCGTTATGGATCATTGTCACTTGACAGGACTTTATGTGGTAGCAGTCACGCAGGGTGTAATATTAATTACAAGAACCCTAGTCATCTGAGTGTGGTTATCCATAACGCGCGTTGCTACGATAATTTTTTCCTTCTCGAATCACTTGTCGAACGTAGAGAAACTGATCCGTTCACAGGGAGAGCGTTCTTGTCAATCCAGGAAAGTTAAGGTTATTGGAGAGACTATGGGAAGATTCAAAGTTATCATGAAGTATATTCGGCACGGGTTTCGAGGGATCGCAATTAAAATTATAGATAGTTTCAGTTTTCTATGTACCTCCCTATAGAAATGCGTATCTTACCTCGAACCTGAGCAGCTTAAAATCTTACTTTGATATGCCAATTTATGCGGGATTCGCCATTTGGAAATCTCGAAAGTAGTCATGTACGGTCTACATTACCAGGTCATGGTTCCTGCCTTCCCTCCAGTACGTTAAAACTCCAACATACAGATACAGACTCACTTTCTACTACATGACTGTTGAGGATGCGTACCAGAGACTTATCCCGTTAGCTAATGACTACCTGGACACCCCACTTACGGACAAGACAATGTTTACGCATGCCCGTAGTAAATAAAGGGGTGCTCGGTAAACTAAAAGACGAGACTCGAGGTCGGATCACACCGAGTTCATAGTTTACGCCCTAAACTCTATTCATTTGCGGTGCAAGGAGGTGGTGAGACGCTCAAGGCTAAAGGTGTCAAGAGTACGCGTTAAGAACGCTCTCTTTAGAGGACTATCGTAATTGTTTTGACTAATGAAACGGTAGTCATGAGAGAAGCTCGTTCAATAAGAGCTGTAGGATTCAAACTTTACACACAAAAATTCAATCGGTTGCACTATGCTCTATCGACGACAAACGACACATGTTACCTGGATCAGTCAGAACTCTACCTTGGGTCATTACTCTTATAAGCGAGCAACCAACTACTTCCTTCCAAGAGACCTCGATTGAAGCCGGACCATCATGTCTATAGTGCAAGTGCGTGTGTCAGTGGTGATCTACAACTTTATCCAGTACAAGTGAACAGGCATCTACTAACCCTCATGTATCTATAGTGTAAGTGAATAATTAATGTCAATGTATAAAACTAGAAAAAAATGTTAGTGCTTTAAAAAAGACTTGGGAAAAATATTCACGTTCTATAACTTAACTGAAGAAAAAAATAAAATAAACTAATTTAGTGCATATTTGTTTTTTCAGTGTACGCATGTTTTAATTAATGTCACTAGAAAAAAGATAGTGCTTTTAAAAAAGAATTTGGGAGAAAAAAAACTCATGTTCTATAACCCCCATGTCTCTATAGTGTAAGTGAAAAAATTAATGTCAATGTATAAGAACTATAAAAAAATGTTTGTGCTTTTAAAAAGACTTGAAAATAATTCATGTTCTATAACCAAGTGAACCCATCCTAACCCTCTTTGGCTCTATATGTAGTGATAATTAATGTCAAATGTATAAGAACTTAAAAAGAATTAGATACTTTAAAAAAAAGACTTGAGAAAATATATCCATATCTGTTTAAAAAAAGTATTTCCCTCTCCCTCTTGATACATTCATAATTTCGATCTCTTAAAAAAGAATTGAATAGAAAAAAATTCATGTCATAACCTCCCATTCTCTTAGAGTAAAGTGATAACAATAAGTCAATAGTTAAACGAGAAAAACATAGTGCTTTTAAGAAGACTTGGAAATATTCAGGGTTCATAACCAAGTGAACAGGCATCTACAAAACCCCTCATGGCCTATAGTGTAAGTGAATAATAATGTCAATGAATAAGACTAGAAAAAAGTTGGTGCTTTAAAAAAAGACTTGAGAAAATATATTCATACTGTTTAAAAAAAGTATTCCCTCTCCCTCTTATAATACATTCAGTTTTGGTTCGAATTCTCATAAACATGATAAATTTAAAACAATACGCGATAGGGAAAACATTTACCTTTGGCCTATAAATAATAAAAAACCATAGGTTTCAGGAGTATTCACGCTCTCGTCCCTACACAAATATGAACTCCAAGTACAGTATGGTACAATAACCTGGACCTCTCAGAGAACATCTGGTAAAATAACATAAGGTGACAGTCGGGATTAGAACCTAGACCTCTCAGAGAATGGTCTGGTACAATAATCTGGACCTCTCAAGAACAGTCTGGTACAATAACCTGGACCTCTCAGAGTACAGTCTGGTACAAACCTGGACCTCTCAGAGAACGGTCTGGTACAATAACATAAGGTGACAGTCGGGATTAGAAGCTGGGTCTCCCAGAGTTCAGTCTGGTACAATAACCAGCTACAGTCAGGGTTACAACCCCAGACCTCTCAGATAACAGTCTGTACAATAACCTGGGTACTACCCATGAGTTCAGTCTGGTACAAAAAAAAAAAAAATAACCTGGACCTCCTCAGAGTACAGTCTGGTACAATAACCTGGACCCTCAGAGAACATTCTGGTACAATAACATAAGTGACAGTCGGATTAGAACTTGGACCTCCAGAGTACAGTCTGTACAATAACATAAGGTGACAGTCGGGATTAGAAGCTGGCCTCCCAGAGTACAGTCTGGTACAATAACCTGGACCTCTCGAGAACAGTCTGACAATAACATAAGGTGACATTCGGGATTAGAAGCTGGCCTCACAGAGTAATCTGGTACAATAATCCTGGACCTCTCAGAGTACAGCCTGGTACAATAACCTGACCTCTCAGAGTACAGTCTGGTCAATAACCTGGACCTCTCAGAGAACAGTCTGGTACAATAACAATAAGGTGACAGTCGGATTAGAACTTGACCTCTCAGAGAACGTCTGGTAATAATAACATAAGGTGACAGTCGGATTAAAGCTGGGCCTCCCAGAGTACAGTCTGTACAATAACCAGCTACAGTCAGGGTTACAACCCCGGACCTCTCAGAAGAACAGTCTGATACAATAACCAGCTACATCAGGGTTACAACCCCGACCCTACAAAGAACATTTGATACAATAACCAGCTACAGTCAGGTTAAAACTGCCCTCTTCAAGAACAGTCTGATACAATTACCGCTACAGTCAGGGTTACAACCCCGGACCTCTCAGAGAACAGTCTGGTACAATAACAAGTGACTTCAGTAAATCTGGACATAACAAGAGTACAGTCTGGTACAATTGGACCTCTCAGAGATACAGTCTGGTACAATAACATAAGGTAGTATTCGTATTAAATGGCTCTCCGAAGTACAGTCTGGTACAATAACCTGGACTCTCAGAGACAGTCGTATAAAAATAACAATACAGTCGGTTACAACGGACCTTCAGAAAGCTGGTACAACTACCGGAAGTAACGTCAGGTTACAATAACCTGACCTCTCAGAGAACAGTCTGTACAATAACCATAAGGTGACGTTCAGATAGAAACTGGACCTCTGAACCTAATAACATAAGGTGACAGTCGGGATTAGAACTGGACCTCTCAGAGTACAGTCTGGTACAATAACATAAGGTGTCATTCGGGATTAGAAGCTGGAGCCTCCCAAGTACATTTTGGTACAATAACCTGGACCTCCAGGAAGTCTGACAATAACAAAGGTACATCGGATAGAACTGGACCTCTCAGATACAGTCTGGTACAATAACCTGGACCTCCCAGAGTACGTCTGGTACAATAACCTGGACCTCTCAGAGAACAGTCTGACAATAACATAAGTGACAGTCGGATTAAACTTGGACCTCTCAGGTACAGTCTGTACAATAACATAAGGTGTACATTCGGATTAGACAGGCCTCCCCGAGTCTCTGGTACAATAACCTGACCTCTCAGAAACGGTCAGATTAGAAAACCTGACCCTCTCGAAGTACAGTCAGGTACAATAACCTCGGACCTCTCAGAGTACAGTTTGCTACATAACATAAGGTAACAGTCGAGTTTACAACCTGGGACTCTCGTGACGGTCTGATACAATAACCATTTACAGTCTGGTTACAACCAAGCTTGAAAACATTTTTTACCAATATAAAAACCAAGTATAGAGATGTATTCATATCAAATCAGCACAAGATGGTACATAGCCTTTAGCCTATTAAATGGATCACTTTAATAATAAAGTCATGGGTACACTTGCATCACATGCACCCTACGTCCTACCTTTTTATAGATTAAAGAAAACAAAGTTTATCGTTAATCTTTTTATTTAAAAAGAGCTCGTACATTTAAGAAGATAACGTTAAAAAGTCTGCCTTATACAGTAATAATCGCTAAAAAGTTTACCTCATTATTAGACTTATACATTACAAGCAACTGTGAAAAAGTTTTTTTTTTTAAGTGTTCACTCAACCCGTCTTGCAGCTTCTTTATCGTAGGCTCCTCGTTCGTTTCCTCAAAGTTTTACTCTTCTTTCCACGCGAACGTTTAGAAGCGTCAGTAGTTTTCTTCCTCCGTTGACCGTGTCAACCTCGTCTTGACCCACAGAAGCATGATAACTTATTGAAATCAATGCACTCTTTATACTCGTTATCAAGACTATCATATGAAGCAAAGCTGGAATAACCGAACTCGTATCGTTCCAGTAACGGGGTTCGAATCTGACTCAAACGTATTTACAGCTCTGGATAATTCAACAATGAGAGAAAAAATTATGGAAATGTTTAAAACCTTCGCTCGGGTTTTATTATTAAAGTAAAAAAATGTTTTCCAATCCCGTTTTTTTTAAATTTTATTACATCATCATGGTTAAGGAAGCTACTCTCACCGTAAACTAGACTAACGATAACGAGGTTCGAATCTGACTCAGACGTATTACAGCTCTGGATAATTCAACAATGAGAGAGAAAAAACCTTTCGCTTGGTTTTTATTATTAAAGGTAAAAAAATGTTTTCCAATCCCATTTTTTATTACATCATCATTACGCATGACGAGAGTGTACCCATATCACTCCTGGGATGCTATGTACCATCATGCGTACCCACACTTTATGATTTAAGGTGGTCCCAGGGATGCTATGTACCGTCATTTGTACATGATGAGAGTGTACCTGAAGATACATCTCCTGTTATTCGCAACGTTTAGACTAATGAAATGAGGATAAATAAGATTTAGTAAGTAACACCCGTATTAGCCGAACAGGAGGGCGTGGAAAAAAACAAACACTTCATCTTCCGATATGTTTTGTGTACCGTATGTAAAATCATCCTGGAAGTGAACCCTCATTTGTTTGGGAGGGAGGATGGAAAAAACAAACACATCATCGAACCCGCATTTGGAGTTGGATAACCGACCTCAGTCACCCCTGTAAAAATTTCGAACCTCGATCTCATCGTTTTTTTTAGGTTTTGGGAAATTTCCCCGAATAATTTTTAAGAATTGGGGATGGAACCCCTATATTTGCTTGGAGGAGAGTGGAAAACCAACCCTCAGTTCACCATGCCTAGATTCGAACCTCGATCTCCCTACGGGAACCTACATTTGCTGAGGGAGAGTGGAAAAACCGACCCTCAGTTCACCCCGCCAAGATTCGAACCTGGGTATCCGAATGTACCGTGAGTAAAATCGTTTTTTCCTGGAAGGGGACCTGCATTGCTTGGAGAGAGGATGGAAAAAACAAACACATCATCATCCATATGTTTTGGTACCGTATGTAAAAACATCCTGGAATTGAACCCTCATTTGCTTGGAGGGAGGGTGAAAAAACAAACACATCATCGAACCTGCATTTGAGAGTGGAAAACCGACCCTCAGTTCACCCGACCGGATTATGAACCTCGAATCCCCCCTACGCTAATGGATTAGGAACCTACATTTGGAGAGTGGAAAAACCAGCTCTCAGTTCGCCCAACCGGATTCGAACCTCGATCTCCCCCCTACGCTAATGGATTAGGAACCTACATTTGGAGAGTGAAAACCGACCCTCAGTTCACCTGACCAAGATTCGAACCTGGATCTCCTCTTTTTAATTCTGATACGAATTTTGAATATATAATGTAACATGAAGTGGAATGTACAGTAGGGAATTGGACTACATTATCTAATTTGAATTCCTGAAATGTAGATGAATAAGATTTAATTTTTTTAAGTAAGTACCCCGTATTAGCTGAACCCGCATTTGCTTGGAGGAGAGTTAATGAAATAAGTAAGATACAACCCGTATTAGCCGAACCTGCATTGCTTGGAGGGAGGGTGGAAAAACAAACACATCATCTTCCGATATGTTTTGTGTACCGTATGTAAAATCATCCTGGAAGTGAACCCTCATTTGCTTGGAGGGAGGATGGAAAAAACAAACACATCATCGAACTCGCATTTGGAGAGTGGAACGCCTCAGTTCACCCACCGGGATTAGAACCTCGATCCCCCTACGCTAATGATTAGGAACCTACATTTGCTTGAAGGAGAGCGGAAAAACCAGCTCTCAGTTCACCTGCCAAGATTCGAACCTCGATCTTAGGAATCAGGAACTACATTTGCTTGAGGGAGAGTGGAAAACCGACCCTCAGTTCACCTGACCAAGATTCGAACCTGGATCTCCTCTTTTTTAATTCTGATACGAATTTTGAATATATAATGTAACATGAAGTAGAATGTACAGTATGGGATTGGAGGAGGGCGCGTTCCCCCTCCTCCATCCCGAGCGTATAAAGCGGATGTGAGGCGGGGAGACGTATCTCATTCAACATGTTTAGGCATTGGGTTACCGTCTGAGGACATGAGCGATATTAAGATTTCGAACGGCGGTTTAGAATACCACATCGCGCGGGCTGACAAATGGTTACAGCGAGTGCTGTGATTCTTCCGTGCACTGGCTCGGATCCATAATCCCGGAATGTGGGAATCGAGTCAGTCTGTCGAACGCTGTTCTACCGCTTGTCCGGTTTACAATCTTAAGGAAGGAGACGACCCGCAAATTCTCCGGGAATCGATCAGTCCATCGAACTCGGTTCTACAGCTGGGACGAGTCGCCGGAGGAGGAAAACGCTTTGTGCGTCGAGTTGGACCGAATCGAGCGTGAGAACTCGATCGGTCAAGCACGCTCCGAACTTGAAAAGTTTCGTACGTACAACGTTCGCGCCTAGAAGGAGACGAAGAGATCAGTGAGGATGAAGACGAACCGAACATCATAACGCTAGACTATGTAGGCAAAGTGCATCTTCCGGGCAAAAACTTTGGTGCGTGCTACAGGAGCCGCTTTAACGCTTCACAGAGAGGACTGATATATCTGGGTGAAGGCGATACGAACTGTTCAAGTGTGAAGTGTTCTAACATGTTTAGACAAGACTTTAGAGAAAGATATATTTTTTGTATGCATCAAGTGAAAGACTATGAGGGAAAGAGAATTTATATGTATGGGCAAAGTGCATCTTCCGTAAAAACTTTGGTGCGCGCTACAGGAGTCGCTTTAAACGCTTCACAGAGAGGACTGATATATCTGGGTGAAGGCGAGTAGAACTGTTCAAGGGGTGAAGTGTTCTAAACATTTTTTAGACAAGACTTTAGAGAAAGATATTTTTTGTATGCATCGAGTGAAAGACTATGAGGGAAAGAGAATTTATATGTATATGTGTATGTATGTATCATCATAATCTTAAGAATATACCGCTAAATAAAAAAGTTTACTATTTTATTTAAGTCCTTGATCGTAGAAATAAAAGCTAAGTCTTTTATAATAAGGTATGTATGTTTCATTCAAGCAAGAAAAGATCATTTTAGATATGTATTTTTCCAGCCTAGTCTAAAAAAACTTTTCCCGAGGAAGGAGGGCTATACCAAAAAAACCCGTCACCTCCTACTCTGAGAGAGAAAGAAGAGGAGGAAGAGGGAGAGACAAGAGATAGAAAGAGGGAGAAGAGGAAGAGAGAGACGGAGAGTTGATCATATAACTCGGACCGTCAAGTCCCGATATAATTGAATGGCACGGTCCCTCCACCAATTCTGACGGCATCGTTTCTGAAGGGCCGGAGTCGTTCCATGAAGTATCCAAGGCGTTGGTATGTAACACAGATATCTATTTATTACAAAACTTGTATATAGATCAGGAAGAAAAAATGTGTGTGTATTCATCCCATGATTAGTTGCTTCAAATTTTGGGGTCAAAAAAGGGGCTTAACGGGTTTAGCCCGTTACAACCTGGCCTACGCCCTGTTCCAGGCAGGCAGCACAGCTTCCGGCCCTGATGATATTCATTATACAATGTTGCTCAACTCCCCCCTGCCGCACGGGCGTTCTCTTAGACCTCTACAATTGTGTTTTGGGAATCTCGTCAATTTCCAACACTGTGGAGGCAAGCACCGTTATCCCTATATATAAACTAAGTGGTAAGGTTTAAAATTGTAGCCAACTAGTTATAGGACCTATGGGCTTAACTAGTTGTGTATCAAAACAAATTGGAAAAATTATAAATAAACTATTTATATGGTATTTAGAATCCAGCAATCTGCTATCAAATAGTCAATGTGGTTTTCGCCGTAACTGATCCACGGTGGATCATCTGTCCATCTAGAGATTGCTTTCTTTATGCCTTCTCCAGAAAAAATCATCTTTTGGCAGAGAACCTCCCTAATTTTGTATCTAATTTTAGTAAGATAGACACTTCCGGGTTTAAAGGGTTTAAAAATCACCTTATCCGATGATTTTATTCAAGAAAATGGGTGCCTTAGGTCGGTATTTTAAGCTGTTCGTTGTTCGCCATCTCAATAAAACGGCATTGTGGATAACATGCGCCTACCTGTCCGTTCATGCCTTTCGTGGATGACATATACGCAATTTATTGCAGTTCATCGAGTCTCCACAGGATGAATGGCAGATACAATTAGCTGTCAACAATCTCTGGAGTGTGCCTGAAGCTGGCAGAGCACAAAACCGAGGCATAAATTTATCACCAACAGGAAGAAGCTTGAGACGATCTCACTGCAAGCAGTAACATGAGATCACGTCCCAGCCGTGCATTCAGTATTTGGGGTGATGCTCGACTCGAGACTCAACTTTAAGCAGCAGGCGGAGCATGCCAGTGCCAAGGCATCTGTGGTTGGGGGTGTTCTATCACGGCTCATGCCCAATGTGGGAGGCCCCAAACAGAGAAGGAGAGCACTCCTGTCATCAGTCGTCACGTCAGTTCTCCCCGTATGGTATTTCCATCTGGGCCCATGTACTGACGCTCCAGGAGTCCCGTGGTAAAGTGGGCACCAGTCTACCGGCTGAGGCGCTTTACGAATAGCAAGTGCGTTCCGCATGTATCAGAAGGTGCGGTGTGCGTTATCACCAAGTGCTGCCGATTGGGGTCTTGGCGGAAGAGCGGGAGGCCCTGTATCGTCACAAAGGTCTAAAATCACTGAGCGCAGAGGAGTTGAAGAGGCAGGAGCGGCGAAGCAGTCTCCAACGATGGGAGTGGCTGTGGATGCCTCCACCAAGGGAGATGGACTTACCGTTTGATTCCCGAAGTGGATAGGTGGTACAACCCCATCCACGGAGCTATAAACTACTACTAGACACAGATGATCTCGGACACGGGTGCTTCCGGGCATACTATACAAGTTTAAGTATGAGGATTCCCGGAGCGCCCCACCTGTCGCGAGTAGAGGAGAATGCCGAGCACGTGTTCTTCACGTGTCCTCGGTATGATACCAGCGGTGAAAACCTGAGGTCACAGTAAGAGGGAAGATTACGCAAGAAAACTTAAGGGGTATGATCGGTCGTCAGAGGCAGCGTGGGAGGCGACAAGCACGTTCGCGACGTAAGTCCTTAAAGGTCTACGTCACGAAGAGCAGGAGAGGAGGGAAAAAAGAATCAGAATGAAGGAGCCTAGGACATCCCTAATCCCGCCGCCAACAGCTAGGTGGAAAGGGAAGTAAGAAGTCGAATCACAGAAGGAAGAACAACAGTTAATGCCTCCCCTCGCGAAGTAATACCTAACGGCGGTTCCGTTGGGAGTAACAGAGGCGGAGAAGAGGGTCAGGTTTTTTAGTCGGATGGTTTGGTCAACATCCAAACCGAGTCCGACACACTGTGCGTAAAAGTATTTCCCCCCCTTAAAAAAATCTCTGGATGTGGCATTTTCGTAGTGGCTCTAGCTTCTCTGCGGCCAAGATGTAGGTCGTCCACTTCAATAGATTATGCGGAATACAGCCAGCCCCTAATATTTAATGAACCACGTTGTTTAACCAGTCTCGAGATTTTAAGGTTCGGGGGATTTTTATTTGATTATAAATTAACTTGGATCCCCACCATCAAAGACCCAAAGCGATGTGTTAAAGCACATAATTTACTCAAAGTATAAGCTGTCGCTCCTGGGTGCTGATAGGAAACCCTTTGATGCGCCTCTATAGTGTTTGGGGTGAGATCAAAACTTGATTACGGCAGTTTTGTTTAGGGCTCACCTAACCCTCGGCGTTAAAAAATGCATGATAGTGTCCACCATTCTAGCTATCTACTGGCTACTGGTGCTTTTCGTACCAGTCCACATCGTCACCATCTGTGCCGACGCCGGTGAGCCCCCTCTCTCTTACTGGCGGCCTATTTTCTGGAATAAAACGTGTTGAAACTACATTGCATGCCAGAGCAGTTGCTTACCGTTCTCTGTTCCATCCCCAACCGAGTTTTTGTATGGAACGAAATTACGTAGTGCGAGGCCGGTTGAATCCGGATGCTATGGGTTTCGACACGTGTGGGATTGTCCTACCAAAGTTTAATCCCCACACCCCCCGGGTCGAGTTTCTCCCTAATAATACACCTTCCGAAATGCCATTTTGATCTTGCAAGTTTCCCAAAGCGCCCACTAAAAATTTGAATACATGAAGGACTTTTAACACGAGCTCCTATCCACTCACTTTCGTGTTTTTCAGTGCATCTACACGGATGGTTCAAATTGTGGGGCCTCTATGGAAGCGCCTTTATTGTAGAGGTAAACAATTTTTTTAATTTAGTTTACCTGGTGAATCCATGTTTTTACAGGGGAATTAATACGCCATTTTTAAATCTCTGTTTTTGTGTATCTTAGCTGTTACCGTTCTGTTCCCATCTCCATGATTGCTTTGTTGGCAATGTCCACTTTGTACTCTCGTGCAGATGATACACGAGCATATTATCCAAATTGATTTATTAAAACCCAGTTCGCCTTCTGCTGAAATTCCTGGTCATGCTGGTCTCGGGTAAAGAACTGGTGACCAGAACAAAGCCAAGGAGGCGGGTTTATCTCTTTTCTGAGCGAATCTGGGTGTCATGTTTTTAGATCTAAAGGGCTATGTTCGGTGTGGGTCTTACGCACCTGGCACTAGTAGTGGTTCTCAACCCCTGCTCAGGACAAGCTGCGCGCCATCAGGACGGTGTGTTCTCTTCTATACGAAAGTCTAGAAGAAAGTAAGTCACAGTGTCAAGACTCCGCGTCGGAAACACATTATTGAACCATGGATTTTTATTGCGAAGGGATTCACCTCCAGTGTTGAGGGTTTTGCAATTCTCCCCTTAGTGTGTACCACCCTTTTGTGGAGTGTCGTAAATATGCCCCTTCCGCCTGGAAACTTGATTTTAAAGTGATCTACACTTTTATTGCGCAATAGCGCTGACGGAGTTATTTGCTTAAATCCATTTTATATGCCAGGTAGATCTTTTTAACTCCATTTGATTCACTTCTATAAAGTGGCTCATATGGATTTTCTCATATCGAGATTTTTGTTAACTCTTTTAATATATTTTAACGTGTTCATTTTATCTCTTCAACATATTTATTTTAACATGTTGTCTATTTAACGTATTATTGAAGTTATACTTCTTTAGGCGCGTTATGAAAAAAAAAAAGCTACCAACAAATTAAAATAGAACCTCTGTTAGTCGTGCATGTTGGTACGGTCGTCGCCTCTGACACTGTTTTCATATATATATAATTTTATCCACATGTTTCTAGTTTCTACATTCACAACACGTGTTTTAGTTTCATAAAAAGTGCGAATTATATATGTGCTAATAAATTATATTCAGTAGGATTTAAATTGAATATTTTATTAATATTATTTACTATTCTAAATATTAGTGAAAAAAAATTGCTTATATAACTTTTTTTAAATGATCCAATATAATTGAGGTTAACTACCGTATGTATTATTTATTTTATTTAACATAATTAAAACTAAATATTATTAAATTTTTATTGTTAAATATTTATTGGTTATTTAATATTTACAAAATAAGAAATAAAATTAATAAAAAAATTTGTGATAAAAATTTAATCGAACATCAAATTAAAATATTAATTTTTAATATTTATTATTAAATTGAATAAATAATAAATATTTATAAAAATAAATGAACAAATTTAATGAAAACTTTTTGATAAAAATGAAAAGTAATATTAAATTAAGAAATAATAAATATTAAAAATGAATAAACTTAAAAATTTAATTTTTGATTTTATTATTAAATTTATTCATTTACTTTTAAAATATTAAATAATCAATAATAAATATTTAAAAAATTTAAGAATCTTATAATATTTAGTACAAATTATGTCATATATATTTATTTTATTTTTAATAATTATATATAATTATTAAATTATTAATATTATTAAATTATTATTGTTAAATATTTATTGGTTATTTAATATTTACAAAATAAAGAATAAAATTAATAAAACATTTAATAAAAAATTTGTGATAAAAATTTAATCGAACATCAAATTAAAATATTAATTTTAATATTAATTATTAAATTGAATAAATAATAAATATTTTATAAAAATAAATGAACAAAATTAATGAAAACTTTTGATAAAAATGAAAATGAATTTTAAAAATTAAGAAAATAATAAATATTTAAAAAATGAATAAAATTAAATTCAATTTTGAGTTTATTATTAAATTTATTCATTTACTTTTAAAGATATTAAATAATCAATAATAAATATATAAAAATTAAGAATCTTATAATATTTAGTACAAATTATGTCATATATATTTATTTTATTTTTAATAATCATATATATATATATATTATTAAATTATTAATTTTAAAATTTAAATATTTATTATGAATGGATTGTCCCTATAGGGTACACATTCAGTAATATTAATAATGAAAAATAAAGTCATATAACAATTTTGATTTATTTAGTAAACAATAAACAACTTTAGGAAATACAAGTTTTACATGAATATAGGAATTTTAGCGTGTATTAAATTTCTTCCAAGGGTGACCTGGTGGTCTAGGAGTAAGTTGTCAGACTTCTGTGCTGGCGGCCGGGTTCAATCCTGGGTCCCGGCACAGTTTTAAATCTGATTTCCAAATCCTTCCTAACACCTCTGACAAGACATCTTGTGAATGTGGGGAATGCCAGGCCGCCACCGTGGTTCGGATTCCACGTTAAACTGTAGGTCCTTCATTTCATCTCAACAATCACCCTACTAATTACACATAGCTTAAGTGCTATAACCCGAACGGGTATAAGACGCGTGCTAATAATAATAATAATAATAATAAATAAAAATTTCTTCAAAAACAATTAGACTGATAGATTGCTTGAGGCTCCCAGGGCAGTACAGTCGCCAGACCACATGTAGAAGCATTTTCTAAAAGGGAGTAATTGAACAATAGTCAAAGAATATGAAAATCACATTTAGAAGATAACATTATACAGTCTTGCCTGGTTTCGTTAAACTTTTAAAGAAATCCTTAAAACAAGATGGATATTCAGCTGATAACTCCAGCTATTTGATGGCTAAGAAACAGCGTCATTAAAGTACAACGGCTGTCACTTCTCCTACGGTACTGCCAGAGCATTCAATAGTACATTAGTATCTATTAAGACTAATACAAACTTAGAAGCCTAATTACAGGCAAAAATAAAATAGTATTTATTTGCGCGGACCCCACTATGACACTATGCAATTTCCCCGGGGTTGCGCACCCAAGCTAATACTCTGCATGAAGATGACTACAACATCAAATATTTAACTGTGCTGCATAAGGCAAAATACAATAGACATCCTGGTGGTAACCATCAATTACAAAGAACTAATGTTCATAACGTTTAGGACGTCATGAATAATTTCACTCCAAGAATTAGAGAACTTGTGACAGAGTAAAACCATACTTGAAAAAGGTCACTTTCTAAGCCAGAGGCTTTTACGTTAGAGCAATGTCAAACGACACATAAATTAACCAAAAAACTTTCCCTGTTGAAGTTAATTACGTATTTAACCAATATCAAAATATTACATTTGACATATTTCAAACAAAGGCTTCTCCCTAAATATTAAAATAAACTTTCCTTCAAGACATGTTTTTTAAATTTAAACTTCTCTAAGCTATGCTAGAAAAAACTAAGTCCTAGGACTTATTGACGACGGTGGGGTACAAATACCCCAGCTACGTCGTCCGATTAACGCGGGTTGGACCGGTGATGCAATCATCCTCTTGATACGCTACGTCGGCGAATCCGACGTCCTAGACTACATGTTCCTTCACTTTGCTAACGGCAAGTTTCCTTATCGACTCTTTTCTGTGTAGAAGCGCTCTGTACTTTGATACCGCTGGCTGACCTATATATACCCTCAACTGGCTCGGACATGGAGAAAGGGAGGGAGACTAAATTAACAAACACAGGCAGCAACAAGGAAGAATAAAATTATGGAGAACAGGGAACAAGAGAATCTAGTTTGAGTTCCTCTGACTGACGCCAGTGTCGCTAGGTGTGCGGCAGGTCTGCGCGTCGACTCTCAACTTCAGAACTTCTCCCACTTGGACTAGTCCCCGAATACTCGTGAGTCGGCCATAATAGACAATTCTGTGGTTTCAAAAGTGAGATATTGATATCTGTAGACATTGCCGAGGTGAGTTTACTGCACAAGTATCTTATATTAAAAATGTATCTGTATTAATTTACTTAGTTAATATCCACTATTATTTTACATGAGAAATAAGTGATATGGATTATTTTTTCTATATCTCGTGCACGGTGTGGTCAACGTACATAAGTACTATATCTGACATCATCTCATAGCAAAGGCTATGTATTCACAGTATCTTATTCATAAATACAATAATATTAGTCCTCATCTTCGATATTTAGTACAGTAATTACCAAAAGACAATATTTTTGACCAACCACGTTTTGAATGTAGGACATAAGTAACTTTAGTAAGATCAGAAATATAAACTTAGAGGTAGTTTATATTAAATATGTTGATATATTTCTATCTTGCACAAAAAAACACATGAAATATTGAATTTTTACTTGTAGATGTTCAATCCATCTGATTGACACGCTACAATTATTAATTTCTAATATCTAAATTCTCTACAATAAATCTTATTCATCAATCTAAGATTCTTTAGTTTATTTAATGATGCCAAAGAAGTATAACTTCTCAACGCGCGTACATAAGTACACACACAAACCTTTTTATTTTACATGTACTGTCATTTTCTTGACATATTTCAATATATTTGGTATTTTTTCTACTAATGTGGTGTAATACACCTGGGGTTTTTTTGAGCAGGTGTCTCATCAAATTGTACTAATAGCCAATTGAGCCTCCTATGGAGTGTCTCTGATTGATATTTTATCACATTGAGAACTATTATTTTAAAATTTATACCATCTATTGTGTATTCACCTGTAAAATTCTGCAGGTAATTTACTTGTGTCTCCCCTATGGGGATTTTACTATGTTTAAATATCGTTCAAAGGGCCTAATAAACCTGTGTCGATGACCAAATAAACTATAATAATAATAATAATAATTTATTGAGGATATATCATCCATATGTTTGTTTGATTTATATTTTTTATTTTGAATCCATATCCTCTTGTTTCAGAACCAATGAGACGGGGAATGGAACACCTCTGTCTCAAAAGGACACTCTATTGGTAACACGTTGAATACCCTCGCTCCCGGCGTAGACACAAACACACATATGAAGAAGGTCAGTAAGGACTATAATTGTCTTGTAATTATAGTTGCCACTTCCCAAGGCTGTTGCCGAAGAGGGAGGGGCCCCGAAATAAGACTTTTTTTAAAATTTTTTTTATGGTTTAACAAAAATCAACATAAAGGTACAGAAACATAGTTAACTAGTCCCTGCCACCATTCTTAAGTTCAAATACATTTTTACAAATATTTTGTAACTACAGTAAAACTTTGTTAGACCAAACCCCGTATTTTCAAATTTCCCAGATAATCCTATTAAAATTTTCTTAAAACGGGGAAAATATTAAATCTTAGAAATAATAATTTATTAGTCAACAAGTTCAAAGTACAAAATAAAACTGTAAGATACAATGATAGGCCAATCAGATAATAAATGCTTAATATTTACTAGTGTATATCAACACAATGTGTTTTTTGTGTAGCTAAAGATAATTAAAGTACGGTACTAGTGTAATACATCATATAAATAAATTTAAACTCATTAACTGTAATATAAATTTCGTGAAAATCCTACATTTCTTTATATTGCGTAATCCTAATTTTTCACTAAAGGGAACAAGCTTCGGTTCCAATTAAGGTAGTATTCCTTCGCTGCGTCTCACATTTCAGGTCCTGCAACCAGTGACTGGATTGCTTTCCATAATTTGTTATGTGGCCAGTTCCTTCGAGGCAACTGCGACTGCGGCCAAGAGCGCGTCCCACGTATCTACATTGCGTCTGCGTCTACCACCCGGGGCAACGTGTATTCTAGTACAGTTGTATTTAGTTTGTGTTGTATTAGTCTGGTTTTGAAAATGGTCCTTATCCATAGAAGAGGATGAAAATTTAATTGAAGAGTGGCAAAGTATTGAATAAGGAAGGGTACGTACACCACTATGGCGGTACGGAATTTTCAAGATCCTTTTTAATCGCGGTTCCGGGGTTACCCCCCAGGCTTTATTAATAATTTATGTCAATAGACACTTCCGGGTAAGGTTAAACAACACCTTATCCGATTCTATTCAAGAAAATGCGGTTCCACAGGGCAGCACTCTGAGCTGTACATTGTTCACCATCGCAATAAACGACATTGTGGACAATGTACGCTTACTTGTCCGTGTATGCCTTTTCGTGGGTGACTATACGCAAATTATTGTAGTTTGTCAATCTCCACGGGGCTGAAACGCAAAATTCAACTCTCTGTCAAGCAATACATAGTCGTGGATCGCGTAGTGGCTTTCACCTCTCTGCAGCCAAGACACGGTGTCCACTTCCATAGACTACGCGGAATACAGCCACCCCCAATATTTTACATGAACCACGTTGTTTTTTAAACCCGTCTCCGAGACCAAAGGTTCCTGGACTTTTATTTGATTTTTAAAGGGAACTTGGATCCCCCACATAAAAAACACCTGAAATCGAGGGGTATAAAAAACACTAAAACCGCTCAAAATGGTTAGCGGTCCGTCCAGGGTGCAGATAGGAAAACCTTGATGCGCCCCTTTTTAGGGGCTTGGTTGGTAAGAAACGAAACTCGATTACGTTAGTTTTTTGTGGATCAGCTTGACCTTTGACGTTAAAAATGGGTGGATATGTCCACCATGCTGGGAATCGACTGCTATTGGTCTTTCGTACCATGGGGCGTTCCCGCAATCTGTGCCAAAGCTGGGGAGCCCCTTATCCCTTACCGCGGGCCTATCTTCTGGCTTAACCCGGGCGAAACTGCATTGCATGCCAGAAGCATGTTGCCTAGCGCCCTGTGTTTTCATCCACCTAACCGGTCTTGTATGAAAAACAAATGGCGTATATCGAGCCGGCGGGATCAGAATTTCTATCCCTTTTTTTCGACAGGTAATGGTTATTTCCGCCAAAGTCTATCCCGAATCTCCAGGTCAATTTTCAGCCTGGAAGTTTACGCCTGCCTCAATCGAGAGTGACTGTAAACTTTACTTTGGAAAGGTTTAAAGTTTTTCGTTATGTCTGTATTATCAAACGCCTTTGTAACAATTTGAAAAGGGTCTTCAAGCTTTTTAATATTTTTTCTAGGATAGATATTGATTTACTGTTTTTTAATAGCTTTTGATATAATCTAATTTGGTCTAATTGCATTAATCTTCTTAGCATTGATGTATCAACTATGTTTTTTTATCCGTTTTATTAAAGAGATTAAGGTCACAAAATCACTTTTGTTATTTTTTGAATAATTTTATTACTCTTTCCCTTTAAACTCCTTGCTTATCTATTTCTCTTAATATTTTTTAGTGGATGACAAACCTCTTACCTTTTTTAGTTTTTTTTGTTAGTGACCTATTCCTCCCAGTAAAGAACTGAGTAAGGGTTACAGCGGGACAGGGGTTTCGCCCCCTTTCCCGAACTAGCTGCGGTCCATCAGGACGGTGATCGCGGTGGTTCTTTTATATACAAAGTCTAGAGAGGAGTGCCCTTGACGAACTCGTCTCAAATCGTTTAGTTGCTCCTCTCTAAAGCAATCAAAAAGCTCCCTGATAGCTGTGAAATCCCTTTCATACTGACCCTTTTTCATCAACGATAGAAAAGGATTATTTAATAACGACTTTTTTAAATTTAGTATTTTTTTAATCAAATTTGTCAAAATAATTAAAAAAAACATTAATTTATAATGATTTATACATTTTTTAATAAATGGGGATCTGCAAGTTAATAACCAAGATAACCTGTAATAAAAAAATACCATAAACAAATATAAATGAATCTTGAAACTACCTGGAATTTATTTTACCGAGTAATTTGGCGGGTTTATTAAACCCCAAACGAATTCACTCCTGGCAAGAGCTTCTAGCAGACATTATCAAAGCTGTACAAACATGCACCTTATTCTTTAAACGGGACTAAGGCTGGCATAAAAATTTATAAAGTTATGTAAAAATATTTGTTTTTTAGTGTCCTTTCTGCTACTCTGTCAAAATTTACCCCCTATTGTATAAAAATTTTTGCTTATCCCCCAAAAACCCACTCAGCATTATTGCACTAAAAACCCAAAGGGAAGTTAAAAAAACAAAAAATAATAAAGAATAAAAAACTAAAAAGGGTTTAAAAAAAACTTAATTAGAATAAATTGAAGCCAACATATCATAGTTAATAGATAAAATGTAAGTTTTTTTATCACAAATAAAGGCAGGGGGGCACAGTGTAGAAAAAAAGTTTAATTACTTATCTTCCATGTGTATTAACAAATTAAATTTTCTTTTTTTAAAAACTATTTGTTACTATGGTTGAAAGGGATAATGTCTATTGTTTCATTACCACTTTAAATTTCACTAAAATTACAGTTATTTGTAAAACTGCAATCTTCACACTGTACCTACTGAAAATGTAACACATAATTGAAAGAAAAATAATACAATTAATTTTAAAAGTATTTTATGATTTTTATCTAGAACTACATTTTTTTTTAAACCAATCAGAATTTTATTTTAACTGTAGTTTGTACATTTTATTATATTAATGACGTTTAGATATTCAATTAACGCAAAAAAGATTTGATTTTAATCTAATATTTAGTTTGACCGCAATAAGGTTTTCGAAACACACGTTAATTGTTTTTTTCTAAATGCTATAACTAGCTCAACGGAACATGAACTTGCTGGGATCTTACTGAAATTTTTTAAATAGATGACCTCAAAATCCCCATCCTCATCTTTTTATTATAATTTTTCACATAAAACACAATTTTCCCCCGAAAACTTACAACCCCTATATTCATCAACTTTTGGTTCTATTAGTTTTTGCAAAAAGGTTCATCATCTTCTTTAAAACAGTTAATGCCCCGAAGGATTTAAATTGGAGAATTTGCCTCGTCCTCTGTCGTGTCCAATTCTTCTCTAAAACATTTTTTTTGATCATTCTTTTTTCCCACCTTGTTTTTTTTCCTAAGCATTTCTTTTCTGAAAAAACGTTGTACCCAGCTTTCCCTTTTCAAGGTGTATCTATTTTATCAAAATTCTTTTTTTCCTTTTTCCTTTTATGCAAGGTTTCACTTCTTTAAATTTTGGATAACCAGAAACATTATAGGCCCGAGACCTGTTGGAATCTGATAAATAAGTTTTTTCCGTATCTCTATTTTAAAATCCCCAGTTTCATTTCGATTATTAAACCTTCTCCTGACGACAACAATCAATGTTTTTTGTCTTTTTTTTGAGGATACACTTGTATTTTTTTTTTTTAGCAGGTGTACACTTTTAAATTTTACCCAAAGTCCATTTGAGCACTCCTATGGAAATGTCTCAGAAGGTGAAAATTTTTTTTCATCTTTCCCCTATGGGATTTTATTATGTTTTTAAATATTTCAAGGCCCCCCAAGACCTCGATTTTCGAGGGCCTTTAAACCAAATAAAAATTAATATTTCCCCTTTTTACCGTGGCTGTGGGTGCTTTTGCACTAAGCAGTACTATTTTAAAAACCATTTCCTGGTTTCCTATCTAAAAGGATCCTGGAAGGGTTCACTATACTAAAATAAGCAAGACGTATTATTGAAAAATTTTTGGCTATTGTCTTAAAGTTTTTAGAAATATTCAGAAAAGTTATACCATAGAACCTAAAAGGGGGGAACGGTTGTTCTTTGCTTTGTTTTTTTTACTAATTTTTTTAGAGGGGGCGTAACATCATTTTTCGTACAACCACCAGGTAATTTGACAGAGATGATTAGACCGGTGAAATATTCTGTTCTTGAAACGGTTTAACTAGAAATTAATCTATAGATCTGTAATCTTTCCTAAAGAAGTCCTGCAGACGCTAAAGAATACGGAACGAGTTTTTCAAAATACTTTGGTCGAATGAAGAAGTCCATGGGAAGAGAGATTTGCTCAAGTTTTTAGGGGGTGCGAAGCTTCGAAATTTGAAAACCGATCGAAACTCAGGGTACTTCGTATCGATTTCGAACCTTATGTTTGGCTTCGGCTGCCGTTAGAACTTCGAATCCATCGAAGCCTTGATAATGATTAACTTACAGTCTGGTTTCAACAGAGTTCAAACCAAATTACGGTACCTAAGAATTAAAAAATATTTTATATTAATATGGGCACTGATAAAATTCCTTAACGTTGTATTTCAGACGGCCATTACATTATGATCATATCGTATTGATAAACATTCATTAGTACCTAGACTGAAATGTAGATATAAATAAATAATAAAATTAATATTTTTAAAATTTTCGGCCAGTTAAACTTTTAAAAGTAATTCTTATTATTAAAAATATTTTGTAATAATTTTTGAATTCATATGCGCAAGCAGACATTTTAGTTGTTTAATTACTACATGACAATACTCCTGTCTGTGCGAGTATATGAATATGCGGCAGAGTTGAAGCGATAGTGAGCGCGTGCAGCGGCTCGAGTATATATATAGCCAGAGATGAGCGATAGCCGAGCGCATGCGTGAGTAAGGAACACTAACGGTCCTATAATTATACTAAAAAAAACTTAACGTCATCACTATAGATGATAAATGGCTGTTAATAACTTAAAATATTATATATTTTTCTTTAAAAAATAAAAGGATATATTATTTTCTCTATAACGGTAGATCACGTGTTTTTTGAGCGTCTATTTGATTGAGTCGTACCTCGTGGTGTTGAACCAATTAATTTAACAGTATCAGTTGAAACCAGTGTGATTGTGCAGAATACTAAGCGCAAGAAGTACTGTGTGGAATTTTTTTAGTAATAATATTGATAAAAAATCGGCAAATGACGAACATGCCGAAAGAACTTCAAGACTCCATCAGGTTAGTTGGCCGTTTTCTGTATTACTGTATTTGAATGAAAATTTGTAAGACCAGCCTAAGTTTTTTATTAGGCCTATAAATTAGTGCAACAATTTTTGTAAGTGGCTTATTTCACTAATATATTTTACTTTTAAATAATGATTCCTGTAATTATCATATGCCCCTTGAAGCCTAGTGCTATGTTATTGTCCATTGTGAGGGCCATTGCATACCTAAATCCGCTTATGCTCATAAGGGGCAAATTTACGTGATGGGGCGGCACGAAATTTTTGATAAGAAAGGTGTGGATCCTCTCGAATTTCATAGAGGGGTTACGGGAACTCTCACAGAACAACAATAAAAAATTAATAAGATATCGGTTCGTGGAGATGAGTAGATGATCCGCCACTGGTCTAGGCCTATTATAAGCCAAGTCGATTGGGGTAAACGATAAGGTTTTAACTTTTTATTTACGTACACATCTTCCCTTAGACGAAAATGGTGACTCTAAAAATAGGGGGATTGAATCCTGGTTTGGTGTACTGAGGGTGTATTTTTTCTAATGTTCCTCTCTCCGCAGTAGCCCTATAGTACGCTTAATTAATCTAAATTCAACTTACTTTTCCCCAAAATCTCTACACATTAGCGCATTATACTAATGCATATTATAACCTACGTGGCCATGATCAGTATTAGCCTACTAAAATAAAGTTAGGCCTATTTTACCCATGCTTTAAATGGAATATGGCAAGACTTTAGCCAATGTAATAGGCCTATCACATTTACTAAATACCTGCTAGATTTCCATTTATACTTACCCACAAAATAAATTTAAATCTCCTTTTCCCCTTAAATTTTTTTTTTTTTTTTTGGCAGGCAACAAACCAATACACTTCTTAACCACCTCCAAAAACACCCCATGCAAATACAAAAATTTAGATGAAAACACACAAGAAGGATCTCCCACACTTGCTCCTAGACAAGATAGGACAGTACAACAAAACATCCAGACTAGGCTTAGTAAGAAAAGATTGTCTCAGCACACCCGTATGCTCAAACCACCACTAACAAGATACAAATATGCTTGTAAAAATAACTTTTAACCATACAGACTTTGTTGAGGTAAGGAGGGCTTATTATTGGTTATACATTTTTGCTCCAACTACAAGATTCCTACACGAACTACGTTCTCCTCGAAGTTATGTAGCAGGTGCTCCTACCAAGAGACTCGGATCGTCTCAAACAGAGTTTCTTCAGATCTCCCATTTGTACAGAGCACTAACCCTCACATCTAATGCTTGGACATCTCTGCCACAGACAGCAATGTCAGCTCACTTGTCATTTACCTAATACAAATATGACTACAAGAACATTCACTATGAAATCATTCCAATGAATGAAATCATCTAGAGCCAACATAAAACTTAAATTGAGCATGTGTTTTAATTGGGTGCATTTCACTGAGACATGACAATCCAATAACTGCATTACCGTAAATGCACCCAATTTCCGCTCTGCTGCCACAAAACACTATTTATTGACAGCGTCCTTGCTTTGCACTTCTCTACAGTTAGCTGTTGACGATTCCAAATCTGAGTGTCCTGTGTCAAAACGTTACGAAGGCAAAAAGAGTGTGGTCATTACAGGCGTAGCTCTCAAAGCACGGAACAGCCTTCATAGTCTGCAAGAGGAATGCAGGTACCCCAGCTGGAGCTTATTCCATTATGTGGAGACTCGCTGGAGTAGTGATATTGCATTCTTCAGCGGCTGTTGAAATGAAGGGCCCCATCTCTGCTGAACTAGCACAGTCTGAACACAATATTGAACCGCGACAAATGCATATTGGCTTCAACAAAGGGTGTGTTGAAGGTCTTGACCACATGCTCAAGTCCACAAAGAAATAAGTGGCGATTCAATATCCAACCTCTTCGATGGTCCCATACCCATCCTACACTGTCCTGATTTCCCATTTAAACACACCATACAACGTAAAAGAAGGTCTGCCATTAGCGAGAAGCCTTTTAAAGACACTTAAGTCCTAGATTTCCGTTGCATGAAGAGGATGAAATATTTCGCTATCTATGTTAACGGACCCAAGAATTCTATGGTTAGTTTATCAATAATATTGTTGCGTCAGCAAATTTGTCAACTGCTTAAAGAAACGAACTATACCTGTGATGTTGAAGAAATGGATCACAGCTGATGAGCCAGACAAACATCAACTTCAAACTCTGACTGTGGTCATATCTTCGAGTTCTCTACCAAACGATAGAAAAGAGATGAATATTCTGAAAATAGAAAAGTATTATCTGATCCTAGGTGAATAGAATCCACAAACCCCTTCCCATTGGTGAAACAAGAAGGTGGAGAAAATTCCCAATGTCGCTAAGGTTGGCTTAAATATCTTGTATTCCTGCTACGCAAGTCAGTAGTGAGAGACTATTCTCATCACAAGGAAATGTTTTTATAGCCCGCGACAGAGTAGTTTACTCCTGAACATGTACAACAGCTTACCTTCCTTCCTCCATAGCAATCTTAAAAAATAATAAGTAAGACTTCAATAAAAGCATAAGAAAACCAACTCACAAAATATTTTTTACCTTAACTGCTAAGTAATAAAATAAAAGGTGTTTTTTTTTTGTTGTTTGTTTTTTTGCAAAGGAGGTAAAGTTATTAACATTATCAATTTGGGCAATAAGCTACAAATATTAGTGCAAGAAACATAAATAGCCTATAATATTCATTTGATGCTAGACATAAATACTAGATTAAATAACAATATATTAATATTTTTACTCTAAATAAAATAGAAAAATATTTGAACATCGATTCGGCTTCGAGAATATCTCACATAAACGACTCGACTCTCGATTCGAACCAAATAAAAGTGGACTTCGCACAAACCCAATCAAGTTATTTAAAAAATGTGATTTCAATAAAATTGTTTTATGTTGATTGCCAAAAAATAAAAGTTGAAGAAGACATTATTTTACAAATATTTTCCTATATATTCTTTAAATGTAGTTTTCTACGTATGCCTAAGTCCCTATACTTAGTTTAAATAAAACTAAACTAAGCAATTAACTATGAATATAATATGTGTATATAAACCATATGTACATTAATATAGTGTGATTAGTTAATATACATTTTTTACTACAGTGTTTTGTTCAAATGAAATGTTTTAAATGAAACCATAAAAAAAAAAAAAAAAAATAAAAAAAAAAAAAAAAAAAAGAAAAAAAAAAAAAAAAAAAAACCAAAACAAAAAAAAAAAAAAAAAAAAAAAAAAAAAAAAAAAATAAAAAATGACCAAAACAAAGAACAAAAAAAAAAAACAGGACATAACAAATAACATAATAAAACAAAAAAGACACACACACACAGCGTAATAAGACTACCACAAATAAGATAAGTTTTAAATTTGTGGTATATAATTTTTGAGACAGATTTAATATAGTTACTTCTCCCTCTGAACCGTGAGAAAGATAAAATTGAAACCAATATTGAAAATAACTCTACGTATTAATACAAAAAAAAAACCATTTTTTTACTTGTTGAAATCTACTTCCGAATGATTCGTTGTTCTGTACCATAACGTTAGGTAGCTGTAAAGCCAAACCACTCTCTATCTGAGAAGTACTACACTCCACTTTTCTCTCTCTTGGATTCTCTAATGTCTCATCGGAATTGACTCTTGAGAAAACTTAATTCTTTTAACAAATTCTCTTCCCCGCAAATTAGATGTCCTGCAATTGCCTCTCCACTGCACACCCCCTTTTTGTTCCCTCGTCGCATACCTTGGAATTAACTTCCACAGAGCCAGGGGCGCCATGTAGCAGTTCTATTAAACGTAAAAGAGTTTCTTGTGTCCCAACATCATTCTATAAAAAAATAATTCAAAACATACGTGGCAATTGGTATTTTATAGCAATGTACAAGGTAACATAACTATCATTATTTTTTAACTCAATTTAATATCTGGGGACTGAGGTTGTTACCCTCAAAAATAACAAAAATGATTTTTTGATGATTAAATTACTGCAAATACTATTTAAATATAAATACTGTATATATGATAATTGTTGATTAATACAAAATACTAACCAAAATATTTAGATCATGGTGTTGCCTGCTCGCTTGCATAAGACTCCAACAAACATAAGTCGGCAGACTGACATACGCTGCGTACACATTGACAATGTTTTCCAATTTACAGATGGAAGACTCGACGACAGCAACATTCTTTTGAAATCCCGCGCGACAGTCGGACTATTCTGGCTCCGCCCACTCGACATAAATATTGTCGAGCAACGCGTCCAGGACTCGCGTCGGCCGATAATCGTTTAATGTGTACTAACATTAGACCATCTACATAGATGTATGGATACCTCGTCAGTTTCCAACACTTATGAGCAAGCACCATTAATCCCTATATATAATAGTGGCAAGGACTAAATTTAGAGCCAACAGAATATAGACCTATAATCCTTAACTATCTGTTTATCAAAATATTGGGGATAAAATGTTTTCGGTTCTAAATAACATATAATCTTTTTATCAATCTATTATCTATATGCAAAGTGGTTTCCGCCGTAAACCATCACGTATCATCTTGTTCGCCTTTGAGACAGCAGCTCGTATGCCTTCCTCCATAAACAGCACGTTTGGCTGTCTTCTTTGATTTGGAGAAGGCTTATACGACATCACCTGGCGTACGAGCATTTATAATCCTTTTAGAATCTTGGGGTTCCCCGTGGACCTGCCCGGTTTTTATATAATTTATGCAGAACACTACGGGAAGGTTAAACAACTCTTATCCGATTTTATTCAAGAAAATGGGTGTCGATCGGTGTGTTGTTCGCCATCGCAATAAATGCACTGTGGAACAACTTGCGCTTACCATTCATATTCATGTCCTTTCGTGGATACTACGCAATTTATTGCAGTTCATCAGTCCTCCACAGCTGAACGGCAGATACAACCTGTCATAATCTTGGACGTGGTATCAAGTAACAATTTTTGAAATTTGTAGGCTCGGGAGCAAACTTATTTCTCTGAAAAAGAACAGAAGTCCCGAATTAGTTGAAGAACTAAAATTTGAGAAAACTAGGTATGTTTTTACAAGTAATCAGTCAAATTTTGTTCTCATTTTGTAATTCAAGATATTTTGTAATCATTTCAGTCGTATTCTCATTGGTTTGACTTGTTTAATCGCTTACGTTTTTAAAGACACAATTAACTACACTCATTCTTGGTTTTCTTTTCCATGCATATCTATAGAAGATAGTATATATATATATATATATATCACTTACTATTTGTTTTTTAAATCTATCTTCACGCCTAGCTTCACGGGTAATACAAGTATTTTCCCCATGGATAACATTTTTGAAGACGACAAGTTTAAGGAAGGAAAAAGCAGAAGATCTTAATTTGTTTTTTCTTAGGAAAGTTCAGCAGTTCGGCCTGAAGGTTGCATTCATAATCATCAGGTAAAAATGTTCTAAGTAAATAGAACACAAATCAGGATTCCATTTTCTATCACGTTTACAAAGATGAATACATTTTCGTCTCTCATTTGTATATTTAGGGAATTTGTGAATATAACACCTGGACCCTTAGTTACCTTATGGCTACTATTGCACACGGGAACAGTACAATACTTACCCGGAATTTTCTAGTAGCGATACAATACTTTTTGTAACACTTCATGGCTCACACATAAATAGTCGTTAAGGTTACAAAAAAACACACAAACATTTACTAATTCACAGTGAATTTGGTAGCATATTTGACATAAATAAGAAGGGAATAACGACTTTGACACCGCATGTCCACGTGTAATACTGAATTGAAGAAAGCCGGCGTTAGACAGGTGGAGGTCATGAGCTGACGTCACAGCAGAGCTGCGTGCTCGGGAAAAGCTGACTGTGGGACGATATTTGGAACGAGCCAAACTTATAATAAAAAAAATCTTGCTACGAAATTATCTCTTTCACTGTCCACATATCGAATACATACTTAGAACTGCTCTACTCCAGCAATATCTGTTGTTTCGTCAATAGAACACTAAAATATTCTGACTTATTAATTTTTTCTACAATTTTACTAGAAATAATACCACCGCAAGTTTCAACTATTTATTTTGTATACGATGGCTTAGGTAGGTTTATATAGCATGTATAAATTAACTAAATTTGGCTTAAGGTAAGGTGGCAAGTTCACACACACAAATGCATTTAAATTATTATGATAAGCCAAACTTATATTTACCTGTTTCTGGCATTAGTATTAGAATTTTCAATATGTGCTTTCAGTTTTTTTTATCTCCTGCTTCAACTTTAAAACGCAGTAGTGCCCTAAATTTGCCATCATTTACATTTTCATCAAACACTATTTTCCCACAGTCAATGTGTCTTTCAGTGGAAGGCCCTCTTTTACACAGAATATTAAAGTTTTTACTACAGAGGTAAGTTTTTCCATATTTTAGTTTATCTTTTACCCGTTTGTTTAGTTGTTGTTGGATATTATCTGTCTTCTTTTAAAAACAGAGATAAAATTTTGTATCCACAATGCAAGCCTTTTTGCGGTATTCCCTTGTCTCATGATACCTAAACTCTTCCTTGGCTTTTTCCACTTTTTAAAAGCGGGTCCCAACCAAATAACCTAACTGAACATGAGTACCTCTACCTGATTTGTAATCGGCTGCAAAAAATACACAAAACTTGCAGAAAGCATATTTCCTTTTATCAGAGTTTGCCACCAATTAAATTCAAACAACCAGTTCCTTTAAAATCTCAAATTTCTGTCTCCTGGTGAGAGATTGTAAGTTTCACCAGGTATTCACGTATATGTTAAAAATGTATATTTCTCTACATCTGAGTAAGAGGACTCTTGTTGGCTTGGGCCTGCTTGGTCGAGCTCTAGCTTAACATTTTCATATTCAGCTTTACTAGTACATAGATAGTCACTTTCTTCAGTTTGAGGCTCAGGACCAGGAAAGGTGATATATATATATATAAAGGGTGACGAAGGAAAAAAGAGAGAAAGGGAATGAAGAAGAAAAGGAGGTGAAAGGAAAGATATAGGATATGTTTTGTCCTGCACGAGGTACGTCCTGCACAGAAGCCTCCCCTTTTAGTCGCCTCTTACAACAAGCAGGGTTACTTCGGGACTATTCTAACCCCGTCCCAGAGGGGGAGGTAAATATTGTGTTTCAATGTAGTATAAAAATATTTTAGCTCTATTTTTATGTAATAATTGTATAATGTATAAAATAAAGTAATCACACATTTAAAGTGAGTGCTCTAGTTCGTTTCTTAGAATGTTTCTTCTTTGATCAAAAGTATTTTGCTGTTCAAAGTAGCTAACTCCATTAAGGCTGTAGCTTTAAATTTATTTTATTATCTTCTTAGAAATTCAAAACAGTGCGAGTAAAGTCTTGGTTCTGCTGAAACATATATATGCGATAATTTGTTAACCTCAATTCCCAATCGTGCGTGTGTCGTGATATGTGAAGACATTAATTGATTAAATAGAATACGTGACATTTTGTTTTGCAGTATATTTTGTTTATAATTTAGTTTTATTACTGCTTATATTATATTATTATTATTCCCCCTGCGAGACAGGGTTTAGGATAGTCACGCAGTAACACCTGCTTGTCGTAAGAAGCGACTAAAAGGGGAGGCTTCTGTGCAGGAGTACCTCGTGTAGGATAAATCTTTCCTATTTTCTTTTTTCTTCCTTCTTTGTTTCCTCCTTTCTCTCCTTCCTTCTCCTCCTTCTATTACTTTCTCTACTTATTTCTTCCCTTCCCCCTGCCGTTCATCCTGCACGGAAGCCTTTGGCCTCTCCGTTGACGACCTTGGTCTTCTCAGACAATTACTGGATACCACCGCTTTGAGCTCCTGAGTGAAAGTGCGCCGGTTGTAATATCTTAGTAGAAAGGCCTCAGGGATGAAAATAACCGGGAAACCTACCTTGAGAAATGTTCGTTTGCGTTAATGAGGGCCCGGATGTAAAATTGGCACTTTCCTGCAACAACTTTCTGCGACGACCTCTCTCCTGGCGATGCCCCATACGTAGGTTGTCATGTCTAGCGTCGTATGGGGCCTTTCGTTGGGACAGTTAACAGGCCCATATGTGGTAGAACCAACTGGGATCACCCTAGGTCTACTATCCGAGTACTGTGTAGGTTGTCCTCAATTACTGCATGGCCGGCAAAACTTTGTCACCAGTGGCACCTTACTGCAAATTCCCTAGCACCTCACTTCCCAGCCCTCACAGGGCCGTAATATTGATAAGAGGTGGAAACGGGTAAGGCCGTCCAGCCGTGTTATTGTGAAAATCCAGGAAATGGTGAGGCCGCAGCCCAGCTTCCTGGTGATGTCCCGAGACGATGCCATTGGAAACCTTTAGCGCATCAGCCCATTTATCCCCGAAAGAGCGATAAATGGTGCGGCAAAATCAAACGTTTCTATAAGGAAATTGCGTGAAGGCAGTATTTTGATTCAGAATGCAACTGACGTCCAGTCAACACACATTATGGGTATTACTGAAATACCGTCGAATAATACGGCTTCAATACCGGTGAAGGTGGAACCTAACTGGTTCCGCAATGTTTGCAAGGGAGTGGTCACTTATTATTATTATTGTTTAACGGCCCATCGACACATCTGAGGTCATTAGGGCCTTGAAATATATTAAAAACATAATAAAATCCCCATAGGGGAAAGAGATAGAACATTCACCATCTGAGACACTCCATAGTAGTGCTCAAATGGACTCTTAGTATAAATTAAGTGATACACCTGCTAAAAAAAAACCACAAGTGTATCACTCCAATAAAAAGACAAAACAAACATATTAAAATATAACACGTTAAAATGACACAACATGTTAAAATGATAATACATTAAAAAGACAAAACAACATGTTAAATTGTAATAAAACTGTTAAAAAAGATCTCAATATGAGATAATATCCACAAGAGCCACTTTATAAAAGTGACTCAAATGGCATTAAAAAGATCCGCCTGGCGTATAAAACGGAGTAAACAAATAACTCCATCCGCGCTATCGCGTAATAAGAAACGTAGGTCACCTTTAAAATCAAGAGCCAGGCGGATAGGGGCTAGTTTGCGAAGTATGCCCGACGCGGAGTCTCGTCACGATGACCTCCTCTCTTCTAGACTTTCGCATAGAAGAGAGCCATCGCGACACACCGTCCCTGATGGACCGCAGCTTGTTCTGAGCAGGGGTCGAGACCCACTGCTCGTGCCAGGTGCGTAAGACCCCACGCCGAACATAACCCTTTAGGTCTAAAAACATGACACCCAGACTCGCCTCAGGAGGCAGGCGTGCTGCCTCCTTGGCCGCCAGTTCATTTCCTGAAAGACCGGCATGACCAGGAATCCAGAAAAAGGCGAGCCGGGTGCTTAATGAATTGATTTTTAAAATCTGTTCGTGAATCATCTGCACGAGAGGATTCCACGAGTAGAGAGTGGACAATGCCAACAGAGCACTCATGGAATCCGTGCAGATGAGAACGGACCAGTGACACTTACGATATACAAAACATAACGATTTAAAAATGGCATATAGTTCAGCCGTAAAAACACTGGATTCACCAGGTAAAGCAAATTTAAAATTGGATCCTTCCACAACAAAAGCACATCCCACGGAGGCCCCGCATTTTGAGCCATCCGTGTAAATGCGTTTAAAACCCGAAAGCGGGTTGCGAGGAGCTCATTAAAGGTCCTCTCGTATAAAGAGTGTGGGGTGGTCGCTTTAGGGAACTTGGCAAGGTCAAAATGGCATTGAAGTAGGCGTATCTTCCAGGGAGAAAATCGACCTGGGAATGTGGGGATAGCCTTTGGCAGATTATCCCACACGTGTCGAAAACCGATAGCATCCGGATCCCAACCGGCCTTGTACTACGCCATTTAGTTTCATACAAGACACGGTTAGAGGGATGAAACACAGGACGATAGGCAACATGCTGCGCCATGCAATGAAGTTTCGACACGTAAAATGCCAGAAGATAGGACAGCCGGTAAGAAAGAGGGGGCTCACCGGCCAGCACAGATGCTTATGACTGGACTGGTACGAAAGGCACCAGTAGCCAGTCGAATGCCAGCATGGTGGACGCTATCTAGCATCATTAACGCCGAGGGTCTAGCTGAGCCATACACAAAACTGCCGTAATCTAGTTGAGATCTGACCAAGGCCCTATACAGGCGCATCAAGGTTTCCCTATCAGCACCCCAGGACCGACCGCTAACAACTTTGAGCAAATTCAATGCTTTGATACACCTCGCTTTCAGGTCTTTGATGTGGGGGATCCAAGTTAATTTAAAATTAAATAAAAGTCCCAGAAACCTTACGCTTTCTGAGACAGGTAAAACAAAGTGGTTCATTAAAATACTGGAGGCTGGCTGTATTCCGCGTATTCTATGAAAGTGGACAACCGTCGTCTTGGCTGCAGAGAAGCGAAAGCCATCACGCGATGCCCACGATCCAAGATTGTTGACAGAGAGCTGTATCTGCCGTTCAGCCCTGTGGAGACTTGACGAACTGCAATAAATTGCGTAGTCATCCACAAAGAGGCATGACCGTACAGGTATGCGCATATTGTCAACAATGCTATTTATTGCGATAGCAAACAACGTACAGCTCAGAATACTACCCTGAGGCACCCCATTTTCTTGAATAAAATCATCGGATAAGGTGTTATTCAATCTTACCCGGAAGTGTCTATCCGACATAAAATTAGATATAAAAGAAGGAAGGTTTCCTCGAAACCCCCAATTAAAAAGTGTTTTCAAAATGCCGTACCGCCAGGTGGTATGTACGCTTTCTCCAGATTGAAGAAGACAGCAGAAATGGCTTATGAGAAAAGCGTCACGAATAGCCATTAGCACAAGGTGTCCACGTGGTCGTTAGCGAAAACCATTGAATATTAGATCATGCGGTTTAATAATATAATGTTTAATTTTTTTTCCAATATTTTACATACACAATTAGTTAAAGCTATCGGTCTATAGCTAGTTGGCTCTTATTTATCTTGCCACTTTTATATATAGGTATAACGGTTGCTTGCCTCCATAGTGAGGGGAACTGATGAGATTCCCAAACACTATTATAGAGGTCTAAAAGAAGTGCCTGTCCGGCATGGGGCAGCTGACGCAACATCTCATAATGAATGTCGTCTGGACCAGAGGTTGTGCTGCCGGCCTGGGACAGGGCGTAGGTCAGTTCATCTTTGGTAAAGGGGGAGTTATAATCCTCCCCCCGACTTTGGCCAAAATCAATAGCATGGCCCCCCTGCGGGACGGGGTTTAGAATAGTCCCGCAGTAACCCCTGCTTGTCGTAAGAAGCGACTAAGATGGGGGGACTTCTGTGCAGGACGTACCTCGAGTGGGACAAACCTATCCTATATCTTTCCTTTCACATCATTTTCTTCTTCCTTCACTTTCCCCCTTTTTTTCACTCTTCCCCCTTCGCTTTATATACCCTTACTTTTTTCTTCCTTTCCCCCACCGTTCAACCTGCACAGAGGCCTTTGGCCTTTCCGATGACGACCTTGGCAACTAACCCGGCTCTTCTCTGTTTATTATTGGATACCACTGCCTTGAGCTCCCGAATGAAAGTGCGCCGGTTGTAATATCTTGGTAGAAGGGCCTTAGGGATGAAACCGGGTACCCTACCTTGAGAAAAGACCGATTGCGTTCATGAGGGTCCCGGACGTAAAATTAACACTTTCCTGCATACACTTGCTGCGGTGACCTCTCTTCCGGCGATGCTCCATATGAAGGTTGTCATGTCTAGCGTCTTATGGAGCCTCTCGTCGGAAGAGTTAACAGGGCCCTATGTGGTAGAACCAACTGGGATCAACCTGGGTCTACGATCCGAGTACTTTTGCAGGTTGTCCTCCACTCATGATTGAGTCTCTTGTCACAGCTGACACCTTACTGTCCGCTGGCACCGTACTGCCAAGTTCTGCTGGCATCTAACTGCCCGGCCCTCACAGGGCCGTATTAATGATAAGAGGCGGAAACGGGTAAGGCCGTCCAGCCCTGTTTTGATGAAAAGCCAGGAAGTGGTGAGGCCCCAGCCCCGCTTCCTGGTGATGTCTCGAGTGGATGAAAGTGAAGATCTGAAACGTGTCAGCCCATTTATCCTCGAAAGAGTGATAAATGGAGCAGCAAAATCTGACGTTTTAATAAGGAAACTGCGCGATGGCACCATTATGATTCAGACTATGACCGACACTCAATCCTCAAATATTATGGCGATCTCCGAAATACCGTTGAGTAATACGGTAAATATACAGGTGAAGGTGGAGCCCCACAGGTTCCTCAATGTTTGCAAGGGAGTGGTCACTTGTTATGACCTCGACTGCGTAGGCATTGAGGAGATCTGTGAGGAGCTTTCCCCCCGGCATGTCACCGAAGTGTACCGTATTGTCACAAAAAAGAATGGACAAAAAAGAAGACGGATACGTATATCCTCACATTTGCGACTCCTACCCTTCCGAAGGAGGTCCGAGCAGGCTTCCACGTGCTCAGGGTCCGGCCGTATGTCCCTAACCCTCGGCGCTGTTTTCAGTGCCAGGAATTTGGGCATACGAAGCTGCGATGCCGTGGTAAGCCAACCTGTGCGGATTGTGGACAGGAGGCTCACGAAACACCATGCGAGTCTCCTAAATACTGCGTCAACTGCAAAGGTCCGCATTCAACCTGGTCTCGGGCCTGTCCAAAATGGAAGGTAGAGAAGAAAGTCCTGGAGATACAATCTGAAAAGAAGATTCTCTATGCCCAGGCACGCAAGGATACGTATCAAGTCAAGCTCCGGTATTTCAAACTTCATATAGCCGGATTGTCAGTCAAAATAATAAACTGTTCCAACCGCCATTGCGCAGTTAATATTGCTAAGGAACCAACGCGACCAGTGCCATGGTCTCTTCTCGAGACATTTATGTTGATTCCGCGCCAACTTCTGTGGCGCCTAAATTTTTAAAGGAGGCTAAACCGCCACAACGATCGTCTCCCCCACCACTATACCACCGAGGAGACCTCGAAGAACTCCCCCGAGCCCACCTCGGGGAACACCCCGAGCCCGCCTTGGGGAACACCCCCGAGCCCGCCTCGGGGAACACCCCCGGACCCGCTCGGGGCATTTAAAACAAGGGCGGCCGTTGTTGAGCCTCTCACACCACCTCTGGGCTTCCGGAGGTGGGGACGAGTTGCGGAACAGGTGAGGCCGCTAAGGCGGAGTCCCACTGGTGCCTTGAAGAAGGACCAGCGAGAGACCGCCCGAAAAATTTTTTATTAAAAAAGCGTCGAAGGCCTTAAAGCCTTAAAACAAGGATCCGCCTTCCCAGTCTCTCAAAATAAGCCGAAGCCTCTCCTGAGCGAGAGGTACAGGAGAGACTGGGTAAGGCAAGAGGGCCTAAAAAGGCCTCAACAAATTTTTATTCTTAAAGGATATGATGAAATGGATTGCGAGGATAACTAAATTTCATACTAATAACTTATGTCGCTACTACAATGGAATTGTAGGGGTTTCTATGCCCGTGTAGAGGAAATCAAACTAATAATTTCTTCCCTGCGTCCTTCCATCTTGTGCTTGCAGGAGACCCACTTCCGTCCAACTGACAACCCGATGCTTCGTGGGTACGATGGTTGTATCGTTACCGACAAGCCTTTCTTTGATCGGGCTAGCGGAGGTGTGGCTATATTCGCACGAAGTACTATATATCATAAGAATATTAATATTGTTTCTGATCTCCAAGTGATCGCTGTCAGAGTCTCCCTTCCTATGGAGGTAACCGTATGCTGCATCTACCTCCCGCCAGGTGAAGTGTTTCAAGAGGACACTAGAGGCCCTCTTTATACAACTTCCCGCCCCCTATATCATCTTGGGGGACTTTAACGCGCATAACGTGGTGTGGGGGTCTAATTTACAGGACGCCCGCGGGAGGATGGTAGAGGATATTCTTGTCTCGGGAAACCTGGTGTTAATGAACACGGGACCCAAACACACTTCTCCACCTTTAATGGTTGTATCCTCTGCCATCGACCTAGCTCTATGTAGACCCGGGATTGCTGCTCACTTCCTTTGGGAGGTTCACTCGGACCTATGTGGCAGCGATCACTTTCCAATTCTGCTTTCAAAAATCCAAGATCCTCCCGTACAGCACGGTTACCCCAATGGGTTCTTAAACGTGCTAACTGGGATAAATTCCGCGAGCTCGCCTTATTCGACGAACCCCATTCTCCCGACGTCGATGTTAAGGCAGGGCAATTTACTTCGACGGTCATACGGCGGCGAGGGCATCCATCCCTAAATCCTCGCCAAAAACCGCGCCACCGTTTCCCGTTCCTGGTGGAACGAGGAGTGCCGGCTGGCTATTTCTAACCGCGAAAAGCCCTGCGTATCTTTAAACGAACGTCCTACTTCGGAGAACTGGAGTCATTCCGGATTTACGTGCTAGAGCTCGCCGTATTATTCGAGAAAGCAGAAGAGAGTCTTGGAGACTGTTTATTTCTACCCTTATATTTCCCCTCCACAACAAGGTTTGGGATTCACATTCGTAAAGTACGTAGTAGCAAAAATACCATTTATAATATACCCGCACTCATGTTCTAATCGGGGTTTTTTTGTTTCCTCCCTATGGAGGGGCCAGTTTGGCTCGAGTTCGCCTATTTTTTGACCAGCTACTTAACGGTTTTGGGTGATAAGCGCAGCATCGAGCGCCTTACATTGATTTTGGGGAAATTTGGGGGGAGGATTTAACTCCCCCTTTACTAAAAAAGGGAACTTTCCTTGCCCTGTCCCCGGGCGGGCAATAAATTTGGCCCCCGGGTATTCCATTACGAATGTTGCGCCCAAGGCCCCCTGCTGGACGGGGGTTCCCCTTTTTAAAACCTTACAATTGTGTTTGGGAATCTCTTTCTTTTAAAAAACACTGTGGGGGCAAGAAACCTTTTCCCCCCAAAAATATAAAAGTGGAAGGAAAAAATTGACCCAAACTAGTTTAGCCCGATAGCCTTAACTAGTTGTGTATGAAAATATTAAAAAAAAATGATAAATAAAAAAATTTTATATGGGTTTTTAAAACCCCCGCAATTAACCCAATTTTCAATGGGGGTTTTTCCCCGAAACCCGGCCCCCGGGTTGGATAAACCTTTTTTGCCTTGGACGGTCGTGACCCCTTTCCCATAAACAGCATTTTTTGGCGGGTTTTTTTGTTTTGGAGAAGGCTTTAACGAAACCACATGGCCCGGTTAGGGCCCTTTTTTAAAAAACCCCTTTTTAAATTTGGGGGTTTTGGGGGGTAACCCCCCCTATTTTTTTTTATAATTTTTTTTTGTTTGACATTCCGGGGAAAAGGTTAAACAAAACCCTTTTTCCGAGGGTTTTTTTTCAAGAAAATGGGGTGCCCGGGAGTTTTTCCCTTATTTTTTCGCTTTTGCGATAAATAGTTTGTGGAAAAACGTCCCTTTTACCTTTTCCTTTTTATGTTTTTTTTGTGGTTGACTCCCGCAATTTATTGCAGTTCTCAAGTTCCACAGGGTGAAGACAGTTTAAAAACTCGCTTTTAAAACAATTTAGGTTGTGGGAAAATCTTGAAATTTTTGGTTTTCGTTTCTCTCCCGGCCCAAAGACGATTTGTCGCCCAAAAAATTTTCCTTTGATTACGGGGGAATAAAGCCACCCCCCAAATTTTTAATGAACAACGTTGTTTTACCTGTTCCGGGCCCTTTAAAGGTTCCCTGGGATTTTTTTCGTTTTTAAATAACTTGGATCCCCCACATCAAAGACCAAAAGGCGAGGTGTTTAAAGTTTAAATTTACTTTAAAGTTGTAAAGTGGTCGCCCCCTTGGGGTGTAAATGGGGAAACCTTGAGGGCGTTCTATAGGGCCTTGGTGGACCCAAAATTGTTTAGGCAGTTTTGTATTTTGGTTCCGTAGACCCTTTTTTAAAATTAAAGATGCCGAAGCGTCCACCATGCTGGTTTTCGATTTGGCTACTGGTGCTTTTCGTACCAGTCCAGTCGTCACCCATCTTGGACGCCGGTAAACCCCCTTTTTCCCTTAAAGGGCGGTTTATTTTCCTTCCTTCTTACGTGTCGAAATGCATTGAAAGCCAAAAAATTGTTGCTTACCGCCCTGTTTTCATCCCCTTTAACCTTTTGTCTTGTATGAAAAAAATTGGGGGTTTTACAAGGGGGTTTGGGATCCGGTGCTATCGGTTTTCGAACGTGTGGGAAAATCCTCCCAAAGGCTATCCCAACATCCCCGGCCCGATTTCTCCGGGAAAAATTTCGCCCTCCGAAATGCATTTTGTTTTCCCAATTTCCCCCTAAAGCGACCACCCAAATTTTTGTTTTGGGAGAGGTTTTTTAAATGAGCCCCTCCCCACCGCTTTCACGGATTTGAGCGCTTCTAATTTATGGCTCTAAATCTGGAGTCACGTTTGGGGTGTGCTTTTGTTGTGGAAGGATTTCCCAAAAATTTTAAAATTTTGGGTTTTCCTTTAAAGAAACCCGTTTTTTTTACGCTGGGGGGAAATTTATTCCATTTTTAAAAACTTTGTGTTTTGTTTACCGAAGTAGTCCCCCGTTCTGTCCCCATCTGCACGGGGTTCCCTGTGTGCTTGTTGGATTGTTTCCCCCTCTACTCGTGGAATCCTCTTTGTGGGAGTGATTCACGAAAAAAATTTTTAAAAAAATTTTTATTCTTTTAAAACACCCGGGTTGCCTTTTGCTTGGTTTCCCGGTCACGGTGGTCTTCCGGGAAAAGGTTTGGGGGGACCAGGCAGCCAAGGAGGCGCCGGCCTCCGGAGGCGAGTTTTGGGTGTCATGTTTTTTTTTAAACTAAAGGGTTATGTTTGGCGTGGAGTTTTTCGCACCCGCCGAAACAGTGGGTTTTCGACCCCGGGGTCAGAACAAGCTTCGGTCCATCAGGGGGGTTGTTGCGATGGCCCTCTTCTATTCGAAGTCTTTGAAAAGAGGAGGGATCGGGACGAGATCCCGGTCGGGGTTTTTTTTTATTGCCCCTAGGGGTTTTTTTTAAGGGGGGGATTCCCCCTCCGTGTGTAAATTTGTTGATAATCCCCCTTTGTGTTTCACATTTTGGTGGAGTGTCGCCCAAAATAGCCCCCATCCCCTCTGGGGTTTGAAATTTTTAAAAGGGGAATTACGTTTTTTTTTACGCGATTAAATGCGGTGGGAGTTATTTGTTTTTTCTCCGTTTTATACGCCGGCGGGGGTTTTTTTTAATTCCTTTGAGTCACTTTTATTAAAAATGGCTTTTTGGGTATTATTCATAAATTTAGATCTTTTTTTTAAAGTTTTTTTAACAAAATTTTAAAAAATGTTGTTTTGTCTTTTTTAAAAAGTATTATCATTTTTTTAAATGGTTTTGTCTTTTTAACGTGTTATTTTTTTAATATGTTTGTTTTGTCTTTTTTTTGGGTGATACACTTTGGTTTTTTTTTTGAGGTGTTACTTAATTTTTAAACCCAAAAGGCCAAATTTTAGCAATTCCCTTTTGGGGTGTCTCGTTTGGGGAGGGTTTTATTCTTTCCCCTATGGGGGTTTTATTTTTGTTTTTAATTTTTTTTTTAAGGCCCCCCAAAAGACCCAGATGTGTCGATGGGGGGGTTTTTAAAAAAAATTTAAAAATTTAAAATATATCGTGCCGACAAGCCATTCTTTGATCGGGCTAGTGGAGGTGTGGCTATATTCGCACGAAGCAAAATATATATCACCAAACATAGTTATATCTGATCTCATAGTGGATTCGCGGTCCGAATCTCCTGTTATGGAAGAGTGACAGTGTGCTGCAAATCTACCTCCCACCAGGTGAAAGGTGTTTCAAAGAGGAGCCTAGAGGACCTTTTATATAAAAATGCCTGTCCCCTAATTATCTTGTGGGATTTTTGACCACACACAACTAGTTTGGGGATCAAACTTGACTGACGCCGTGGGAGGTGGTAGAGGATTATTCTTGTCTCGGGAAACCTGTGTTATGAACACCGGGACCCAGCACACTTCTCACCTCTAATGGTTGTATCCGGGTAGACATCGAAACAATTTCTGTTAGCGCCGAAATACAACTCCCACTTCCTTTGGGGAGGAGGTTCACTCTGACCTATGTGGCAGCGATTATTTCCCCATTCTGCTTTCACCACTTAAAGTCTTAATAGTACAGCACAGATACTCTAGTGAGTTATCAAACGTGCTCACTGTATAAATTATGTGAAATTTCGCCGCCGTCTTTATGAATCCCACTATTCTGACGTCATTTGAAAAGGCTGGGAATTTATTATTCAGTGGTCATCGCGGCGGCGAATGGCTTCCTTAGCCAAATACGCGCCACCGTTCCTGTTCCTGCTGGAACGAGGATGTAATCCTGGCCATTTATGAACCTAGAAGGTCCCTCCCTACGACTCTTTAATCGACATACTACTTTGGTGAATTGGAGTCAATCCGGATTTGTACGTGCTTGATTTCCGTGTAAATTCGAGAATAGAAAGAGAAGCAAGTATTTGAAGGACCATTTATTTTACCTTACAATTACACCCCAAAGCTATGTTTAAACCAATATTAGTAATTTAGGTATTGTAGAAAAATCCATTATTAATATACCGCGTTCATGTTCAGACGGTTCGCTTGTCTCCTCCCCATGTCGGAGGGCTCCCGTTAATGTATTGGGTCGATGTGCGCCGCTATTTCTAGCACTGCGGCTTCACTAACTAGTTTTTTCATTGCAACTGATTATTGGTCGGATTCTGGGGGAAGGATTATAATCTTATTTTTCCATAGTTTTGATGTATATGCCCTGTCCACCAGGTGGCAGCACAGCCCCAGTTCAGACGGACTTTCATTTACTAGTTGTTGCGTTCAGCTGACCCTTGTCGGCCAGGTATTTCTTTGGACCTTACAATAGTGTTTAGGATATTCATCAGTTCCCAACACTATGAAGTCAAGCAGCCGTTATCCTTATATATAAAAGGTTGGCAAGGATAAATTAGTGGCCAACTTGTTTTAGTCCGATAGCTTTAACATGTTGATGTTAATGTAAATATTTTAAACAAATAATTAATTAAACCATTATAATGGTATTCAAATCCCGCAATCTGCTACTCTAATATACTATGTTGTTTTAGCCGTAACGATCACGGTGGATCACCTTGTCTGTCTAGAAACGGCTGTTGTGACGCTTTCTTCTAAAGCTGATCTTCTGGTGTTTTTATTTTATATGGAGAACCCGTACGGACAACACCCTGGCGGTTACGGGCATTTTGAAACACTTTATAATTGGGGGGTTTTCGAGGGAAATCCTTCCTTCTTTTATTCTAATTTTATGTCGGATAGACACTTACGGGCAAGGTTCCAATAACGTCTTTATCGATTATTTTATTCAAGAAGATGGGGTGCCTAAGGGTAGTATTCTGAGCTGTACGTTGTTCGCTATCACGATAAATAGTATTGTGGACAACGTGCGCTTAAGTTCGTTTCAAGCTTTTTGGGATGGACTACGCAATTTATTGCAGTTCGTCAAGTCTCTCCACAGGGATGAATGGAGATTCAAACTCTCTGTCAACAATCTTTGGTTTGTGTTATTCGCCGTCTGTATGGCTTTCGTTTTTGCAGCCAAGATGATGTTTGTCCACTTCCATAGATACGCGGAATACAGCCAGTCCCCGTATTTTAAATGAAACTACGTTGTTTTACCTGTCTCAGAAAAATAAGGTTTCTGGAACTTTTATTTGATTTTAAATTTAACTTGGATCCCCACATCAAAGACCTGAAAGCTGAGGTGTATAAAAAGCACTCAACCTGATCAAAGTAGTTAGCGTAGGTCCTGGGATGCAGATTAGGGAAACCTTGATGCTCCTAAATGTACCTTGGTTAAAACCAAAATAGATTAGACTATGGCACGGATTTAAGCGATCTACAATGATGGCTCCTAATCTGGTACCTCCATGGGATCATGTGCTTTTATATGTAGAAGATCAATTTTGTTAAAAAAAAAAAAAATTTTGGTTTACCTGAAGAAACATTGTTTTTACGGCTTAGTTGTATGCCGTTATTTAAATCTTATTGTTTTGTATATCGAATTTGTCTCCGTTCTGGTTTATCTGCTCGGATTTTCCATTAGGACTCTGTTGGCTTCTCCTCTTTTCTTATCTCCGGGGTATCCCCCTCGTCAGATGATATTGAACAAATTTTTAATAATTGGTTCATTAAAACACCAGGCTCCGCCTTCTGCTGGATTTTGGTAATGCTGGTCTTTTAGGAATGAACGGCGGACCAGGCAACCAAACGCAGAACAGCAAGCCGGTCTCCGGGGGTAAAGCGAAGTCTGGGTGTCATGGTTTTTTGACATAAAGGGTCTATGTTCGCGTGGGGTCTTCGCACACTGCACGAGCAGTGGGTATCAACCCCCTCTCAGAACAAAATCCGGTTCATCAGGGGATGGTGTTGTCGTGGTGGCCCTCTTCTCATACGAAAGTTAGGAAGAGGGGACGTCATTGTGACAAGATTCCGGCCGTCGGTCATTCATTTTAAAACCACGAATTTTTACTAAGAGGTGATCCAACTCTATTGTGTGAATTTTGCGAGTGCCCCCCTTTAGTGTGTACCACATTTTGGTGTGAGTGTGCAAGGGTTGCCCTATCGCCTGGCCTTGATTTTAAGGTGACCTTTGTTTTTTATTACGTGACAGAATGATGGAGTTATTTATTATATTCGACAGGCTAATATTTATATTGCCATTTGAGTCATTGTTAGTATAGTGATCATCTGGATTTTAATCTTCTTATTGAGACCTTTTTTAACAGTCAGTATACTTATCTAATTATGATTGTTTTGTTTTTTGGACATTTTAGTACACGTTGACATGTTTGTTTTGTCTTTTTAACAGACTTTTTTTTCACGTGTTACTTTTGTCTTTTTAACTCTAATCATTTTTTAATGTAGTTTTGTCTTTTTATGGTGTGATACACCTGTTTTTTTAACAGGTGGTTGACTCAATTTTACTTCATGAGACTATTTGAGCACTCTTTGGAGTGTCTCAAATCGGTATTTTTCTCGAGATTGTAATCTTTTCTTTTATATTTGTATTTTACATTTGTTTTAACCTTTTTAATGATAGGTTAATAACACTTTCTTCTATGTAGATTTGATGATCCTGGTTGGTCTAGGGGTATAAGGTGTCTGACTTTTCTATGTGGCGGCCGGGTTTCAATCCTTCCGTCCGGCAAGATTTATCTGTATTACCAATCCCTTCCTTCACTCTGACAAGACATACTTGTGAATGTGGGGAATTGCCAGGTCTCCACCGTGGTTCGGATTCCACGTTAAACGTAGGTTTCATTTCATCTCACAATCAACCTACCTTCACATTAGCGTAAGTGCGTATAACCGAAAACCGAACGGGCTTAATAAGACGCGGTGCTAATAATTATAATTATAATAATAATAATTCTATATAGAATTTTAACTGTGTATTTATATTATGTTAAGGCTTAATGAACTCATTGTGTGACGGAGTATACTACAAATTAATAATAATTTATAATAATAAATACTAATAATTAATATTTAATCTCTGTCCACCAAACACCATAACAATCAAATTTCGTATTTAAAAATGCTCATAAAAATAAACATTAGTTTGCTTATAGCTCATAAGTTGTTTTTAATAAAATAATATTTAAATTAAAATATGTTTTTTAAAAAGGACTACAACTTCACAATGATTATTATTTCTAACCTCAAATAGTGGTCGTGAGATTTGTTCAAAATTGGATTTCTGTCTAAGTATGGTGCCTTTTAAGTAATTTTTATGGAAGGAAACGGTAGTTAAAATTTTGTTTGTAATTATAAGCGTTCCCAGATACATGTTGAATTAAATCTATAAGCAGATTTTAAGAAAAGCTGAATTTTAATTTATGTTTTCCTGATGTACATACTCTTAGTTTTAGGTATTAATATGAATTCCAAAAAATCTCCGTGGAGGAAACTTATGAAAAAACTTATTATTACAGGTCTGATCGGTTAAAATGATTTGGGACTCCATGCAACTTTACAGACAAAATAATATACATAATGCAAAACACTTTACGGTATCACTAGGTTTTGAAATTTCGATATCCAAACAAAATATCGAATTTGATTTATTGGTTTCACAAGACTTTCTCCACCTGAGGGGTTGTAAGAAAGTTAATTTATTAGGTGTGTCACATATTAGCTATTTTTGAACTGAGATGCATCATAATGCCAAAATATAAAAACTTATGTGGTGTCTCGTTTATCTAAAGGCTTTGCGGTTAGAGGAAATTGTAAATCACGTCGAGTACACCAGACATTCATACAATTATTTACCAGAGGTATGATTAAATTAAGCTTTGGTATTTCTTTACGTATTCTCCAAGAACTAAATGATTATTTTAGGAAAGCATTTTTTTGGAAGAGTTATGTAAAATAGAAGGCTGTAAGCATTCATATTTCAGTGATTTTTACTACCCTTATTTCTAGACTACGTATTTATATACATAATGGGATAGTGTTGAGGAAGGTAAAATATATATGGTAATATACTCCTTTAGCAATGAAGGAAGTGAGAGAGAGATAACCTATTTAGGAAATTTCCACTAATTGACCGGCCGAGATTCGGACACTGGAATTTCCCGTTGCTGACAAACGATCGAGACTGAGTTTTGGTTTGTTAATTATTAAAGCAGCTTTAGTTTGAAAGGAATTATTCTTAAAAATAATGTAGGTCTCATGTGTTAACTTAAAACATGGCACTGGTTATAATGTGTCCTTAAATTCTTAATCCAATGACATGCTATTAAGTAACCGCTTTTTTAAATATAATTCTTATAATTTAAATAAACAACCTTGGATATTTTTTTCTGATACCTCTTGTTCTTTCAATACATGCATAAATATATTAAGTTTTTATAATAAAATCTAGAAGTTACAACCTATAAATCATAACGTCATAGGATGTATCTGGATCTATCTAGGTTGTTTTACCACATTGTATGTGACCTTGACTACGTCACACGTAGAGCTAGGACGTGTCGCTTCGCGCACTTTTGAGAAAACATGTTTTTGTCTCCATCCTTAATGCGAGTGCAGTTATGATGCCAAATTAATAGTTTTCTTTTTGATATTTTAAGTACTTCTTCTCACTTGCATAAGATAATTCGTAAAACATGAAGACACACCTGATTGAAGTGTTAAGTCCGGCTACGGGCTCGACATAATAACTATCCATTCGTTTTGATTGTACAATTATTGTCCAATTACATGTTGTATATAAGACAGAACACAATGGATTCCACCATACATTCTGTCTAACGTATAGTTTTATTGGAAGTTTTTGTGACTCTGGTGGTCTAGGGTAAGGTGTCGAATTCTGTGCTGGGGTCCGGAGTTCAATCCTAGGTACCGGCAAGAATTTATTGTTTACACAACCTTCCTTCACCTCTGACGTGTATTAATCAACACTTGTGAATTGTGGGGAGGGAATACCAGGCCTACATAGTGGTTCGGATTCTCATTTCATCTCACATTCACTCTACCATTACACCATTAGCGTAAATGCGTATTAAACCGAACGGGTAGTAAGACGTGGTTCTTGATTTAATAATTTATAATATTATAATGAAGATTTTGAAAATAGACATTCCTGATCTACAGAAATTATCTGTAGCTGCAAGAGAGTTTTGAATGTAAAAAAAAAATAGAAAAAAGATAGTCAAAATAATGATTATTGAAGAGGGCAAAGTTTAGTTACATTTATTTGCTAACGAATTCAAACTAGACATGAATATTGGTTAATTATTTACTATGATTATAGAATTCATATGAAATATTAATTGCGATAAAGTATTGAGAATTAAAAATGTTGAGAATTTTTTGTGAGATATAAACACTTTAACTAATCTAAAGATATATTGAATATATAGTGGTCATTATTGTTTTTACATATATGATTGGATATAAAATATAATTAAAAACAACTCATTAAAAATGGAGTCAGGTCACTCTACATTCACAAGAAAAACTATAAACAATTAAATTAATTGAACATAACTAAACCATATAGACAGTTGTATCAATGATAGGAAGAACAAGAATAGGTTGTCATTTAATTAAAAGGGTTATTAGAAAAATAATTGAACTCATGTAAAGTTAATAAATGTTGAATAAATGAGTTATTGGAATTCTAATCCTTATCTGAATTCCATGCTCCTTTTTTTAAGGCATCCGTAGAGACTATGCCTTATTTTGAATTTTTACATGTTTCTGCACTTCTACCACGCCATCATCAGGACTATCAAGAAAAAAAGCAATAGGTTATGGTCAAGTAATGGGTCGTTGGAAAACAAGAAAAAACAAGGTGGAAAAAAAAGATGGGAGATTACCTATGAAAATTTCCAGTGTAAAGAATGAAATATTATATTTTTACTTATATACTGCCTGAGTGAGTTGCTCTAGTTGTTACCAGAATCAAAACTGATTAAAAAATGAACGGTTGTGTGATTGAAAAATAAGGTGTAAGTTTAGAAGTATTGTAAAGTCATAGATAATTGAAACAACATTAAAGGAGTGGTGAGAGATGACTTTGATGTAAGTGTATATAATTAAATTGGTTATAGATAGATGAATAAATAAATAGGTGTGGAAAAGAAAATTGAAAATGAGAATGAGAAGAGGAAAAAAGGATAAGGTTCATAAATCTTCACGACACTGGCCCGAACAGGTCATAAACTACGGGATGGAAGGGCAAGAGGAACATTGGTATTTTAAATCTGCTTGTTGGGGAAGTTTTCTTAAAGTGGTTGATTAGGGTTTGATTTTCCAAATTGTGTTTGTTTGTTAAGGACGTTTTTGTTGTTGAGTATTTGCGGTTGTTGATGAAAAATGTTTTCTGCATTGTTCATAGCTTTACTTGGATGAGCTGTAGACGTATTTTATACAATTTTCCCTGGGGGTGGGTTGTTGATGACCAGAAATTTTGAGATTTCCGTGAATTTGGATTTGTTTCTGTCGTATTTGAAATCACTTATGTGTTCAGAAATCTTGGTTGAAATTCGGCGCCCACTTTGGCCTATTTATACCACTATTGCCTTGACAGGTGAGTTGGTAGGTGCACTTTTTGATATTGCTTGTCTTATTTAGATTGGAATTTGTTAATTAATTTTTCTTATGAATGTTGTCAGGTACTATAAGCTATGTTAAGTTTGTTGTTTTGAAGATATTGGGAGATGTATGTGAATTTTTTTCTTAGTTATAGTGAATTTAATCTATTACTTTTACTATTAGGCGTGGATTGGAGGGGAATAAGCGTAGTATGCGCTTTTTGTTTTGGGGATTCGGTACATCTAAAAATGAGTAAATCATTGGTAATGGCAAGCTGTTTGATATAAGTTCAAGTTTGTATTTCTTTTTTATTTAAAGTGTTATGAAAGTAGTCTGTATATGGGGCTGTTAAAGGCTAGCTCTTTTATGAGTGGGAGGGGGGTTTAGAATAATTGGAATAATTGTATCATTGTGTGTGGTGGGTAATTATTTTCGCGTGGACGAAGAACTACATGAATTGTTTAAAATGGGCGATTCCACAAATTTAAATGAATATACACTGGATTGAGAAAAGCAGTAACATCTTATGAACGCTTTAGTGCCAGGTTCTCTCCCTCGGGGTGTGTTTGGTTGTCATTTTTAGACCTAAAGGGTTAGTTCGGCGTGGGGTTGGGGTTCTTACTCACCTGGCACAAGCTGTGGTCCATCAGGGGAACGGTTATTTCTTTACTTGTGTCGCATGGATCTCTTTCTATTAACGAAGTTAGAAAAGAGGAGGCCCATAGTTCTTGGACTCATGAGTTTTTATTGAGAGGGGACACCCCCAGTGTGTGAGGTTTTGCGGACTCCTCTAGTGTGTACCCACATTTTGGTGTGGTGGGTATGAAGTTTAGTATTTGTCTGGAGTGTCGTAATATGGCCCTATTCACCTGCTCTTGATTTTAAAGGGTGACTTTAGTATTTTATTACGTGAGTCAGTTGCTACTCCGTTTTATAAAGACAGGCAAAACCTTTTTAACTCCATTTGTGTCGCTTTTATAAAACCAAGGGTTGCAATCGTAAATATAGCAGTGCCGTATTGCAAGCACTTAGGCCTCACTGATTCTAGAGATAAATTTTATTAGCACTGCGTTTATACCCGTTCGGTTGTACGTTTTTTTTAAAGTACTAATTACGCTAATGGATTAGGAATTGTAAGGTTGAATTAGAGGAAGTGAACCCGCATTTGCGTGGATATCTGGAGGGAGAGTGGAAAACCATTAGGAAAACCACCCCAGTTCACTCGACCGAGATTCGAACTCGGAATTCCCCGTCTCGGTGGTAGGAGCTCAACATGGACTCCTAAGGCCGGTTAGACAACTTCGCCACGAGGCGGGTTATAGAGATAAGGTTCCGAAAGTGTTTTTAGATAGGAATGCTATAAATTTTCCTGAAAAATCAAAATGTTATTTTCTGGTTGAGTTTGATTCAGTGTTTCGGAAATTGATTTTAATTCTTTCAAGGCTTGTATGTACCTGCTGGTCAGTTTTTTCTGTCATTGTACTTGGAAGTAGGGTAAAGTAGCATAATTCCGTGATATTTTTAGTTGAGATGAGATTTTTCCCATGAATTTGAGCTTAAAAAAAAAATATTTTCAAGTAACTTAAAGTTTAGATAGTTTTTTTATTAGTTGTTTTATAAAATATTAACCTATTTTATTAATTTTTTTGAATGGAAATACATTGATATTATAAACATATTAGCAAGGTCCTTATTACGTGGTCAGTGTCCGAATTCCGTGATACATTGTTCCTTATTCCGTGACAAGAACCTTAACACCGTGATATTTTTACCTTCTTTAAAAAATAAAATAAGTTTTTTTTGTTTCAATGGGTTTTTTTTACTACTTTATTAAACTGAGCGGGCATTTGACAAATTTAAGCCCTAAAAAAAATTTCACAAGTCAACGTGGGGAACCCTTTACACCCTTTAAAGGGGCCCCGCAGAAAAAAAAAAGGCTTTTTTTTCCCCCTTTGCACCCGTTTTTTTTCCCCAAGTAAAACTGTAACTTTTTGAAACCCAAAAAATAAATTGGGTCACCAATTTAAACCCTTTTTTTCTTTTTTTTGAACCCTGGTTTTTTTTGACCCTTTTAGAAAGGTTTGGGGGGGGTTGGGTGATAAAAAAACGGAAGGGAAATTTAAAAATTTTTTTTTAAGGGTTGGGTTTTCGTGGGGTTTAATTGGGACCCTTGGGAATCGGAAAAAATTTTGTAAACCCCCGACTCATTTTGGGTTTTATTTTTGACATTTAGATCAGTGACTAATGAAGGACAAGAGCTTCAGGTCAAAGATTTTATTGGAATGGAAATTTTTCCCACTTTTTCCCAAACCAATCTATGATTTGCGGGGGGAAAATTTTTTCAATTTGGGTGGGTTTAAAAGGGAATGAAAAATAATTTTCTGCAGGGGGCTTTCCCCCATTTTTCTTTAATTTATCCCCAATTCATTTTCCAGAGGGTTTTAATGAAGCAAAAAAACTAACATCAAGTTGGTTAAAGGTTAGTGGGTGAAAGGGAAAAGTAAAAAAATTATTTGATTTTTTTTTTAACCATTTCAAATGCTTTTGGGGGTAAGTGGGGTCGTAGAACCTTAAATTTAAAAAAAACCCGGTTTTCTGGGGAAAAAAGGCAAAAATGACCCAACCATTTAAAAAATAGTCACAATTTTTTCCAAACCCTTTTTTGGGGGTTTAAACCAACTGTTGCATCACAATGTGCTCCCGTTTTCAAAGCTGGAAAATTTTTTAACACCCTTTTAATAGAATTAACAAGGAACCCCTTTTTCCACAATTTTTAAAAAGCCCGACAGTTTTTTTAAATGCCTCGTTTGCATAAAAAACGTCGGGAGATTATTTTTTTCCAACACTTTTTTACAACCCTTTTATCCAAAAACTGGGAAAAATAATCCCGCCTTTTTAGGGTTCCCAAAATTTTTGTTGGGGAATCCGCCCCTTTTAGTGATATCTTCTCTAAACAATCGTAAAATCTTGAAAAAGAATGGGGTTGGCCCCTTATGCGTACCCCGAAAATTTTTCTGGCTTTTCAGATCCAAATTTAATCTTTACGAAAAACCCTTTAACCCCTTTTTTTCCTGCTTTTTTTTTTCAACATTAAAAAAAAAAGCTTTCCCCTTTTATACCAATTTATAAGCAATTTTTTTTTTTAGTGTGGTAAGGGGCCCCAAAACCAAATTCTTGCATTTTTAAAGGCTACTGCAAAAGGGAGTTTTCCCCTTTGGAAATTAGAAAAAAAAGGTTCCCCAATTTTCCCCTTTAATGTTTTTTTAAAAAAACACCCTCCCCCTTATTGACTTTTGCTTTTAAAAAAAATTTTTCTTTTAAAGTTAAACCCGGCACAAACCCTAAAATTTGAACTTTTTAAAACTTTCCCAAATTGGGCTTCCAAAAAGATCGTACTGCTTGCCCCAAATTCTTTGTATTAAAATTTTAAAGAATTCTGGTTTACCTTTGATTTAAGTTTTTTTTTTTTTTCCTCCCCTTTTTAATACTTTGGTTAAAGGGTAAAATAATTTTTTGTAAAATTTATTTAAGAAATTTTTAAAAAGTAAATATTAATTAAAGTTTTTGTTTAAAAACTGAAAAAATAATTCTTTGAAACCCCAAAAAAAACAAAAAATACGAAAAAAAAAAAAAATTATAAAAAACGGAAAAAGGGTTAAAATTTCCCTTTTAAGAATTTAATTAAAAAATTTTAAAAAATATGTTTACAATCACAAAAACTTAAAGATAAAAAAAACAAATTTTATTAAAAATAAACAAAGAGTTAAAACTGAAAAAAATAATTTAAATAACACACCTTTATTACACTGCATAAATAAACACTTTTTTCGCAAAGTCATTCTCAGTTACAGTAGTGTCAAAAGTTGCTACCAGGGAATGCGATCTAAATTAAAAACTAATTTACAAGCAACTGCTGTATCTGGTTGATGATCAAAAAAATATTTAAAAAGGTTCCTTTTTTCCAGATAAAATATTTAGTTAACTATCACGGAAATTAAGGGTACTACATGATCTTGTTAATTATCAAAGGTGACAAAATTTCCTCATTGACTACATATTTTCATTAATAGAAATTGTGTTTCAGAATTTTCTTCTCGGAAATAAAATTGTTGTTAGTCATAATTTACAATTGATGGGAAAACTAAAGAAGCTCTGGAGGTCCAGTGTTACGATCACGAATAAATGAAATGTATGGTGGAAGGAAATTGATTGAGGCAACTCACCTTCACTTTATGTGTATAAATGGCATTTTATCATGTCCTGGGCGCACAGTCTTCTTCAACATACACACACGAATAAAAAATCTAGATCACTTCCGGAGTGAAGGGTTTACGGAACCTATCACTTTGTCTTGATCGAGTCTCCGTGCACTGGACAAATTAATCAACACACTTAAAAACTCCACGCCGCGACATTGGCAGGAAAACATTAATCAATATAGTGGTCCAGGTATGGTCCTTGTTGCCTCCAAGAGTGGGGGAAGGTTAATGTTAGATATGAAAAAACCAAAACAAAACAAGAACTAAACCTCAACAATTAACAATCAAAAACATCACAAACTCAAAAACATAAAAAACAGTTCAATGTCGAGGCATAGAGAATCTAGATAAAAGGGCACTATTCAAAGAATATAAATAGAGGAATGAAAATGAAAGTATAGGATTGGTAATATTCGTCAAACAATTAGAAAACTATACAAACATACCGCCCTACCAAAAACTAAAATGAGTTTTTTAGGAACAAACAAACCAGCAACAAAGATATGAACAGATAATATTTATAGGAGAATGTTCCTTTCCTATTGATTAGGAAGTGGACATATATTTTACAACCTGTGCGTTTGTGGGTCCGTGCTCGGTGCGACACTTACGACTCTCGTATATCCCATCCTTCCAGGGTACACCTCTGCTATCTTCCGAGCAGCCACCTGAGTGGGGGAAGTTGTCTTCCTTTATCTAAGACTAACTGTCTTCTTGTAAATTGACCTTGTTTGGAGTCCAATTTTTGTCGCTGTTGGAGAGTATGGATATATTCCCTCTTGCCATCTTTGCCAAAAGTGCTGATAGGGCTTTTGTATCAAATGCCAGCGTTTTCAACTGTTGGTTAGTAGCTCAGTTAGATCTTCGGTGTTGGGAGAGAATGACCCACTATGAAATGTCCTGGTGTCAATGGATCTTTAGGTCATTCGGGATCCGCGAGAGAGCACAATATGAGCCTTGAAATTTTACCTCGGCTTCAATTTGAATGAAGAGCGTGGAGAGGCTTTTCAAAGGTAAGTGTACTGATCACCACACCACTACGCTTTAGGTGAGTTTTTGCCGACTTGATACCAGCCTACCTTGTCCAACCAAAATGTGGAGCTGAAAGGTGGGTTGAAATGCCAATTTATGCTTGGACCGAAGTTTTTATATGTTACCACTTTTGGTTTCGGTATGGATTCTAGATGCCTTTGTAATTTCTGAAAATAAATGGCGCTTGGCACCTACAAAGTTTGTGCCACAGTCGCTTAATGTGGAGCACATACCGACGGGAAATTAACCGAAGAACGGCATCAAGGAACGGCCCTTGGCTTAAGTCTGATACCCACCTCAAGGTGCACTGCTTAGTTGCCAGCACACAAACAAACATAAATAAGCTTGGAACCTTAGAATTCTTATTTCAGATGATTTTTTATCTGGAAGGAGTCCTCATAATCCACTCCAACTCGCACAATGGTCTTGATTGCTGCTACACGCATTGATGGGATGGTTCCCCCATGAAAGGTGGGAGAGCAGGTGCCTTAAATCGAAAACATATCATTACACTTGAAGATCCGGGTTTTTATAAAGAGGCGTGACTGAGAGATCGTAATGGTCTTGAATGTGTGAGGGGGTTGTTCGAAGTCCAGCATGAAAATTGAGATACATGGTACGTGATCAACAATGTTATCGGTGTTATGACTATTTTTAGGCTAACAGAAAAGGATGTTTTGTGTCAATTACGCAGTGAAGGTGTCTCAAAGCGACCTCTACCTCCAATAGGCCCTCCTGGTCGAGAAGAAAGAAAGGGGTTTAGGCCCATCACGCGGGGTGAACATTCCGGCCCTTCTTAATTCTTTCAAGTTTTGGACTCAAAACGCCTGTTGTTGAACTTGTTTGTATACATGACATGCGGGCCCGTTCTTGAGCTCCTTGGGACAACATGGGGCCTTTACAACGATCTTGATTCTTTAACTTTGAGTTTCTGAATAAACGTGCTAAAAATAGCGATGACTCGTTTGCCAGCTTTACCCATGATGAGAAGAAAGTTTTTGAGAAGGTCTGCCAACATGTTTCAACTTTGCTACTAGATGGGTAACCCTTACATCTTTAATTCAGGTAACTCTTCCTGGAAAGTCACTCAGGCAGCTTGGGGCAACTATAATGGGTTGTTTCAGCCACTCTGGTCCTGTCACCAGATGGAGGAAATTTGTCAAACTCTTCAGGATGTAAGCCTCTAGATGCACAATCTGCCGGATTTGAATTAGATGGGACATGTCTCAAATGTTGTGCTGGTATTGCTGCTTGAATTTGGGCTACTCTGTTGGCAACGAATGTTTTCAAAAGATTGTGGTGTCGTTTGAATCCATGCAAAAACGATGGTAAATCAAGACCAAGTATACACAGTTGACACTGTAATCGTGTTTAAGGTTCTGCTGCACCCACTCCATAAGTATGGCTAGGAGGCTTGAGCCCTCAACAAAGCTCAGCCTAGGAAGAGATTACTCTTAACGGATATCTTGACTTGCAATAAGTTGTTGACTGAATTTCTCATTGCCCGTGGTAAGTTCGAAGATAGGGACGACTGCGGCATCCTTTGATAGATGCAATCACAAAATCCATGAGCTGGCAAATAATAGCATCATGGTTGGTAGAAATTGTTTATCTTGACATGTGTAAGAACATGAAAGTTTTTGAAACAAAAACCTTTTGCCACCCTTGTCCGAGCTATGGTGGAAGTAGTGGTTCATCCCAATCAAGTTCTTATGGTCCTCAAATCTGTATGAAACGCCTTGCCCAGACACATGGAGATAGCACCCCCACAGGATCAATATATTTAGCAATATTGAGAAACTGCCTCTTCGTTATGTAATCTCAGAGGGATGTTACATGATAAGAGACTGAATCTGATTGTGGGGTCACATCTTCCAGTCCTAATATTTAATTATTTGATCTCATCTTCTTCAAACATTTGAGGGGAAAACTTTCACGTGTGTTCATTGTATCCTCTTTAATACTTCAGGGTGGTTGCTGACCATTTTCTAAGTTGGGAAGCCTCTAAAGCTTAGCCAATTCATTCAGCTCGGGGTTTGTAAACTGAGAGCAGATTCCTCTGAATCAGCACCAGTGATATGTCCATCAACAAAAATGTCTACATGGACCTGGGGCAGAGCACGGGGTGTAACGAAGTTTTCATCAGAAGTCGGAGTTGACGCGGGATAGCAATCGCTATGTACGGAGCTGAAGATACACCATACGTCACAGTATTCAATTGATATTCTTGAATCTGTTGATCAGGTATTCGCGCCACAGTTGTACCTGGTAATGTTCGTCATCGGAGGGAGAAGAGGTAGTGACAAGTATTGTCGATTACATCTTGCATTTATCAGTGAGTGGGAGCACAATGGGAATTGAAATCGAAAATTCTAACAATTTTCCCTTTGCAGTTTGGGTCCTTCATATGTATCATTCAGTGGATGGCCGATGATGTTGCGGCAGAAGCGTCAAATACACTCTCAGTTTGTGGTTGAACTAGATTCTTTGGCTACGCAATGATGTGGAATATTGTATTTAATGTCTTGGATCATTGATGGTTCAATGGCTGCATGTGAACGAGGTTCTTCATATTCCTTTAGAAAGGTCACATGCTGTTCCTTTAGTTGTGGGTAACGAGCTAGGCGACGTTCCAGATGAATGAGTGCGATCTTGACCTGCTTGTTGATGTGATTCTCAGGCTCTGGTTGTGCATCCTTGAAAGGTAAGCCGAACAATTGTATCTAACTTCATTGTCACGAGTGTGTGTTGTTGTCAAATAGTGTGCCTCACACATAGACTTCATTAGGGTCAATGTGTTTAGTCAAGGGTATAATTCTTCCAACTCCGAAGCGTCGCAAAACATTGTCAAGTGATGGTTTCAGTAGCATCAATTAAAGATGAGGGACTCAGAAGTTATAAGTGGTTGAGGTCCTATTCGACCAATTATGATCCAGCCAAAAATGCTATGCAATCCTGAGGGACAATTTAGATGAAGGTTGAATTCGGCCCACCATCAAAGATCTCGGGTTATACATCGGCCAACCTAAGAGAATGTCAATCGGCCCTGGGTTACATGCATAATGAGGGTCAGCCAGTTGAAGATGAGACAAACTCTGAACCATATCTTTAGAATAGCATGGTTGGATGGCATTCCGATGTGATTTTACTTCAGAATGATTAGCCTCGGGTGATCAACTGAGGACCAATAAACACACTAGGGTTTCACCTCACATATCACTACCATTGTTGGTTTGCACAGTTGACGGAGTGATCCCTTTATCGGAATTTTCAACTTGCGACGTGGCAGGACAGGACCGGTGAGCACTGGTCTTCAGTAATAAATGATGATTGTGACGCACAATCTATCAACACTCTAACCTTTCTGATAAGCACCGTGCCCGATCCTTTAACCTGTACTACAGCTGGTTACCAACAGACTGTTAAGTAAGGATCACAGAAACTGGGTTTTTGGGGGTTTTGGGTTAAGTGAGTTGATGTGTTCACCCCGTGTTGTAACAGTGCATTCATGGCCTGGTGAATGTGCAGATGGGTGCATCACCTTGCATATATCTACGTCTCTATGGGTGGGATCAGTGTGGAGAGCTGGGTTAAGTTAAAACGTTTGGTTTGAGCTAAACGATCTTGACCGCAAGTGTCAGTGCCTTTGATTAATTGACCTATGTGCAACAATGTGTGATGAGTTTGATTGCAGTGTGGACACTGAATTTTGAGGAACATCCTTTACTTGGTGCGGATCCTTTTAAACAATTAAAAACACAATTATTGACTTTACCCAATCCCGGCGTTGTGTCGGTGTCTTGCTCGTGAACATGGACACTTTAGATACTATGGTTAGCTTGACCACAAGAGCAGTGCCTTGATTTGAATCAACATAAAATGATTTCTCACTCCAACAGGTGATGGAATTTTAGTTTTCCTTCCTTCCTCCTGTTGGTTGCTATATGTCTAGTACTGCGCTAGTTTGCAGTAGTTATACCTTGATTTGCTGATGAACAGTGTTTGCATTGATTTTCAAAGAAATCTCCAAATTTTGATAATAGCTTGGTAGGTTTGGTTGCCGTGTGAGCATTGAAGTTCAAAATCAGCCTTGTCTCTCTATCTATTGTTCAGTGTCAAGTTTAGTTAAGATAAAACTCCACTCACAAACTGGATATTTAAACCACATTTAGGTGCACCCAAGTTCTCCTTAAATGTGTCCACTTGCGCCTTAAGTTTCTGTGGCGACCTTGAGGTTAGACCCCGGAATTGCATTATTTCTCTAAATGTTGTGGGTAGCATTGGACCTCACATCTTGGTAAACGTTCTGTAAGAGTTCGGGCCCAGGCTAACGGGGGTAGTTCTCATCTGACACCGGTTAGTGATTTAATAAAGTCAGGGGCTACCAGATAATGTCGTCAAAAAGATATTGAAACCTTTCCACTGGTGTTAAGGTTTTGTTTGTATGAATGTGCAGAGGACGAACAAGTCATGAAATGTTGTAGTCAAGTGTTTATACACTAAATGTGGCAGTTGCAATTAGGCAATTTTGCTGAAAATTGCCTTTTACCGGAGGCCCATTTCATTTTCCCGACGTGGATGAGCTTAGTTCAATCCGTGCATAAATCTCTTAACCTGGTAGTAGGTATGTCAAAGTCCTCAATCAACTTGTCATGTGCTTCAACATCAAAGTCCCTCTTAGATTTTCTTGCCGCGACTCCTAACCTCAAACGTGAGTTTCTTCATAATCCCTCCTTAAATGTTTCTAGTCTGAATAATGTGCCTTAAATAGCTCTAGTTTTTGGTAATGTCACTTGAAACCTGTTCGACTGCTTGTAAAGTCTCTAACCAGGCCAGTTATACATTAAACCTAGGCTTAAGTTGTGCATAAGCATGATGATAGAATACACAAATTAATGTAACAAAACGGGGAAACTAATACAAATGTAAGCAATCAGAAACTAACTATAAAACATTAAAACAAACAGGTAAACACAGCCATCGATTACTCCCGACTCATGAACAATAACACATGGTCGACATCACTCGATCACTATTTTTCATACGATGCCACAAGAGATATGCCTAGCGATTAATCGCTTAACTCTCAAAACGATATATCGAAAACTGAGATGACGCCACTAATCAACTGGACACAGTCATGGCCGAATATGACTGTGAACAAATGATACAAGAAATAAACAAATAAACAAATAGTTGCTCTATCCACCCTAAAACAAAGAAACGCAAGGAAACACGAAAACACGTATCCTCGGCCGGATGGACCAAAAAATGTTTAAGTATAATTTACAATGAATGAAACTAAAGAAGCCTCTGGAGGACCAGTGTTACGAACACGGATAATATGACTGTATGGTGAAAGGCATTGATAGAGGCAACTCACCTTCCTTTATGTGGTTATACTGGCTGTGTCCTGCGCAGTCTTCTTCAACAACACACACGGAATAAAAATCAGATCACTTCCGGGTGAAGGGTTTACGGAACCTTATCTCTTTGTCTTTGATCGAGTTCGTGCACGGCCACAAATTAAATCAAACACACTTAAAAACTCCACGCCAGCGACATTGGCAGGAGACTTAATATATAGTGGTCAGGTATGGTCTTTGTTGCCTCAAGATTGGGGAAGAAGGTTTTTAATGTTAGATATGAAAAAACCAAACAAACAGAACTAAACCTCAACAATAACAATCACAAAACTCACAAAACCAAAAACAAAAAAAGCAGTTCATGTGAGGCATATGAGAATCTAGTAAAAAGGAGCACTTTTCATAGATATTGACATAGAGGAATGAAATGAAGTTATAGTTTTGTAATATTCGTTTCAAACATATAGAAACTATACAAACAAAAAATATAATTGGTTTTTCGGGTTCTCAACATCAATAACGGTAAAAATATTATACAAGATTGTTTACGAGTTTTCCACATTGCGGTGGGGCGCCTGGATGAGAAGCATATTGTATTTAAGGGGCCTTTCCACTTGGGATAGGACTTTTATAATTGAAGACGTGTGTTTATGTTACAAATTAAAGTTCTGAGGAAATCCAGGTCAATTGTGTGTCTAATACAAATATTTTTGTGTATAAATGATTTTTAGGTCAGATATTTAACTTACAGAATTTTTAATTTATAAAAAAACTTGTTTTTTGTCTTTTATTCAAAAAAAAAGTGTGTATATAACACCTTTATCCCCTAGTGGAGATTACTAATTAAATTAATTAGTGCGTAAGTAAAATGGTATTTTTGTTTGACAAACATAAGCTGCTCCAAATATATTTTATCTTTTATCAAAGGATACTTCTCACAGAATCTCTAAATTTTTTTGTATCTGGGTGCTTCCATAATCTCCTGTTTTAAAGTATGTTAAACTTCTCTAACGGCATTTGTTTCGTCCTATGACTCTTTTGTAGAGAATAGGATCAATAATACTATTACATCTAATCCATTTCCATGTAATTACATCCGATGCCGGATCGTTCGACTTTTCTGAAATGTTGAGCCACATCACTCGCTGTATTTTATTTTTTCCTGCTTCCATATGTTCGTCGGAATATAGGTAGGTATGGCCAACCCCAGGAAGTGTTTTATGGTCTATACGATGCAAGTAGCTTTTCAGACATGGTATTTGTCAGGCAGATAATATTATATTGTTTGTTTTGGATGGCACAAGAGTTAGGAACAGTTTGATTAAGAGGTATTTTTATTTGATGATTTCGTCAACTTCAATATATTGTAATAGGGAGCTGCCGTGTTCCGATCTTCCTTTAGGGCATTATTCCTTCGCGCACAAAATCATGCTTTTTCTATGTTTTGGTGACTGTGTACCCTGAAACTCTAAAACCACATTTGCCCTAAGGATAGATATTGACTTTTGATGTGGTTAGCTTTTGTAAGTGGCATTTGTCTGCTGTTGGGTTCCCATTTAGGACTATTGTGGTCTGATAGTCTGCTTTATTTGTATCAGCTTTTAACACTTCACATATTGCTTAGTGATAAACTTGGTTTATTTTTCATCGGTTGATTCACAAACATCACAATTTGCTAATTTGTCACTTTGTGGATTCCCAAATGACATATTGACTTGTCAAAAAAGGTTTTTGAGTACAAACTATTCTTTGTTTGAACGGTTTTCTAAAGTTTTGTGATTCACATTCCTCAAGATATATGATACATTTCACTTAAGTTCAGTAGAGACGATTCCTGTCTAGATAGGATTGACTCTTCATTTAACAGGTGATTTGTTTAAACGGTCCATGATAAGTTCGCTTTTCTTCTTGGTCATATTATGTGGTCTATTAATGTCTCTCCTTACAATCATGGGGAGAGGCTTACACACCCTCTGTATTAAGGAATTTTACTATATCAATTTTATTCCCGGTAATTTGATACAAAGGCTCCTTCCACACTGGTTTCGTTTGCCACCATTTTGTTGTTACGCTGTTGTATATGAAGTATTTTTATTTGTCATGACCTTTTCGCTCTCTTGCCTCGGAATTTTTTTAACTATGTTTGAATAGTAAACATTCAAGTTTGTAAAACATCCTTGAGAAATGCCTTTCTGTCTTCTTTCCCAAAGTGAGAAGTTATACTGAAACTGCATTTTTCTCGACAGAAAACTCCTTTAGGTTTCTTTTTTTGAACATGTGGTTATTATTGTAAGATAATTAGGCCTCACTCACATCTCTATTAGCTAGAGCTTCAGAACGTTTTTTACACGTTATTAGTGTCACTTTTTTTAATAATCTTCTCAACGGGGGAAAATTAACTTTTTTATTTCTTTTTATTAAATAATTCATATGTTGTGAAAAATATATATTTTACATGGCATGGAATAAATATGCACTGTAAGAAAATCTGTTGGTAAAAATTTCAGTACATGTATTGGAAGTAATTAAGCCATAACATGTATGAAAGTTTCCCATACACAGTCATGGGAAAAGTGGCCCACGTCGGTAGTTAATTTTCATATACTGGGTCGGTATTTTTCCCATGTTTGGATATGGAAAAAAATACAATTCTCCTTTATTTTGATTGTATTTTTCTTATATTTCATTGGTATTTTTCCCATACTGTGTATGGAAAAATTAATTTTGACCGCCATTAATGATTGGATATTTTTATATAACTTGATTGGAATTTTTTCCCATACCATACAATAATACTTATTTGGCACTTAAAATCTTTTTACCTATACGTTGCATCATAGGAGCCAATACTTCCAGATCACTTTAAAAGAATTAAGACAAAATCCAAAAAGGACTTACGTCCTTTTAATAAGATAAAGTGCACTAGGGTAAAACCCCCCTGCGGGCGAGGGTTTAGAATAGTCCCGCAGTAATCCACTGCTTGTCGTAAGAAGCGACTAAATGGGGAGGCTTCTGTGCAAGACGTTACCTCGTGTGGGACAAAACTATCTATATCTTTCTTTCACATCATTTATTTCTTCCTTCTCTTTCCCCCTTTTTTTCACCCTCCCACTTCTCTTTACCTAAACCTTACAATCTTTCTTCCTTTCCCCCCACCGTTCATCCTGAAGGGGCCTTGGCCTTTCCGTTGACGACCTTCGCAACTAACCGTTTCTTCTCTTTTTTTATGGATACCACTGCCTTGAGCTTCCTAAATGAAAGTTCGCCGGTTGCAATAACCTTAGTAGAAGGGCCTTAGGGATGACATTAACTGGGTTTCCCTACTTTGGAAAAGATCGGTTGCGTTCATGAGGGGCCAAGGACGTAAAATTCGGCACTTCCTACACCACTTGCAGCGACGACATCTGTCTCGGCGATGCTCTATGCGAAGGTTGTCATGTCTAGAGTTCCCGTTTTTTATTTCTTTTTTAGAGCCTCACGTCGGGACAGTTAACAGGGGGCCGTATGTGGTTAGTACCAAACGTGGATACCTTGGGTCTACGATCCGAGTACTGTGTGGTTGTCCAATTACGGCATGGCCGATAATATTGTCGCCGTGGCATGTACTGCCAAACCCTGCTTGGCAACTCACTGCCCGGCCCCTCACAGTGCAGTAATATTGATAAGAGGCGGGGAAACGGGTTAAGGACGTCCAGGCCTATCGATGGAAATTGGTCCAGGAAGTGAGGGATGGCCCAGCCGCTTTATGGTAATGTTCGAGAGAGAAAACGAAAGTCTAAAGAGAGTAAGCCCATTTATCCTTGAAAGTGATAAATGGTGATTAGCACAAGTCGGTCGTATCTAATAAAAAAACCTGGTGATGGCCACGATAATGATACAGACAACAATTGACATCAGTCCTCAAGAGTAATGGCAATCTCGGAAATACGTTGGCAATAGTCTCTATACCGGTGAATGGGTGGAACCTCGCAGGTCCTCAATGTTTGCAGGGAGTAGCGTCACTTGCTATGACCTCGACTGCTGAGCATGGGGATATCTGTGAGGAGCTTTCCCCTCAAACACTCACCGAAGTGTACCCGTATTGGCACCAAAAAGAACGGACAAATAAAAAAAAACTGACCCCCACGTATATCCTAACTTTTGCGACACTTACCCTTCTAAGGAGGTTCTAGCAGGGCTTCCACGTGTCAGGGTCCGGCCGTATGTCCCTAATCCTAGGCGCTGTTTCGAGGTCGGAATTTGGGCATACGAAGTTGCGATGCCGTGGTAAGCCGACCTTCCTTGTGCGGATTGTGGACAAGAGGCTCCACGAAACCCCTGTGAGTCTCCGAAGTTCTGATAAACTGCATGGGTCCACACTCTGCCTGGTCTCGGCCTGTCGAAATGGAAGGTAGAAAAAAAAAGTCCTGGAGATTCAACCGAAAAAAAGATCTCATATGCCCAGGCACGCATGAATACGCATCTAGTCAGGCTCCGGTATTCCAAACATCATTACAGCCAGAAAGTCAGCCAAAAACTTTAAAAACTGTCCCATTGCCATTGCACAGTTAATCTAGCTAAGACGTCATCTGTGACCTGTGCATTGGTCTCTGCTCGAGACATCCGGATGAAAACGCGACCAATCAAGCATGTCGCCGACATTGTCGATTAGGGGCACATAACTGCCCCACCTAGTCAGTCTCTCCCCCGCCTGTACACCAAGGAGGCTCCTGGGGAACCCTCGTGCCACTCCTCGGGGAAACACCCCCGAGCCCTCGGGGGAACCCCCCCGAGCCCTCCTCGGGGAACCCCCCCGAGCCCTCCGGCGGGGAACCACCCCCGAGCCCTCCGCTGGGGAAAAAAAACCCCGAGCACCCCTCGGGAAAAAACCCGAGCCCCTCTCGGGAAAAAACCCCGGAGCCCCCTCGTGGGGAAATAAATTACGGTGCGGCCACTGTTGGTCGGCTCATTCTCACTCTGGGCCACCATGCGCCCGGGATGAGTGGCGGACGAACACAGGTGAGCCGTTAAAGGCGAAGTCCCCAATGGTGCCTTGAAGAAGGACCAGCGAGTGACCGCCGAAAATAGATAATTTAAGAAGAAAGCGCGAAGGGCCTTATCAAAGCCTTCGCGAAAAGGATCGAATACCCAGTCTCTACAAAATAAAGCGATGCCTCTCCTGAAGCGGGAGGTCAAGGAGGAGACTTGGAAAGCAGAGGCCCTCAACCAATTTTTATTATTAAGGATAGTGAACATGGATTGCGAGGATAACTTAAAATATTATATAAACTAATTTATGGACGCTACTTACAACGGAATTGTAGGGTTTCTATGCTCGTGTAGATGAATTAACAACAAATTTTTCCCTGCATCTTTCCAGCCTTGTGTTTGAAGGAGACCCACTTCCGCCCAAATGACAACCCGATGCTTGTGGGTACGATGTGTCTCGTACCGACAAGCATTTCTTTGATCTGGTAGCGAGGGTGTGGCTATATTCGCACGAAGCAATATGATATCACACAAATATTAATATCGTTCTGATCTCAAAGTGATTGCTGTCAGAGTCTTCCCTCCCTTTGGAGGTAACAATATGTTGCATACTACCTCCCAACGGTGAGAGAGTGTTCCTTTGAGGCACTTAGAGGCCCGCTTTATACACTTCCACGCCCCCTATTCATCTTGGGGGGTCTTAAAATGCGCATAAATGGTGTGGGGGTCCAATATTACTGAGGCCCGTGGGAGGATTGGTAGAGGATATTCTTGTCTCGGGAACCTGATTTGTTATTGAACACCGGGACCCAGACACACTTCTCTACCTTTTATTGGTGTATCCGTTTGGGCCTTCGACTAACATTTTGTAGGTCCCGGGATAGCTGCCACCCCTTTGGAGGTCCACTCGGACCGATGTGGCAGTGATCATTATCCATTCTGCTTCAACACTTGAAGACCTCCAGTACGAGCGGATACCCCAATGGGTGCTAAAAGTCTGACTGGGATAGATTCCGCGAGTCGCTGTATTTGGTGAATCCAAAACATCCTGACGTCGATATTAAAGGCGGGATTTTATTCGACGGTCTCATCGCGTGGCGGTGCTTCCATCCCTAAAAATCCTCGCCAAAATCCGCGCCAACCGTCATGTCTTGGTAATCGAGGAGTGTCGGTTGGCTGTGTGATCGTCAGATGGTGCCTTCGCCTCTTCATCGACGTCCTACTTTGGAAGGAAGGAATCTGGAAACATTCGGTTCTACGTGATCGTGCCGCCGGGTTATTCGAGAAAGCAGAAGAGATTCTTGGAGACAGTTTATTTTCTACCCTTACAATTACCACTCCCACAATACGGTTTGGGACTATATACGTCAATTAAGTTGGTAAACCAAAATTCATTAATAGTTGACCTGCCTCATGTCTATACGGTTCGCTTGTCTCCATCCCTGTGGAGGTCCGCAATGTAATTGGGTTCGATGTTAGCCGCTATTTCTAGCACTCGTGTACTTAAAGAGTTCGCGGTGTATATGCGGAGCATCGAGCGCCTCTGCTTATATTGATTTTGGCCAAAGTGGGGGAGGATTTTACTTCCCCTTTTAAAAGAGGAACTTACCTATGCCTGTCAGGCGAGCAATACAACTTCTGGCCCGGATGATATCCATTACGAAATGTTGCGGCAACTGTCCGCTTTTGGACGGGCGTTCCTCTTAGGACCTCTAAATAGTATTTGGGAATCTCGTCAATTCCCAAACACTGTTGGAGGCATGCAACCGTTATCCCAATATATAAAAGTGGCAAGGTAATTAGAGCCAACTAGGTTAGAGGACCGATTGCCTTAACTTGCTGTGTTTGCAATTATTAGAAAATATGATAAATTAAACGACTTATATTGGTGTTTAGTATCCGCAATCTGACTATCCAATATTCAATGAGGCTTTAGCCGTAACGATCCACGGTGGATCTCTACGTCCGTCTTGAGACTGCTGTTCCTGGACGCACTTTCTCCATAAAAACAGCCCAATAATTGTTGGCTGTTTTCCTTGATTTGGTGATGGCGTACGATACCACTGGCGTTTAACGGCATCTAATAAAACTTCTTTATTGGGGGTTCGGGGGAAACCTCCTATCTTTATAGCTAATTTTACGTCAGATAGACACTTTCGGGTAGGTTAAAATACACCTTATCCGATGCTTTTATTCAGAAAATGGGGTCCCAAGGGAAAGTCCTTTGAGCTGTACGTTTCTGTGTTCGCTAGTGTCTATAAATAGCATTGTAGACAACGTGCGCTCTCCTGTTCGTCATGCCTTTTTGTGGATGACTAGCAATTTATTGCAGTTCATCAAGTCTCCACGGGCTGAACGACCAGATACAATCGCTCTGTATATCAATTATGGTTGTGGGCATTCGTAATGGCTTTCTCGATTCTCTGCGGCCATAGGACCGATCTGTCGTCCACTTCCATAGATTAGCGGATTACAGGCCAGCCCCAATATTTTATTGAATCATGTTGTTTTTACCTGTCTCCGAGACAGTAAGGTTCCTGGGACTTTTATTTCGATTTTTAAACTAACTTGGATCCTCCATATCAAAGGACTGAAGCGAGTTGTGTTTAATTTTTTGTGGAGAATATTATAAAAGACGACATTGCAAAAACTTCTTAAAATATTCTTAGAATATAGAAAGTCTAGTTTAATGAGGACTTTTTTTAATTTAAAAATAAAAAATAATATAGATGAAGGGCAAGGGGGGAAATAAATAAATTTAAATATTTTTACAAGGCTCTTTAAATAAATATGCAATGTAAAATTAGAAACTCTACAGTCTTATTTTTGCTCAACTTCTACGTACCCGTCTGGGTTTTACGTACTTATACAAACAAATATGAATATGATAAAAATGTAAGCTTTAGAGGAAATGTACCCGCCTTTACATATTAAGAGAGTGGGGAAACCATTTAGGAAAATCCACCCCTTATCACACTCGGCTGAGAATCGAATCCTGACCTCCAACAGCAAGCAAACAAGAGTAGATAAGCTTGGTATTAAACCCATGTGATCACAACAATCAAATCACGTGGTACTCCTTATATTTTATAGCACTAACATAATACTGTTGAAATATTGCATAAATTGAAACAATGTGAAGATTGCTAATTATATGCGCGTTTTAAAACAATTGTTGGAAATACAAATTATTATATTGCATATTATAAGATTTTAAAATACTGACTAAAATTATTATATTTTAGAGGGTTACTAAATTAAGTATTCATAGACACGCGTATAAAATATATTTATTTAAAAAAACTTTTCTTTTTTGTCGGTCATTTTAATGAAATAGTTGGAGATGGTTTCAATTATGATATTGTTAAAAAAAATTTTTTTTCAAACACAAACAATTAATGGCGATAAAATCAAAGAATAGTTCTCGTACTTCAAAATATTCCTTATTTTGAATTAACTTCACAGACTGATATTACCGACACACATATCTGTCTAGGCCTCTTGTCGTGCTGAACATTTTAGTTTTATCTCCCTGGGGCTGAGTCACTGAAGCGGAACCAAGTGACAATAAGTGCAACAGGTAGCTTGCACTCCTCTGCCCTTCCCCCCCCCCCCTCCCTCGCACCCTATACCATACCTTCTGTCTTTCCGCTCCTCTTTTTCATTCATTAGAGCCCTCCCTCTCGCCCCTGGGGTCACGTGGCCAAACAGAGGGTTCTCATTGGGCCGAGGGCACGCGCGGTTGTAAGTGCTCTTACAAGTGAGTAGGGAGGGGTGCGTATCCCCATGTTTCCCCTCACTAACCCGCGGATATACCCCTAGGTGATATAAAATGCTATAACAGGTTGGTTTATGGTTTGAGGCTTTTCAGTGTCGGTCTGAATGCCGCGCAGTCCACGTCTTGTGTTTGTATTTTATTGTCTGTGTGTTGGTATCGTAAAACATCACGTGTGTCATTACCCCCACCCCTATAAGCAATGTTATTTGATTACCACTATATTGAAGGAGGATCATGTTGATAGACAATTGATTCGTTATTACTTAAAATATAATTTTTGGGTTGACTGCTCTATTTAAAAAAACATATATGAAAGAAAATATATATAAAAAAATACTGTCGGGTGTATTGTGAAGTAAGTGAATTAATTGCCAGTATTTGTTTTATGATTACTGAACATTTTATTAGGGAAACAGAAACTACTCTTTGTGATGGCAGCAGTGACAGACATGTTTCGTTATATTTATTATTGTAACAATAACAGAGATGTAGAAGGTTCAACTCCACATCCTGTCGATCTGAACGATTCTCCGTCACCTCCTTACTATCACTATCAATCTTATTTCTTACCACAGATCTCCCCAAACAATCAGCTGCCCCTAATTTCTTCCCTTTGTCGTCCACTTCACCGTCGCCGAGTGTCCACTCTCGCAACTCGAGCTCACCCCAACCCGCGGCGCTTCTCAGGACATCTTTGTTGGCCTCGTCCTCCAAACATAAACTCATCAGTTTGGATCATTTATCCGATGGTCGTCGTACGCCCAGCCCAGACAGCCTGCGATCGCTGAGTCCGACGTCGGATATTATGGATCATCACAGCAAGGTACCGAATTTACTCTCAAAGTTCACCGCTGAGATAGAGTCCAAGCATTTCACTGCGCTTTTACCACCCTTGCAGCAGCCAATGGTTACCTACAAAGGCACGTTGACGTCACATTTCAGTGATCCTTTCGATTACAGTAAAGTGAGCCATAGGCTGTCCACGGAAGAAGGTTTTACTGGTGACAGTGTTGTGACTGTGGACTCAAAAAAAACCAGAGAACAAGTTAGAAGAAGTGTTGTAGTGCCCTGCGACAATCCAAGGCTCTGTCACGCTGAAAGTGGTAAAAGTGGTGTTTCCGCGGAAAGAAATTCACAAACTTGTAACGCTGGTGACGAATTTGTTGACGATGATTCTAGTAGGACAGATGACTTTGATGAAGACAGTATAATACAGGACAGTTGCGATGATTATGATGATGAGGAATGTATCGATCGTGATGTTGATGGTATCTCTTCGCAGAATCAAAAACAGCAACATAATCAGACGTCGTCGAAACGTCGGTCGAGCAGTAAAATGGTTAGCCCTGTGGTCTTGAAGAAAAGGCGACTCGCCGCGAATGCGAGGGAGAGGAGGAGAATGCAAAATTTGAACAAAGCGTTCGACCGTCTGCGTACACATTTGCCGTCCTTGGGAAACGATCGGCAACTGTCAAAATACGAAACCCTCCAGATGGCGCAAACTTACATAAATGCGTTGTATGATTTACTTCAGTAGGTAATGTAATATTCTTAACATATTTTCAAAATCTCAGGGACGTGTAGCAGTGTCTAGAATTTGCAAAGTCAAAAAAACTGTTTTTTTTTTTTTTGCTAACATCAACCTTAAAACTAAAGTTATGTCTCCATTCAAGTTCATCAAAAGTGAAAACTGATTTATTCAGATAAAGACTGATGTGTGTGTGTGTGTGTGTGTCTCACTTGGAACATGCTATTCAAGGTGTTGTAGACGTTAAGGGTTGCAGTGCAGAACTAATTTAAATTATTTTTTAAAGAAAGTGCAAAACGAGAATTTGTACATTTGTGTAACGCTAAAAATGCTTACAAATAGCAATACAAAGTTTATAATTGTATGCGTTTGTTTCTTGTCAAGTCTTAGCATATTATCCAAATGACTTTAATGCTAGACTTGGACAGTAACTTTTACCTAAAGGGAAAATACAAGACTTAGGCTTCGTAATATGTTATTAATAAGATCCAACTGTGATTAAATCGATATTGTTTCTTTTAAATACTCGTTGAAATAATATTCCTTTGTTAGTAAATGTAATACAAAATGTTATGATCTGTGCCATCAATGTATATAATAGTTAGATTTTGTTGACATTTGTGACACATTTTTTGTATGTTTGTTATGAAGTAGGCTGGCTAGAAGTCCCAATTAAAATATTTCTCGATTATTATGCATTTGACAACTTACACATCAATGGTATTTCATATAAACTATACTTCGAATCGTATGTGCTGTGCAAATGGCACGCTATTAGAGTACCTTTGAGTTATTGTTTGTTAGTTTTGTGTTTTCTTAAGTTTTAGTTTCAACATTTCAGTTAATTTGATCAGATTAACTTAATTACCTTCTAAAAATAATTCATCTTTTCTATTAAAACACTTAAATATTTACGATACGTTGTATACGTATTTTTTTGACTGACTTTAGGAGAAAAAAAGAAAGAAAGAAACACGTTTAAGTTTTTCAAAATTTAAAACTAGTTTTAAAATGTAAAGTATTTTAGACTAAAATCATACAATAAGATAAAATTGTTAACATTTTTTACCTAATAGTGGCATTAAAGATATTAAAATTAAGTGATGACATTCTGTAATTAATTTAAAGCATTTCGGCATGTTTAATTCTGTTTAGGTTATATATTTAACGTAATAAAAAAATTGAGTTTATGTAAATTTGTAGGATGGAACTATGATAATCTTAATAATAAAATAGTTTTCTAAAAATTAATTATGTTTTTGATATACAAAACAAGAGGGTTCTATTTCATAAGACAAACTGTAGGCCACTTGATAAATAATGAATTCCCATTTCAACATATCGTTAGAAAACCTCATTTACTAATATATGTTGAAAGATTTAGTGTGTTTGATTATGATTTCATTTGTTTTTATAATCATTATTAAAACCAACCAAACAACACTAATATCAGATATAATTGAATACTAAAACACATGCAGGCCTAAATGAAAGTGAACAGGTTGAAATTTGTCTGATACAAATCTCATGAAATTTAGAACATGTGTTTTATGACACTAACTGTTGCATTTTATCTTCCAAAAGTTGTCCTTTCTTTCAAATGAGTTGCCTCCTTTGAGACACTTTAATCAGCACTATTAATTTTGAAGTAAAAGTATGCTTTGCTTTTTTTTTCTTTAAGTGCAGTTATTAGTAAAAATATCCATAAAAAATCCATCAGTTAACTTTTTATGGTACCTCTGTGTCCATTAATAACTATTAAATCTTTCCCTCATTGACTCTTCATTATTTCAAATTTCATGTTGACACTGATGGCAACACCGATTACCCTGCCACCATGAGGAAATCTATCATCAAAGGTCATTGTTAGTTCCTGATAGTGCCACCTAAAGGTTTAATGGACAGTGTAGCCAAGCCCTATAGTTTGTGCAACCCTTGCGACCTAATTAATTAATATGTGACTTAGACCCCCTTGGTATGTTAACATTTTACCTAATGACAAACAGAATAATATTTACTATTGATTTTTAAATCCCGATAAAATATATTTTGAAGCGCACCTTTGCTCGCTGGTAATACAAGTCACCTCAATAATAATATTACCATGATTTTTTTAGTAAAATTTAATTTTGGTGAATGTTAAAATAAAATAAACGATATAACAATAATACCTAATTTAATCATGGCGTAAAATTGTTTATTTATTGTGAATATAATTATTACTACCATGGTTTAGTTTCCATCCGACAACCTTAGCTCAGTCGGTAGCATGTCTCTACTGAGCAAAGGGTCCCTGGTTCGATTCACGGTATGGCCAAAAAAATTATCATTGGTGAAATGTGGGTTTACCCTTTCACATTGATAAAATGACTGCTGGGGACTGGATGTTGTGCTTGTCCTCGTCTTGAGTAAGATTATTAAGTATATGAAGCGACGACAGGCCTAACAAGCCAGTAGTTGAAAATATAGTTTGGATAAAAAATACTGACCCAGGCCATAGTCTGGAAAGAATGATGCATTAAAAAAAGGTTATGTTTTTGGCTCCCCACAGCCCTCGTAATTTAGGATCTTGATGATTTAGGTTTACAAGAAGATAAAAGGGTAAACCTAATCGAAATTCGTAATGTTAAAAATCACTCCTGACTACCTGGGTCAGAATGAACCCCGATCACAGGTCAGCGAAACAATACGGAGTTGTATATCCCAGCATCGGGGGGCGCGTGGACTAAATGTTAAGCTCATCTAATATGTCTCGCCGATGACGGCGAGTTCGAATCTAGGTCGAGATTACTGAGAAGATATTTTGTTTCCCTCGATTAATTTTCCACTCTCCTTTCACGCTTTTGCTGGTATATTTTCTACACACTATACCTTTCTCATCCTTGCCCTATTTTCGAACGAGTAGTACGACAAGGAGATGAAGTACAAAATTCTGCCGATTGAAGTCACTGAAGTTGATGGGACACGTTACAGATGCCCAATCGAAATATGTCGTCAATAATACTGGTCACTCCAAGATATTAGATCAAAGTGATATTTATGTTCACATTGAACTCCTCTGCGGTTTAGTAGCCGAGAGTTTCTGGCTACAGATACAGAAGTTCCTGGTTAGATCCCCGGTGTTTCGAGAATTTTTCTGCTAAGTACCCCCTACTTAGCAGAAAAACCGGATCATTCTCAGTCTCGTGAGCACAAATGGGGTGGCAACTGGAATAAAAAAAAATAGCGTATCCGGTCTAAAAATCTGAGTTTACCGGCCAGGGGCTTCGTTGTGCTAACCACACGACTCCTTCTATCGGCAGAACTTGACACTGTCTTCGCCAACAGACTGTAGACGCTGGTATGGTGCGAATGTGGGCTGAAGCCATGCAGTTTTTATTTAAATTATTTGTATTACACAAAATACTGTAGACAAAATAGTTAACAAATTAAAGAATTGGGTAAGTAAAAAATTAAGACCTTATGTTGCATCCCACCATTTACTCCACCGTAACCCCTCCTTTCTTCGCCCATAAGTAAATGTAGGTTTTATTCAGTCTCATACAAAGTATGCCACGCTGATTATAAAGAAACAGCTTTCAAAGGAATGTGTGTGCCATTAAAGAGAGCTAAAAACTATTTCATCTAAATGTGCCACTTTTTGTTTAGTGTTAAAAAATTATCTGAGCCACTTTGCAATTATTTTAGCAGCTACAAGATTTATCGTAAAAGTTTCCTTGTCGAACACCAATGGGGAAATCTTGTTTCCTTGAATCTTTAAAAGAATTACAGCTAGTTCAATCACATTGATGTTGATTATGTTGCGCTCATAAATAATTATAAGCTAGTCACGTTGCTATCAAAAGCAACAAATGGAATTAAAATAGTGTTTTACATGTCTAGACTAAATATGAATATAGGCTTATATCTATAGATAATCCCAAATTTTTACTTACTTACTCTACGGTGTTGGGAACTGAAAAGTTAATTTGCCACACTTACAAAAGTCTGCCACCTCTCCTATCTTGAGCTAGTTCTATCCAGTCCACTTCATTACATCCTATCTTTAACTAGTTCTATTATTATTTTGTTTATTCTGAGTTTTACAATTCTGGACAGCAGGCGAGATATCAGAGTAGTAGCATGCGTTTCCCGACTCTATGATTTTTCTTATTTCCACTCTAATATCGTTATTGCTAGTTAAAATGTTACTAGATAAGGTAAGTGAGCCAAAGGTTTTCCACTTAAGGTCTTGCTATTTTTATAATTTTTTTGGGAAATATATTTCCCAAGTAGCTGGTTGGCTATTTCCTGAACAGTTTTTTTTTTACTATTTTAAAAATGAAGGTGGGACATGTTGCTGTGTTAGGGATTTTGTAATAATCAGTTGGTTTTAACACACAAGAAACATTGATTACGTTTAGTAATGTTTATTTTACTAAAAAACAAAAATAGAAATATATATAAAAAAGACGTTTTATTTTAAACCCATTTTAAAAGTATTTGATACATTAACTAATTATTTAAAAAATATATAAGGGATTGGAAATGGAACCAGTGGAAACTCTTAGCCCTAACTTAAACCCAACTAACCAAACCCTGGTAACCGTTGGGATGATTCCCTTTTCGGGAAAATTACACATATAAATATAATATATAAAACTTGGACATTTGGTGGGAAATTTCAAAACAATAACATTCCGTCAACTAGAAACGTTTGTCTCCTTTCATTCTTCAAAATAAACTTTCTTAAAATGATTCTTCTTTTTTTTTAATCAAATTGATTTCAAAACCATTTTTGTAACTAATATAATCAAGAAAGTTTGTAACCGGGCCAATACATCTTAACCGTGCGGTATGGTCTCATCGCCAGCTCAAGAGTTTTTCCCATGGTTCAGTAGATCACGCACGCAAGTTGTAGTTGGCGTGTTGATGTTCACTTGTCTGTAACGACTTAAGGCCCCCCTCCCTCCTGACACGTGATATTAACCTCCCCCCTCAAACTCCCCACCCCACACACACACCAACACTGATCAGGTTTCAGCACACCTTATTTTAACCTCAGGTTCAGGAGGTTTGAACGAGATACACCTAAAGAAGTGACCTTAATTTTATGTCAGGAATTCTAGGGTAAGAACTAAGAATACAGATTGTTAATAACAAAAGAGCGCTTTTCCTAAACTCTCTGAGAGCGTTCAGGATTATTTAGTTCGAATCTTGATTGAATATTTTAAATAAATTATATTCATCAGAAATAAAATGTAGTACAAAGATTGAGATGCTAGAAAATATTTTATCCGTTGTTTGTAATCAACTTTGTTAAAACAAATGAGTTTTAGTTTTATAATTTTTGTTTTTAAAATTTCTTGCGTCATTTTCTTTTTTGACTGTTTTACGCCTGTGTCTCAAGAGTTCCCTCATTCTGTAGATTTATAAATGTTAAAAAATTATATGTCCAAACAAAATATTTATTCTGTTATTCGGTCAATTTGTTAATCTACGATCTATTTAGTATAACTGAATATTAATTTTTTAGTCCGTTTGTTGTTCGATTAATTTATTCGATTAATTATGTGTTGATTTTTTTAGTCTATTTACCAATCAATCAATTAGTTATTTGATTTTTATCTCGGTGGTCTTGGGGCGAAGTGTTCACCTCAAATCCTAATGTTCGTGGGTTCAAATCCAACCGGGGACTATGGATTTTTCTTTGAACGATAAAAATACGAATCACGGCTTCCTTCGGAGGGAAAGTAAAGCCAAATTGTGGCATGTGAAATAACATGGGAAGAAATGTGAAAATAACTTTTCTGACAAAATTGGTATGCTCTTTCGATCTCGCTAATAGAAATGCTCTTGTGTTGTTGTAATCATTTGGTTCAGAAAGTGCACGCAAAATATCTCAAATACAGTCAACTCTCGATTCTACGACCCCGGGAATAGCGTCCCTCTCGAAGTACCGACCCTTTTTTGGGGAACCGTGAAAAATGTGGGAAAAAAGGTTGAAAAGTTTGAGTAAATCGGCTGTAAAATGTGTTTGTTGCATTTATTTAGGTCGCTGCGTTGCAATTATCTTTGTGAGCGCTGTATTACTAGTAACTGGGGTGGGTCAGGTATAAAAATAGACACCACCTCATCAATGCCTGCCAATAGCACTTGACTCTGTCCACCCCCTCCCACAAGCAAGACAATGTTTCGCCGCGCGTCTGCCGCTACATCACGCGCCAGGCTTGCTTTTGCCATTGTTATTTCGATTCTCGATTTGGTTACTATTCTGGTTTGATTTTGTGAACAAATTTTGACCACCCATGCTATTGTTTAACATTGTTATTTTGATTTGGTTACGTTTTTGGTTGGATTTTGTGAAGATTTTTGATGACCACGCTATTTGTTGTCTAAAAAATGCATTTTTTTCGTATGAAGGTCAGGGATGGAAAAAATCTGTTAAAATTCCAATAACGACCCTTTTCCAGGGAACCGTGAAAGGTCGTAGAATCGAGAGTTGACTGTATATATATTTTTTAAGTTATTTGTTCAGCCACTCGGGTCGTCATTTAGCCTGAAAGTAGATCAGCCGGTCTTAAAAATTATCTGTATTTGGGTCGCTCAAGGAGTTTCTTGGGATGCGTCCAAATAAAACTGATGAATTGATTAGAATAAGTTGTTTGTACTAGATTTTGCTAAACATCTAGTCTATAATCTGATTTCGGAATGTGGCGGTTGTCTATTTGATAGTAAAATAAGATTGCACCCTTGAATACGCATGCATAAATAAAAACAATGTACAATTTTTTTAGTTAATATATCTAATAAGATAGCAAAATTCATTCTTTAATATGTATATTATTTAAATTCCTAGAACACATTTCTTCGATTTTAACAAAGAACATTCATATCAAATTTGGTGTTTATTACTCAGTTTTGGAAATACGTATAAGCTTTGGGGGATAAATGAAAACCACCCTCTCCCCACTTCATCCTATTAGGGGTTGACTTACGAAAAATCCCAAAATCCTCTAGCTCGTTACGTTAAAAGAACTTATCTGCCAAGTTTAATCTTTCCAGCTCAAGCGGTTTAGAAGATATGGAAAAACCACCCCCTCCCTTGGGGGTTGTGAATTACGTAAAAAAATCCTTGAAAATGTATATCTTCGATTTTGTCAAGGAACCCTCATGTCAAATTTCTAGTTTCTAACTCATCCCGTTTCGGAAATACGCATACTTTTTAAGAAAGCTACCAACCGCGTTTTCATCCCCTAGGATACGAATATTGAAAATTCGTCGAACACGTGTCTCTTAGATTTTTACAAAGAACACTAATACCAAATTTCGTGTTTCTAACAAGCCTATTTTACAACCCTCTTCTTCACTCCTTTAGAGGTTGAATTTCACACAACCATTATCCACTCTCTACTCCTGGAATCCCCTCGTGCAGATGATACATGAGCAAATTTTCAAAATTGATTCATTAAGCACCAGGCTCGCCTTTTGCTGGATTCCTGGTCACGCTGGTCTTCCAGGAAATGAACTGGTGGACCAGGCAGCCAAGAAGGCGAGTTTGGGTGTCATGTTTTTAGATCTAAAGGGTTATGTTCGGCGTGGAGTGTTACGCACCTGGCACGAGCAGTGGGTCTCGACCCCTGCTCAGAACAAGCTGCGGTCCATCAGGGACGGTGTGTCGCGATGGCCCTCTTCTATACGAAAGTCTAGAAGAGAGGAGGTCATCGTGACGAGACTCCGCGTCGGGCATACTTCATTGACCCATAGTTTTTTACTGAGAGGGGATCCACCTCCAGTGTGTGAGTTTTGTGATGCTCCCCTTAGTGTGCATCACATTTTGGTGGAGTGTCGCAAACTAGCCCCTATCCGTCTGGCTCTTAATTTTAAAGGTGACTTACGTTTTTTATTACGTGATAGTGCGGATGGAGTTATTTGTTTACTCCGTTTTATACGCCAGGCGGATCTTTTTAATGCCATTTGAGTCACTTTTATAAAGTGGCTCTTTTGGATATTATCTCATATTGAGATCTTTTTAACAATTTTATTACAATTTAACATGTTGTTTTTGTCTTTTTAACGTATTATAATTTTAACATGTTGTTTCATTTTAACTTATTATATTTTAATATGTTTGTTTTGTCTTTTTATTGGAGTGATACACTTGTGGTTTTTTTTAGCAGGTGTATCACTTAATTTATACCAAGAGCCCATTTGAGCACTCCTATGGTGAATGTTTTATCTCTTTCCCCTATGGGGATTTTATTATGTTTTTAATATATTTCAAGGCCCTAATGACCTCGATGTGTCGATGGGCCTTTAAACCATAATAATAATAATAATAATTTAAAACTTAATCAATAAAACATACATGGTTATAACTATTGCTCTGTGCTGCTTTATATTATAGCACAAAACCTCAAAATAATTTTATAATAACAGATAAAATATTTTTTATTGAGATATGTTAATTCGTACTCTTATACGCCATATAGTCTAAGAGTACGCACTAGCAGTTATCACACACGAACGGTCCATTCTCATCATATCCCGAACATGCTTCATGGCACCATTTAGAACAGCTGCCACACTGCACCCAGTCTTCTTCAAACGATTCTCCACAGGCTCCACAAAAAGTTTCATATTTGTTTTGACAGATTTAGGTAAGAATGGTTTCTTTGATATAGATGGCTTCAAAAAATCAAGTTTTTTGCAGCATTTTCCATTTTTCTCTTATTTCTTTGATTTTCCTCTCTTCTTTCTTCAATTTCCCATTTTCTTTTTGTAGCAGACGATGTTTAAATGTCGTTGCTGACAAAACTTTTGACTTTTGATGTACCCTGTGTCTTTTCTTTTTGTTTTTGCTTTTAGGAAGTGGATGGGTTGACTCTATACCCTGCAATGACCTTTGGTTGGGAGCAGAGTTACTGTCATTTTCTTGAGAATGGATATGTTCGGCAGATAACACAGTATTTGAAAAATTTTCCAAAATGTCTTCAGTCCGTTCCACTATTTTAGTAGATGGTTGCACGGTGCTATAAGCTGGCTCTACAGCATTCTCAGCAAAATTATCAGTTTCATTTGCTTATATTCGGTAGGTTAACTCTGCTGGAGCGAAGTCTTCATCTGAAAAAACGTCCGGGTCACATGGAAAATACTTGTTGGTGAGAAAGTACGTTCAGCTTTTTCTAATGTGGCAATTTTTGAGTAAGCTGCACGAAATAAAGCTCCTGCTTGACCTGGATGTGTAACCAATAATTTTTCAACCTCTTGTGTGTACGCTACTTTGAGAGGACCAAAGAAATATGTGTTAAGAGGCTGAATCTTGTGACTTGAGTGTGGCGGTAGTGAAAGCAGCGTAATGCTATTCTCCTTGCAAAATAGAACTGCAGTGAGGGAGCAATGAAAGGCGTGATTATCTAGGATCAGTAACACGGGATTTTCTTTAGTGGGTTTTACGTGGAAAGTTAAATGCTTTAGCCAATCAATTAACATTTCAGAATTCATGTAACCTGTTTCTGAAATAGGAGGCAAGGTTGCGTATGGCGTATCTTTAAATAGTTAAGGATTTATTCACTTGCGAGGAAAAATCAAAGCCGGTGGAACGTAGAACCCACTTGCATTCAGACAACAAACAGCAGTGACTGGTTGACCCCTTTCCCCGAAGACACTTTGCAAATATTCTTTACTTTGATAGAAATGACCTTGGGAGATTTATTCGGAACATTCGAAAATTCTGACTCATCCATGTTTAAGATTCTGTTGGGTGGAAATTTGTATTGTTCATAGCAGTTTTTTAAATCCCCCCAAAATATCTCAACCTGAACTTTATTAAATTCCATCGCACGCGCGACACTGCACTGTTCTGGATTTCTAAGGGAGAGGCCTTGCCGTTTTCAGAATCCAACTACCCATTCTTTACCCGCTAGCTCTTGTTACAGTTGAACCTGCTACTGACTCCTTTAAATTCTGCAAACTCTAAAGCTAACTTCATAAATTGTTTTCTTGTCAAGCCATAAAATCTGGAGTCCAGCTGCCGACAGTGTTCTGCCAGCTCATTTTCCAAATCTACAGTGAATGCATTACGGACCCTTCCAAGCGATGTAGGAACTGTGCCCTGAAACAGATCATGCTAGTTTAGTGAAAAACCTTACATTTTAAAAGGCAATGTAACATTTGAGTTTGATGTGCTTCGGGTTTCCCCTGTTGCCTATACTTCCCCACTTGCCAATAGAGCCATTGACAAGTAGAGGAAGCTTTGGCTGATTTGATATGCGAGTTACAGGTTGTTTTCACAGACCCTTATCCTCGTTGCTTGAACTTAAACTTACATGACTTGGTACCTTTGAATTATTTGTACAAAGTACACGGTTTGAGTTATCTGTAGCCCGACACAAGATATCCACCTTGACAGAAGTGCCAAGCTAGGTCACCTGTGAAAGGGCTGTATTGCTTTATTAGTTACAGGCATTTGCTAGCTCTTATCCTCACGGAATGAGGGTGAATCAGTGAAACTATATATCTAACTAGATAGCTGTTGCCCGCGGCTTTGCTCGCGTGGAAGTTGATTATATACAAATACGAAAATATACATATGTATTTACAGATTAATTTAAAATATACGTTACGTTGATGACCATAACTTGACCTCAGATCAAAAATAATGCAAGTCCGATAGAAACTTTCACCCCCTTTTTCATCCCTTATTAAATAAAATTTCCAAAATTCCTGAAACACGTATTTATTTGTTTTACGTCAATAACCGAAATACAAAATTTTGTTTATGTAACTTTCAAAATGACGGACTTTCATACATATTATCATCCCCTATTTTGACCCCTTTGGGGTGGAATTTTCTAAAATCCTTTCTTAGTGGGTGTCTACATAACAAAATGAATATACAGTCCGAATTTCATGCTTGTAGCCTTGATAGTTTGCGCTCGGCGATGATGAATCAGTTAGTCAGTCAGTTAGGACATGTTATTTTATAAGTATAGATGAAAGATGGAATTGATTGATTGTGAGATTGTGAAAGATTCCTGAAAAAAAATACATGTTTGATTAGTCTATAATACACTTGGTGAAGGATGAAATTGAATGTGAAGCTGCGAGTGATTTTTTGTTTGTTTTTGTTTATTATCTGTTACTTCCTCTTATCTCTCTCTACTACAGCCTTGGGCGTTTGTAGGGTATTTGTTCGTCTGGATCGTAGCTACCCATTGCGTGTATTAAGGGATTCTCGTGTGCTGCACTCTGTTTGTAGAATATTTCCCTTCTTTCCTTAAATATTTCAGAGAGTGTTTTGCTCGTGGTCATTGCGTGAAGGTGATCAATTCTTGTTCTTAGGTCCGTTCTAGTTATTTGAGTATTTTGTTCTGTAGGGTTTGTAGCTTGTTGATGTGGGTCTTTGCTGCATAAACCCATCCTACGCAGCCGTAGAGGATAACGGGCTGAATTACGCTCTTGTATATGGTTAGCTTTGCTCGTTGACTGAGTTGATGTCCTTTGAGGAGTGGGTAGAGCTGGATGAATATTGCTGTCGCAGTTTTCTTAGTTTTGTCTATATGTTTTGCCCAGGTGAGTTTTCTATCAATAGGTATACCGAGGTATTTGGATTCGTTCTGAAATGGTATTTCCTCTTGGAAGAGGGTGAAGTTTTCTGGTGGTAATTGTCTTCTCCTGGTCACTACCATAGCCGTGGACTTTGCAGTATTAACTTTAACTCTCCATTCTGCAAGCCAGGTCTCTTAGTGTTTTGAGGTACCTTTGAAGTGCTAATGTTGCGTAGTATATGTTTCTGTCACTGGTGTAAATTAGCGTGTCATCTGCGTACAATCTCACTATCATTTTAGGGTGTGTTGGGATGTCTGAAACATATAGATTGTATAGATAGGGTGCCAGAACCGATCCTTGTGGTACTCCAGATCTTACATGCACCCTTCCAGAAAGTGAGCCCTATATAGAGACTTGGAATTCTCTGTCCTCTAAGTAGTTGTTTATAAGCCTGACCTCTCCTAGTGGGAAGTTGTATTCTATCATTTTGTGTAGTAGGTCATAGTGCCATACTTTGTCAAAGGCCTTTTCAACATCAAGGAATATTGCGAGCAAGTATTCCCTTCTGTTGAAACTTTCAGTGGCATCCTCAATGAAGTTGAGTACAGGATGAATTGTGGAATGATGTTTTTTGAAGCCAAACTGCAGATCGGGGATTGTTTTGTTTTTTTCTGTGTGTTGTTTTAGTCTGTTCAGTATTAGGGATTCAAAAAGTTTACCAGTTGTATTGAGTAGGCTGAGTGGTCGTCTGTTCTGTGGGAATATACTATTTTTACCTGGTTTTGGAATGCTTATTACCTTGGCCTTTTTCCAAGATTTTGGAAAGTAAAGAAGTTTAAGGGACGCGTTTATTATTTGAGTGAGGAGAGCTATTGCGTTGTGTGGTAGGTTTTTTAACGTCTCGTTGTTGATACCGTCTAATCCTGGAGCCTTATTTGGTCGGAGAGCTTTGATAGTGTCTTGGAGTTTCTCTTATGTGATTGGGGCAGGTGTGTCGGTTATTGGTCTGTCCATGTAGGCGTTTACCCCTCTGATGACGTCTCTATTGAACTCTACTTCCTGTACTGGTTAGGCTTAAACGGTTTCTCTAAAGTTGTCGCTATTGCGTTGGCCTTGTCTATACTGGTATAGGCCATCCCTTGTTGCCCATGGATGGCTGGAGTGCCCGCTTTTTTTGTAGTCCCTTTTAAAATTTTTGTTAAAAGTCCATGGTTTCTGTAAGTTAGTTGCAGTGTCCGTGACAAAATTGTTCCATTTGTTTCTTCTTATGTTATTGACAGTCCTTTTCAGCTGTGCTTTTAGTCGGTTGTATCTACTTCTTTCTTGCGGTGTTCGTAGCCTTTGCCAGTCCCTGCGTGCTTCCCTCTTTTGTGCTATCAGGAAGTTAAGTTCAGGCTGGTCGATTCTTATGTTTTGTTGTTTCCGGGAGGTCACGGTGTTTAGTTTGTAAGTTTCTTGAATTGTCATTGTGAGTATGTCTATGGCGGCGTTAATGTCATCCTCTGTTTCAGTTTCTAGATTTCTGTGAATGGATTCTTGAAGGTCGGCGTTGAATTTTGTCCAGTTCGTTATCTTGATATTTGGTTTGTTCCAGCTGGTTTGATGTTCAGTGGTAACGTCCCATTCACATAGTACTGGGTTGTGATCCGAGTCTAGTTCTTGAAGTATTGTTAAAGATTCGGGTGTTATTTTGAGGTTTGTTTAGTATTAGGTCTAGGACGTCTGGTCTGTGCAGGTGATTTCCGGGATAGAATGTCGGTGACTCCGGAGCTAATATATTGTAGTCTGTCTCAGTTGCGTGTTCCTCTAGTATTCTTCCATTTCTGTTAGCTGTCCGGCTGTTCCATAGGGTGTTTTTACTGTTTAGGTCTCCCCCTATTAGGAAGCAGTTGTCTGTCGTTATGCTGTCATGGTCAGTTTTGAGAAGAGTCGTTGATGGAAGGTTGTAAGCGGCCACAAAGTTGATATGACCGGTTTTAGTGTTGACAGTGACAGTTGTAGCCTTGAGGTTTTCCGCGTCTTGAATGTTGGTCCTGTAGTGTGGTAGATAACTTTTTATGAAAACAGCTGTACCACCCCCTCTTCCGTGTACCTTGTCCGTTCTGTGTATATTGTACCCTGAGATGTTAAGCCGTTTGTCTGTCTTTAAGTGGGTTTCGCATACGAGTGCAAGGTCAATACCGTAGGTGCTTAGTAACTGTTAAAGTTCGTGTTTCTGGTTCAGAATTCCATTGGCATTCCAGATTAGGATCCTTAGATGATTTTTTTCTTTCAAGGTATTTTTATTCATCATCTCCACTGAGGAAAAAGTCCGTGGCTGCTTCTAATAGTATCATTAGTTTAGATGTTTTGTCTTCAGCCTGTTTAATTTTTGTGAGAGATGGTCTGAGATGTTTTATATGTCCGCAGATGTTGATCTCTTTTACTATGTTTATTATCTCCTTGAAGTCAAACGGGGTGGTTCTCTCTTGTTTCTTTGATGTGCATCGTCGCTTCTGTTGATTAAGGTATCCCTGTAACTGCGTGGCGTCATGTTAAAACTGGTAGGTGCCACTGGTTTATTGTGTAGTAAAGGAAAGTCCTTGTCGTTTGTAGATAGCTTTTGTGTTTGAGTGAAGAGTTTCTGTTATATATTTTTTTTCGACTAATTTTTGGTACTCTGGGCACTTAAAGTAATTTGCCGTGTGTTTTCCTCCGCAATTAACACAGCTTGCTGGAGTAGCTGTGTCTTTCTTTGGGCATTCGGCGGTCAAGTGGGGTATCAAGCACTTGACGCATCGAGGCTTGTTTGGACAGTTATTTTTCGAGTGACCAAACTTTGGCATCTATGACATTGGAGAATATAATTCTGAGATTGTAGGTAGTGCTCTATTTTCACTCAGGTGTTGTTAACTTTTGTTGTCGACTCTTGGAACAGCTGAAAATTTTTATCAGTTCTTGTCAGGGTACATAAAAAAATCCGTAGTAGTTTGACCTGGTCGTGTGGACTGTTTTCGTGTGTGTGCGATGTAAACTGCCGCACGTCTGTTGGTGAGTACCCCAATAGTTGAAGTTCTTCTCTAATTTCTTCTGTTAACATATTTGGGGGAAGACCTTTTATTACTACTTTGAGGGTTTGTCCCTCGGCAAGGTGTACTTGTGGTATTCATGGCCAGTCTTTTTTAGCATGGTTTGCAAAGCTTTGAAGTCCTCTAGAGTGTTGGTGTGAATTTTTAGGCCATCTTTGACGTAGAAAATTTTAAATGTCCCTCCCATGGTTGCTTTCATTGTTTTAACAATGTTCGAATAGTTGGCCGTCCCTGAAATTACTATTGGAGGTAATTTCGGTTTGAATTCTTGGGTATCTGCGGTGTTTGCCTGGGAGTTAGTGTTCGGCAAGTCTAGTGTTTCCTTATTGTCCTCGTTGTCTGATAAAGTCTGGAATTTGTTGGTCACCTTGATTGCCTTTGGCGGCTTGTCTTCCTTTGTCTTAAATAGAAGTTTTCTTTTAAGTATCATTGCTGCAGTAAACTCATTGTCAGATCCCATCTCTTCGTCTGTTAGGTCTGCCTCCACGTCATTATCTCTAGAAGAATCTTGAGTTATTTGTCTTTTTTGGTGAGCCCTTGTATGGTCAGGGTTTTTGTCCATTTTTGTTTTTGTTTTTCTCTGTTTTTGGCCCTAAAAAGGGCCGACAACGGTTTGGTCACTTTTGATGTAAGTGTGGTTTTAGGTTTATCCCGTGTAAATGTACTTGTTCGTGGTATGACCACTGGTAGATAAAATAACCTCACAGTCTATGTTCGATGAAGATTGATGAATATTTCCCGAGAATAAACTTTCGCAAGATAGCTCAATTATCCACTGTCACGTACTATAACCTCGTAGATAGATCCGTACTGTTCAGTGTCACTTATTGAACATCCGTCTGTTGTACCTCACTCACACAGACACACAGACAAAAGGCATGCTCTGATGCTTCCTGAAGGGGAGCACGAGAGCAAGTTCCAACACGTACCGACCAATTGGTCACACCGTGTGGTTCGCAAAAATTAAAGACGGGTTGTCGCGTTTCGCGAAGTTCTGAAACAAAGAATAGAGAAAACATATTATTAGTAGTATTGGGGGGGGGAAAAGTTTTGGGGAAACCGAATAAGGGTTTTTAGAGCTAGGTGCGGAGACACTACTCTATGGGGGCTGGGTGAGAGCCTCCCAAACCACGGTTGTCACACCTCGCTTATCCGAGCAGGGCTTTGGGACGTCGATGGCACCCTCCAGGGTCGATGACTTAGTTTACAAGCCCCTAGATAAGAGGATTTGTGGCACCGGGAAGTCTGGCGTAGAAGGACTGCGCCAGTTTCCGTAAGTAGTCCTTGATGGTAGGCATATCCAGGTTGCGATGCAGAGTCTCATTCCGGACATACCAAGGTGCGCCCAAAATAATCCTCAGACACACGCTCTGGAACGCCTGCATCCTCCTAATATACGTGTCCGCCAGGTGGCCCCAAGTGGACACGCATAGTCGAGGATCGGTCTGAGCAGCTGCTTGCACAGCGTCAGCAACGTTCCTTGTGGACAGGGCGTACGCCTGTTAAGCTAGTGGGCCTAGGACTCCCAGCCTTTGCCTCGCCTTGTTGAGTCTTTCGTTACAGTGTCGTCTCCAGGTCAGTTTGGTGTCCAGCGTAAGTCCCAGGTACTTAGCACTGTCCTCCCATCGGATCTGTTCTCCGAACAGCCGGAGTGGGGCCGGCCTGTAGTACTTTCTTTTCCATGTGAAGAGCATTGCAGTGTTCTTCTCCACGTTAATACTTGTTCTCCAGGTGGTCAGCCACTCCTCCAACTGCGTCAGGTGCGTCTGGAGTCGCCTCTCCACCAGCTGCCCTCGCCATGACTCCGCTACTAGAGCCGTGTCGTCCGCATACAGAGCCAACTCGGTGTCTGGGGATTTTGGAATGTCGTTCACATAGAGACTGAAGAGCAGCGGGCACTCCAGCCCTGATGCTTCTGACTTAGGAGGTGGCGTTCCCAAAGGTAGTGGAGAAGGTGCGGTGGGAAAGATAAGATTGAACAACCTTAACTAGGTAGAAGGGCAGGTTCAGGGAAAGGAGTTTGAAAAGGAGACCCTCGTGCCAAACACGGTCGAAGGCCTTTGCCACGTCGAGAAAGACAGCGCCAGTCAGCCTGTTGATGTTGAAGTTCCTCGTAACCTGCTCTACGAGCCGGACAAGTTGATGAGACGTAGTGTGTCCCGCCCGAAAGCCGAACTGCTCGTCCACCAAGATGCCCGCTTCGCGAACATGTCGGGTCAGTCTCGTCAGTAGTAGTCTCTCGAACAACTTGCCCATACAGGCGAGCAAGCTGATCGGTCGATAGGACGAAGCTAGGGCCGGGTCCTTAACCGGTTTATGAAAGCAGAGGACGTTGGCATGCTTTCAGAGCTCTGGGAAGTGACTCAGGAACAGGACGGCGTTGAATAACTCCACGAGGAAGTTAATCGCCTCCAAGGGCAGCTTTCTGAGGACCGCGTTACCGATACCGCCGGGTCCGGGGGCCTTGTTTTGTCTTAGAGCGGCTATCGCCCGTGACATTTCTGTCACCTCCGTGGGTTCAGGTTCATCCAAGGGTCTGTATGAGACCGCACCGATGACCTGCGCAACGTGCACCGGGTTTGATGGGTTGTCAGTCGGTACAAATTGCGCCTCTTAAGTGCTCAGCGAGAGCATCGGCCTTCTCCTGGTCGGAGTTGGCCACCCCGTTGCGACCCACAATAGGCGGCCTTGGTGCGGGGACCCGCATCAAGTTCCTCGTCATTTGCCACAGGGACCTGTCCTGCACGCACAGGCTCTCAATCTTGTCCTCCCAGACACTGTTGTGGTATTCTCGGACCATCTCCCGAACCGCATGGACTTTGAAGCTCCAGTTGGCCTTGTCTACCGGGTCCCTCGAGATTTGCCAAGCCTTCCTTTGCCGATTTTTCTCCCGGACGTGCCTTAGGATAAAATCGGGCAAAGAAGCATGTGGCACCCTCTTAGGACGGTGCCCTGGCGTCGAAGCTTCGAGCGACCCCTTGATGGCGGAAGTTATGAGCTCCGCACCGCGATCGATTTCTGCTGCTGTTAGAAAGGTAGGGGTGGGTCTCAACTTCTCCTTCAACACATTCGTAAACCTGTCCCAGTCAGTGCGCTTTAGGTCGGGTTTTTCGGGGGGGTCTATGAAGGACACCGTGCGTCCCAGGTTCACGAGAACGGGGTTGTGATCCGAGTCTAGCTCAGCTAGAGACTTCAGCACCAACCGCCTTCTGATCCCTCTGGAGACAACGAAGTCTAGGACGTCCGGGAGACAGCCAGGATTGAAAGGGAAGTGGGTAGGGGTCGGAGGGCCGGAAGCCACCAGGCCGTGTAGATTTATGACGTCGCGGAGCAATCCGCCGCGAGCGCACATAATCCTAGAGCCCCATGAAGGGTGCTTAGCGTTGAATTCTCCACCGATTAAAACAGGCGTGGTACCTCAAGGCAGCACCTCCATGTCAGCCCCCGTAGCCTGGTCGAACCGGCGGTAGGGAGGGAAGTAGATGGAGATGAGACGCACTGGGCCGGTCGAGGTCACCAGTTGGATAGCCGTTGCTTCCATGTGTTGGAGGGGAGGAAGTGAGATGACGTGGTGGTCAAGGCCCCTCCGGACCAGGACCGCCGTCCCATCCCTTCCCATATCCCCCGCTCGGTCACTACGATGGCAGATAAACTCTGCTAACGAGAGCCTCATTGCGGAGTGGAAGTGGGTTTCTTCCAACAGCATTACATCGACACGATGCTTTGCCAGGAAACTTTCAAGCTCAGCCTTCTTCCCCGCGACTCCTTTGGCGTTCCAGAGTGCGACCGTGAGCTCCTTCAGCACTGGTGGTCCTCTATTCGGGTGTGCAGCCATTAGAAACCATAGAAACCAGGTAGAGGATGATGTGCTCCATGACCAGGTGGCCACGGTTACTCCTCGGAGACTTCTGGACCTTCCTCAAGAGACTCGATGAAAAGTCCCATTGCCTTAATAAACGAAACTCATTTAAACCCAAATAATATACATTCTACGGGTACGATATATACAGGAGCGACCGTCCCAACGGCAGGGGAGGGGGAACTGCAGTTTTCATCAAAAATAACATACCCCACTGCAGACATAACTACAATAACCCTCAAAACCTAGACGCAGCAGCAGTGCAAGTAAACCAAGAGCGGGAGTATCCTATTCGCGGCCATATATAAACCACCGACGAAGACGTTACTGGACACGACTTGGACACTATCATAGACTCCGACACAATCTTCTTAGGAGGGGACTTAAACAGTAAACATAAAATGGAACAGCAGGTTAACAACTAGGGACGGGAGAACATCAACGAACAGCGGACAGAAACGATTACTTATAGTAGGGCCTGGCGAACCCATTTTTCCCCACAAACCCACTATACAGACCCGATATAATAAGTTTTGGCCCTTGCCCAAACAGGGGAGTGTCGTCGGAGCACCTTTAAACAATTCTCAAAAAATTGGACTCTGCCCAAAAAAAAAACCCTGTTTTTTGTGCGAGATTCAGTAACACAGACACAGAAAATAAAAGGCAAAAAACGACTTTGCACTAGCGACTGGGAGGGGTTCAAAAAAATCTTCAACAACACACTCCCAGAGTTCATTGACATTACAAAAAACGAGGAAGCAGATGCAACATGGAGAATTTACCAACATAGTACAGGGGGCCTAAAAAACCCAAAACACAACCTTTGAGACAGTAAATCACGACAAAGACCCAGCACCCGGACCTCGCCTTTCGTTCGCTCAGAAGAGAGAGGCGAGGGGGAAAATGGCAGAGATACAGGCCCCCACAACATAGGGCAGCATACAATGGGACAAGGGGCACGAGTAAGATTAGGGAAAAGGGAAAAAATTAAGGGAAACGACTGGAACAACTACGTAACAGACGCCGCACTAGTTCCAGCAAAACCTGGAAAAATCACAAGCAATTAAAATCAAACAAAAATAGATCGTCCCGGCTATACACCGGCGAAAACGGCATGGCCTACACAAGCTCGGAGAAAGCGGAAGCCATACCGTGACGCTGAAAGAAACAGTTTACACCTAACGACAATCCTAAAGACCCCAGTTTTGTTAGGGGGCGCTAAGAGATCTGTAAGGGAATATCTAAGAAGACCTATTATTTCACATGCAGACCCAATAACACTAGAAGAACTAAAAAAACACAATAAAATACCTCCCAAAAAGGAAGGTGCCAGGCCCGACCGACTGCTAAACGAGACAATTCAACAATTTCCACCTAAAGCCACCAAACGTTACAACATTTCAACCCCCTTCTCTCGCTGTGTACTTCCCCGACGTATGGAAACTGGCTTGAGTGATAACACTTCCCAAACCGGGAAAGGACCGATGTTTCCCAAAAACAGAGGCCAATAAGCCTCCTGACTCCCTCAAGCAAAGTATTCTAAAGATTAATTTAAAAGACTAAACCCCTTCAGCAAAACTCATATCACTCCCCAAACTTCAATTTGGATTTAGGGAAAAACATTCCACTATACACCCGTCCTAAAAATTTTGTCGAAAAATGCGACACAAACCTTTCTCTCAGAAAAAATCAATTTGTTCGATATTCTTAGATGTCGAAAAGCCTTTGACAAAGTTTGGCATATAGGTCTCTTACAAAATTAATAAAACTTGGGTACCCCCAATGGGATCATCCATACCGTCGCCAGTTTCCCAACGCGGAGAAGGTTCCACGTGGTGATGGAGGGCGCCAAATCCAAACCCACGCCATAAAAGCAGGGGTGCCCCAGGGATCTTCACTCTCACCTCTGAAAATTTAATTTCCGCTTTTTCCGTTCGTTCATTTCGGTCAGATTTTTGCGACCCTTTTATTACCCACAAAAAAAATCAATAGCCGTTTGCGTGAGGATACCGGTTAATTACAAGGGAAAAGATGGGGATAAAGTAACGTCCCCAAACCGCCGCCAAATCTAAGTCGTAGAAACTTCTTACCACCCACTCCCCTATTTGTACGGAAAATTTCCCGTAAAAACAAAAAAAAAATACTTGGGTCCAATAATTCTAAAAACTTGGAGGAAAAAATAGGGCCATTCAGAAAACCAGCAGGTTTTCCCCAATTATATCCATTTTTAAAGGGCAGGGATTAAAAATCCACCAAAACAATTTTCTTTAAAGCGTGATCCAACCAATTTAATTTTAAAATGTAAGCAAGGAGTTATGGGGCAAAAAATACAAAAAAATTCAAAAAACAAAAAAGATATGAAAAATATTGGGGGCCCTTGGGGACATAAAAATGCTTACCACGAGAAAATTGAGACAGCTACAGGAGTTTAAAAGCCGCAAAAGGATATAAGGCGACGTACGCACACAAAGGGTTTGTTAGGGACTTAGGACGCTGCCCCTGCAGAGGAAAGGGGTTTTTCAAAGCCCAGGATGGCGAGTTGAGCTTTAAAAACTAACAAATATCTATTATAAATTTTAAAAAAAAAACAAAAAATTTTATATGTTAGATTAGCCCAGTTTAGGGTTAATAACTAACCCATAGTGACAATCAAAATAGCCCAAATGATAACAGACCCCACGAAACACTTTAATAAAAAACCTGGTCACCTTTAAAAATCGTTTTAAATTCTTTCAAAATACCTTAGTCCCGGCCCGGCCGCCACTGGGATAACCCCTCTAGGTTGTTTTATGAAGGGGAAAAACCCTGGGGCCGGGGGCGGCCCGATGGTGAATGGAAATGTATCCCCTCACTCCTAATCCCCCGAAAAGAAAAATATACCCCAACAAGCAATCTTATTTCCTTTGCCACCGCCGGACTCCCGGGGATAACCGCCCCAGGTCAAAATTCTAACCCCCGAGAATATACGTGGCGCCATGCGGCCCCCAAAGGGGGGGATATTAACCATCCGCTAAAACCCATTTCCCACAGTCAGTTAAAACCCTTTTGACCCTTTGGAAAAACCCCTCATGGAATTTAACATCTCTCATTTTTACCTTATACAACCTTTCCCCCTCCCATCAAGAAAATCCCCCCAAATCCCCGGACCAGCCATTTAAACTTATCACAATTCACCTCACAGGTTTTTTTTTTAAATTTACAGTGTGGGAACAATATTAAGTTCATTCACGAGGTCAGGAGTCCAACAGGACCTATATCGAACACAAATATAGCCCCTTTCACAGGCGGCCTAGCTTTGGATCACAGTCAAGGTAGAAATGTCCCGCGTGGGGTACAAAATCACACACTGAGTATCCCAAGGCTATTTCATTGTTCCCTTTCATCAGGTTAATAAGTTCTTCGCGAGGTTTAAGGTCTGACAAAGAACCCCGGGCTCAACAAAAAATCAACCCCCTTCGAGGACAAAACCCGCTTGGGATAACTGTCAAGATAGATGTTTGAGTCGGGAACAGCCGAAAGGCGGTTTTTAGCCCCGAACTCTTTGGAAATTTTTCATTAAGAAGGTTGTACGCCCGTTGAGTAGAGAAGAAAACGTGCTGTCGGCTCTGACGGTTTTTCAACGCGGGGTTCAGTTTGGTTGGCGGTTTTCTTTTGTCACTGGGAGACCCAATCACTAGCATAACTAAACTCGGGACTGACGTTCGGTGGTAATTTTTGTGGTGGATACCCAAGGTGCAACAAGCCAGTAGGCCGTAAAGTGGACCCGCTACGAAACAATACCCCCTTTGTCGGAGTCTGTCCCGGGCCCCCCTAAACACATCCCCGCCCCCCCACCTGCACAGAGGGGGGGAAACTTTCCCCACCTAGGCGGCCCTTTTAGGGGCCCCCAAATGGACTCCCAGCCGCAACCCCGGAAACCTCAAACCCATGACGACCTTTACTCCCCACAGATCCCCGGATAGGGGAAAGACATTGTGGCCAAGGGGACATTTACCTTGTAGACAAAAAGACAGGAAAGGAGGTATCGCCCTCCAGAAGGCAAAAAATCTCAAGCAAAAAAAATCCCCCACCGCTATCAGGGTTTTAACCCTGAAAAAAGCGGCTGACACAATGGAAACAAATACGATCTATTACTTAACTCTACACACCACCACCCCCCACCCCACCACCACCAAACCCCCACCCCCCCAAAAACGACCAAACGATTCCCCCCAATAGGAGCTAGGAAAGACAATACAAAAAAATCACAGAACTAAAATATCCCTTAACATTGATATCGGGTTATTAATAAGGACGGGCTAAAGTCCTACAATAGCAAAAAAGATTATGACCGGGTTTCAACACCCGTCATAGCTTGGAACAAAAGTTTTCCCCCCTTCACATTCCCGGGGCAAACCCCGGGTTTGGGGTATCAAGGGGCTTCCCCCCAAAAATGGCCATGGGATGGGCAGAAATAAAGGGAAAAGGGGTTTCCCGTCACTGACGTGGAAGTTCCCAGGAAAAAATTTTCCCCGACAAAACAACACAGACAGTGACGTCCCCCCTACGTTTAAATGACCCTTTTCCAAAAACACCCCCCGCCAACACCCTTACCAGCTTAAATACATTTAACTACACCGGGTTAAAATAGGGCCTATTCCCCCACCCCAAAACCGGTGTTCAGTGTCAAAGTTCAAAAATCGAAAACAAAAAAACAAAAAAATGTGAAAAAATCCCAGGTGCCCTAAAATGCTTAAAGAGCAATTATAAAAGATGCCCCAAAAAAGGATCCACCCCGCCAGCCCGGTGTTTAAAAGTATGGGAAGCCCACTGCAAATATAGTAAATGCCGGTGTATGTAAAATTAATTGAAAAAAAAAATTTCAATGGGAGCTCGTTCTAACAAAAAGACAACCCGGCCACCCCCCCCCCGAGCGCACCTCCCGGGATTTTTAGAATTACCCTCCAAAGCGGCCAAAACCGCCCAAAACCCCCCAATAGGGCAAGCCAATACCAGAGGTGGCCGGATCCCCGATCCTAGCCCCGCAGTGCAGGGGGAACCACTCACGGCCCACACAACAAGAAAAAAACATCAGGTTAGATCAAAGTCTTATTAAGTTTTCAAAAAATTAAAATTTTTTGAAAAATAAACACAATTTCAAACCTCCCCAAAAGATTAGGCAGGCAACAGACTCAAAGGAAAGATGGTCTCATGATCGGGGATGACTGAAACTTTGACCCCCGTGATAGAAAGGGGAAAAACTTGGATTAAAGACACATTACGGTTTTTATATGGAACGGAAAGGGAATTAACAAGCAAAATAACTAGAAAACTTTTCAAAAACATGGGTAGATTTGGAAATAAAAAAAACCCATCTAATCAGAACAAGAGAAACTTCTCGGTTACGAAAAATTTCAGAACCGACAGGCCCCCAAAGGGAAAGGGGGGGGGACAGCAAAATCTATTAGGGGTAATATACGCACTACCAAAACCCAAATTTTTAAACCTTAGAAAACTAGAAGAATGCAGTCAAAATTAACACAAAAAGCGGGGAGTGTCTTTTTCGCGGCAAATTTAAAAAACCCCTAAAAAAAATTACAAACAAGACTTGCGAATTGTGACTTCGACAAATGTTTTAGCAGGGGACATGAATAGTAAAAACCAAATGGAATAGGACTAACAAACAGGGATGGGCGTGCACTAAACGAACGCAACATAAGGGTTACACAATTGTCGTTGGGAACCAAAAATTTTACCCCCCCAACCCCCTAACAGACCGTGTAATAGGGCGTGATCTTAAACATTTTGGGGTGAAGGGGAGAAGGCTCATGTTCTTAGGAATTACTTGACCCTAACCCCCTGTATTGTCGAGATCACAACAAACACCACGATAGGATAAAGGGACTCAAAAAAACCAAAGCCCAAGGATGGGGAAGGTTTTATAAACCATGAAAAAACACTACCCGAAATATCAATATCACGACACGGAAGAAACAGAAACCACCTCCCGCTTTTTTACAACAAAAAGTGCAAGAAGCATAAGAAACAAACCCAAAAAGAACAGGAGAAACATGATTGCGAAGCAGAACCCCACTTGACTTTCTTTTCGCTCAGAAGAGAGAGGCAAGGAGAGACTGGCAGACGTATAGATACCCCAACCAGGGGCAGCCCACAACGACTTAAGCGCAAGTGAGACGCAGAGTAAAACAATCAGATCATAAATGGAATACTTACATAACAGATGCTGCCTTGGTCCCGTAAAAATTTGGGAAAATAGAAAACAAATTTAAAATTTAACAAACAAAAAACATCAGTACCCGGGAATACACGGGGACACGGTTTTGGTCACAAACTCAAGAAAGGGAAGCTATAGCAGTGAATAGAGAAAAATTACACCAAAAAAATCCCAAAAGACCAGTTTTGTCAGGGGGGCGAAGAGAACAGTTGGAATACCTATTTTTGACCTATAGTGTCGGGGTTGCCCAAAAATACTCGACGAATTAAAAGCCAGTGAAAAACCCGCCCCAAAAAAAAAATCGCCAGGAAAGACGACTTACACGCAACCCTACAAAACTACCACAAGGGCATATCACATATAAAAATAACAATGCGTACTAACACTTTGTCATTCCAGAGCATGGAAATTTGGCGAGAGTTAACATTCCCAAACCCGAAAGGACCCCTGTTTCCCAAAACGAAGGGGCCTTAGTCTCCCCACTACCTTTAGCAAAATTTTGAAAAATTGGTTTTTTAAAAAGGGAAACGCTTTGCGAGAGAAAGGAATCATCCCAAACTTGCAATTTGTTTCGACAAAATCATTCAACTATCTACCCCGTACTAAACTAATAGGGGCGCCACGAACTTTAAAAAACAAATACAATATTCCTAGATGTAGAAAAAGCTTCGATAGGTCTGGCACTTAGGACTAATTCAAAATTAATAAAATTTAAATACCCCAATGGAATTTTACTTATCGCCAGTTTCTTTCTCGAAAAAAATTCCAAATGATCATGGACGGTACTAAAATACCCAAAACAAATATGGGCGGGGGTTTCCTCGGGGTTCATTGACCAACCCCTTAGTAATTTTCATCGAGAATCCGACCCATCCCCCAAAAAAAAGTCGATTTTTGCCGATAAAACCCCTGCTATACACCACCTGCAAAAACAAAATCGCCCGTCTAGCAATGCAGAGTACTTAGTAATCGCAGATGGGTTAAAAATGTAGATTAAAATAACCCCACAAAATTTCAGCCCTAATCATAAGCCCAGGAATCAAGCAACTTCCGCACCTTCACTTGATCAGAAATTAGTAACAAAAAAAACAAAAACCTAGGCACAACAATGTTCTAAAGCTAACCCGGGGAAGCCTTTAAAAACATAACAAAAAAATCATGGGAAAATTATTCAAATGAACTTATTTAAAAAATAGGGAAATAAATATCCCCACAAAAATAAAATTTTACAATCAATGATACAACCTATAATACTGTCAACGCGCGGCATGGAGTACGGAAAAAAAAATATAAAGAAACGGTACAAAACCCCAAAAAGAATATCGAACAAACGGGACACCCCGGCGCACAAAAACCACGACCCCACCCGCATGACCCCCTGCGCCTACAGGAAATTTTTAAAGCCGCAACAAAAGACTATACGAACAGACAGATTTACACACAAACGAAATGCTAGGAAATTAGGACGCAAACGACCGAGAGGTTTGTATAGACTAGTTGATTTGTTAAAAAAAACAGTTGATAATACTGGGGGGGGAAAAAAAAAAGACCCCAAAAAAAAAATTTAAAAAAATTTGCAGGGAAAAAAAGTAATATAAAAATAAGGGATGTAAATTCCTAGATTGTAAAATAATAATAATAATAATAAATAATAAAAATTAAAATTTAATTTCCCGTAGATATAAGAAAAAAAAGCCAGTCAGGGGAGGGAGCCGTTTTCTCTAGACCGAATATCCGAATAATTCACTCATTTATCCCATTACTTCCTTTGTCACGGCCGGAGCCCCTGGGATAACGCCGGTTCTTTATAGCCAGAGGATAAACCTGGGGGCCCGGGGGGGGCCCCCGATGGTGAATGGAAAAGTATCCCCCCTCACCCAATCCCCGAAAAAAAAATCCTACGAAACAAATAACTCTTTTTTCACCCTTTTAAACCGGGGGCTACTGGGTAACCGATAGGTTTTTACTAGTCAGAGAATAACGCTGGCCGCTTCGGCCCGATGGGGAAAGGGAAAATAACCTTCGTGTCAAAAACCCATCCCCCAAAAGTCAATTCAACCTTTCGATCCTTCCCCGGGAAAAGACTCACCAAAACCCAAAACTCACCCTCTACCTTAAACAACCCCCCCACATCCCCAAAAAAAGAAAATCCCCCCAATTCCCCCGGACCAAAAGAATCACTCAAATTAAATTCCCCCTCAAGGGTCATTTACTAAACTTATGTAATTTTTGAGTTGTAATTTACTAATATTGTAATTTTCTTCAGCCTCATTTATGGTATATAATTTTATTGCGAGGTTTAGAGTAGACAATGACTGGTACTCAAAAAATTACCCCTTTGCAGAAACCTAGTTGGGTAACTGTCAAGATGTGTTCTGAGTCGGGAAAGCGAACGGCGCTTTTTTAGGTTACGCTGGACACCAAACTGACGGGAGACGACATGAAAAAGAAGATCAACAGGGTGAGGAAAAGGTGGGAGCCCTGGGCCCCACTGTTAACGGCTTTTGGCCTTTTCCAAAAGGGAAAGGTTGACCGTGCAAGCAGTGCTCAGCCGACCCTCGACTATGCGTTCCGTTTGGGGGCCCCCGGTGGACACGTATATGGGGGAGCAGGCGTTCCAGATTGTTCAGAGGATCATTTTGGGGCACCTTGGGTATGTCCGGAATGAGACTCGCTGCGACGATATGCCTACCATCAGGACCACTTCCGGAAACTGGCGCAGTCCTTTTTACGCCAGACTTCCGGTGCCCCCAAATCCTTTTCAGGGGTTTGGGGAAACCGTCATCGACCGGTGGGTGTCATCGACGTCCCAAAGCCTGCTCGGATAAGCGAGTGGGGACAACAGGGGTTTTGGAGGCTTCACCAGCCCCCCATGGGTTTGTGTCTCCGCATAACTCTTAAAAACTCTATTGGGTTTCCCCCAAACTTTTCCCCCCCACTATAACTAATAATTGTTCTTTTTGTTTCTTTGTTCCAGAATTCGCGAAACGCGAAACCCGTCTTTTTTTTTTGCGAACCAACGGGTGTGACCAATTGGCGGTCTGTTGGAACTTGCTCTCATGCTCCCTTGGAAGCATCGGAGCGCCTTTTGTTGTCTGTTTTTAGTGGTGACCCCCCCGGGGAAAAACCACAGTTCTAAAGAGATTAATAAATTGTCGTCCTTTGGAAAGGCATTGTCTCGTTATCCCTACCCTTCCAAAACTATCCTTATTTCCCATCGCGACTCACGTTCCCGGGTTTTTTCCCCTCCCTCCCCCCGGGACTCAGTTCCCGGGGAATTTCCCTTTGCCTCCCCCCGCGACCCCGTGTTGCCGGCTTTCCTCTCCCCCCCAAAATGATCGCCCTTCCGAGGGGGGGGATACACCCCCCCGCGCCGGCAAGGCCCCCGACAGAAACCCCAAAGAAGCAGTGACAACCAAAAATAAACACCCCTTTGGGGCCCCCCTTTACGATCCCCCACTTTAACCCCCAGACCCCGAAAGCCCAAATTCGCTCCCGGTTCCAAAAAGTCTCTGCCCCCGGTTATTAATTCCTTCCCCCGTCTTCCCCTCACCCGCCATCCCACCCCCACCCACTCCCTTTCCCCTTTTGCCCGGGGTTCCATTTTTCTACCCTAGCCCCCCCACCCCCTATGTTTTTCCATTCCCCTTCTTACCCCCCCCCCTGGACTTGCGAGTCGACGCCTAAGCAAAAGTCACCCCGGGACTGAACTTCAATAGACAAAACCAGTTACCCCAAGCCCCATTGAAGGGTTAAAATTGAGTTTTTTTTATTTTTCTTATAAATTTAAATAAATTTTTAAATTTTTAAATAATGTAAATGAATAATAATGATCGCGATAGTATTCTATTTTCATCCCCAGTGGTAAGTTTTTTTTTTTTTTATTCTGCATTAAAAAGTTCTTCATAGTGTTAAAAGTTAAAAATTTTCTGAAAAACGTGGAGTCCAACTTTTGATATTTAATTTTTCAAAAAAAAATTAGAAGCAAAAAACAAAAAAAAGGGGATATTTTTAATATTCACCCCCTTTAGATATAGCTTACAGCTTTAAGTGTTTACGAAGGTGCTTCTTTTGCCCCCAAGATGTTTTGAACTTCCCTTTGGCTATACCTGCTGCAATCATTTTGTTTGCTTCATTAAGTTTTTCCCTGGGTAAATATCGGCTTCTTTATGGTTGTTTGTTTTCCCCCATGCAAAATGTTATTTCTGAAGAAAAAGTTATAATTGTGAAAAAGCACGACATGTAAATTTTTCTGTATATTTTTTAATTTTGTCCGGGGGGCAAAAAATACGGCATCCCTTCAAAAGATATTGCTGTTACTTTCACTCTCCTGCAAAAATTTTAAATTATAAGTATATAGCAGCCCTTTTTGAAAAAATTGGATGCTTCACTCATTCTGTTACACACAAATCACCCTATTATAAGATATAGCCCCCTTCCCCGTAAAAAAATATTGTAAAGAATCCCGTAAAACAAAGCTTAATCATCCTCATGTCAATATAAAAAAAAAACTTTTTTATTTTTAAAAAAAAATACAGTCCCCCATCATCTATAGCCCCCTCCCCCTTTTTATCCCCCCTTATTTTCATTTCATTCCCCTATAATTTTGTTTGATCTAGGCGCGAAAGGGAAATTTTGTATATCCAAACAAAAAATTGTTAAAATCAAATTAATTTTTTTGCTTTTCCCCCCCTTTTATTTATCCCCTCGTTTCCCCCAATTTTATTTTAATAATATTTTTTTTTTTTTGGGTTTCCCCGTCACTACTTATTTCTCTTTTCCCCCCCCTATCCCGCCCCCTTACCAAACCCACTTTCCCTTCAATTTTTTTTTCCCAAACGTTATAATATACTATCGAATTTTTTGAGGGAAAAAATTAAATTTTCAAAATAAAATATAAAATATGTTACTCGCTGATAAGTAGCTTTTATTTGGTGAAAGAATTTTTAAAATCGGTCCAGCGTTTTTGGTTTTTCCATTTCAAACAAAAAATCAAAAATTTAAAATTTTAAATTTTGTTTAAGATCAAAAACTTTAGGTCTACTATTTTTAATTATTTAAGAGGTTATAAATTTCTTATAAAAAAAAATTAGTTTTTGCTGAAAAGGATTTTTACCCCCACAGCCCTACGGAATTTAGTTACCGAAGTTAAAAAGGTTTTCAAAAAAAACTTGTCGACAGTCACAACCAATGTGTGCAAACCAAATCCTTCCCTTTTTTTCCAATTGCTAAAATTTTAATGTGCGTACTTTTTGGACGATGGTTCTCTTAGAGTTTAACCTTATTACCCAGTTTGAAAGTCATAACTATGTTTAAAAATTTTAAATTTTTAATTAATAAAGGGTTTTTTTTACTAAATGTTGGGGACCTGGTTGTCTAAGGATAAAATGCAGACTTTGTGCTGGGTTCCGGGGGGGTTTATCCTTGGGCCGTTACAGATTTTTCTGATTGCCAAACCTTCCTTCACCTCTGCAAGACTTTTTGGAATGTGTGGGGAAAGCCAGGCGTCCGCCCTGGTTTGGATCCCCCGTTAAAATGTAGGTCCTCCTTTATCTACAATCACGCTAGATTACACATTAGCGTAAGTGGTACAACCCGAAAAGTGGGGCTAATAATAATAAATAATACTAAAACTAATACTAAATGTACAGGTTTCTGGGGGAAAATAACTCATATTAAAAGTTCTGCCTTTTCCCCGTGGATCAACAACAATCTACAACTTTGGGCCTTGATTAATCATAGTTTCAAAATTTATAATCATTTTTTTTGGGGGGTGAGTGTTTAATTTTAAATTATGAAAATTTTGTCATAATTTTATTTGTGTGATAGTTTTACTGACTGTTTTATTATTTACGTACTCCAAGTACTAATCAAAATAGTTTAATTTTATGAACTTTCACGTACCTGTGGTCGCGGTGGCCCTCTCTATACGGAAGTCTAGAGAGGGAGGTTCGTGACAAGACTCCGCGTCGGACACTTTCATTGACCCATTGGTTTTTTTTGGGAGGGGACCCACCCCGTGTTGGGGTTTTGCGTGTTTCCTTAGTGTGTATCACTTTTTGGTGGAGTGTCGAAAGTATGCCCTACCCAACAGGCTTTTGATTTTAAAGGTGCCTTCTTTTTTTTTTTATTACGCAATAGCGCGGGGGGGTTTTATTTGTTTACCCCTTTTTATAGCCGGCGGATTTTTTTTAATGCCTTTGAGTCACTTTTAAAAAGTGATCTTTTGGGATTCTATTCATATTGGACCTTTTTACGATTTTAGTACACTTAAACTGTTTTTTTTGTTTTTTTACTATTTTTTAAAATATGTTTGTTTTTGTCTTTTTTCGGAGGATTTTTTTTTAACAAGTGTATCACTCTTTGTACTAAGAGCCCTTTGAGACTTAGGAGTGCTAGATAGCTATTTATCGCTTTTTTATCTATTATTTTTATTTATTCTTTATTATTTTTTTTATTTACCCGTATATTTGCGGTGATTTATTATGTGCTCCCCCCCCTGGGGATTATTTTATTTTTAATATATTTCAAGGCCCCCTGACCTCAATGTACGATGGGCCTTTAAACCCCAATATTTATATAAAAAATTCTGGTCACAGTTTTGTTCCGTACTCCTCCGAAAGGCTTGACCCATTCCATGAAATTTTGTGGCATATTGAGTAGGTCTGGAAACGGCCAACACTATTTTTTTACCCCCTTTTGAAAGGGTTTTTCCACCCTTAAAAAATTTTTCTTTAATTTTTAGAATTTTTTTTAAATTTCTTGTTTTTTTTTTTATGTGCATTAAAAAATACATACAAACCCCAATTTTTTCCCTTTTATCACCCAACCCCCATTTTTTAAAAGCCATTTTAGAGTTTTTTAAAATCCCTGGATTTGCAGGTGCACCGCAAATTTACAATTAAAGGGGGGTCTGGATTTCTTTCTTCGTATTTGAACCGCCCGGCTGTGCAACGGTACGCGATTAGTCATTCAAAAATTAAAGAAAGCTTTAACGAAGCCAGATTTTTAAAAGGGAAGTTCCGAGGTGAAAATATTTAATCCACGGATTCTATTATACCCAAGATGTCCAAATTTAAATTTAAAAGTATTCAGTTTCGATTAGATTGGCTTTGCAATGACTATCAAAAAATCCCCAAAGGTCAAAAAGATGTTGTTTGTGGCTTGATTTGAGAAAACCCTGTTTTTCACACGGCAATTTTTACGTGGGATGCTCTCGATGGGGGAAACCCTCCAGTTTGTTTGTGTTAGTAAAGATGGATAACAAAAAATATTTTCCGTTTGCATTAAAAAATTGATATTGTTTGTTATTTTTACTGTCGTAAATTATTAATTAATGATATTAAAATTTTTAAGGAATAAATTAAATAAAATTAAAATAATGTTTGCCTTTTGTTATTTTTTTATTCCCCCCATCTTTTACAGCACTCCATGCCTATTTCCGCATATACCACATTCTTACACACTTACAATTTAAATAAGCTATTTTTTGTTACACTAGAAATTACTTAAAAATTATTTATATGGCAAAAAAACTTTTGCGGGTCAGCTAGTATAATATATACTTACTGTGGTATCATGGAACGAAGCTTCTAAACTGCCTTGAAAGAGTTGAACAATCTTGCTGCCATTAAGCCGTGAGCTTCTAGAATTTTCAGATCGAATTTGGGGTAATTAGTCATGTGTTATTTCATTGATTTCTACATTTAATAACATTTTTTCAAGTTCAAATAAACTTGTCCATTCCTGGTTGATTCAAACTAAGACCTAACTGAATGAACGCAGTATCCAGAATTTCAAATATTGTTGACAGTAATGTTCAAATGGAGAAACGTTGAAAAAACACTAAGCATCACCCGGGGTATCTCTTTGAAGGTTTATTTGTCAAGGTATTGTAATAATTCTAGATCATTAGTTTCAACTACACGCGTTGATCTTTCAAATACATTTGCGAAAGCATCCTTATTCCGCTTTCTTTCAAAAAAATACTTAAGTTTTCTCAATGGCGTCAAGAGCTCCTGAAATTGTTTGGAAAATCTTAACAGGGCATTCAAGGTAAAAAAACAAAGTCGAAAAAAACAAATTTTTAATGATATGCCCCGTATGTTTTGCCTTTTTCAAACTTCACCAACAAACCTGTGTCTTTGTCATTATACTTTTTTTTTCAGTTCTTCTAAAGCAGAAGTACAAATTTGTATTGGCTGAAAGTCGCACAAATAAGGGCTACTTATCATCAGCCATATTGTTGGACATAGAGGCTTATTTCTTTTGTTTGGAGCTTCACTTTGAAGAACGCAATTCCCTGAAAATTGCTTTAACTTTCCATTTTGGGTGGACACTCCAAGTTCATTAACATAATCAGGGAATTTAAAATGTTATAGTGTTTTGGCAAAAGAGGTTGACCAAAATGGAAATATGAGCTGTACAAAAACGTTAAATTTGTAAGGGTTGTTTTTTTTAAATAATTGCTTGGTTTCCCTTATATACCCCGCATTAATCCCATTGGTATCATGTGAAATTACGGAATGATTTTCCTCGAAAGACGGATCACTTTTTGCGGTCATGGCGCACGAGTGTCGGTTCCTATGTTTGGGACAAAACAACGGGATTCCACTATATTCCCTCTTGTCTTCCTTGGTTTTAAGTGGAGGTGTAATGAAACTAATGGTTAGGAATTAAAAGAAATAATGGGGCATTACTGGAAAAGGGATTGCACGGGCTGTTTTTGGGAAAGATTGTTGTTTTCGATTGGAAATTGATGAAAAATAGGATGTCGATTTTGGACAGAGGGAGATGCTCCGGGCAGTAAAGGCTCGTCCAAAAAAGCCTCCCTTTGGGGTTTTGGGGAGGGATCTAATCCTGTTCCAAATCTTGATGGTGTCGATAACTCAGTGGGGTTTCGTAACGTTTAAACATATGTAAAAAAACCCTTTATTTGGGCCCGGCAATTAGGGTTTTTTTCCCTCTCGGGGGGGGAGGGGTTTGGTTCTTTGTTTACTCAAAAAGAGGGGAACAATCGACACACCCGTTTGAGAAAACACATTTAATGGGCTGGGTTTATGTGTGCCTCAAAGTTTTTTATTAATAAAAATAAAAATTTAAAAATAAACAAAAAATCGGATTTTCCCTTTTTTAAAGGGATTTTTTAATCACTTTAACAAATTTTGATAATTTAAAAAAACTTTCCAAAAATTTTTTATATGCAAAAATTTATTGTGAAAAATGTGTCAAAAAAAAAAAAAATTGTTTTTTTTAAAATAATATTTTTTTTATATTATTAAAGTAAAATTTCCGGGTTTTTATTAGTTAGCTTATTCTTGCAAACAAAATTTTAAAAAAAAATTTATTGGCATTGATAGAACTACTATTGTATCACATTAAAATGTTTTTAATATTTTTTTTTTAATAAAAAGGGGTTTTAAGAAAACTTTTATTGATGATTTTAAAAATAAAAACAATTTTAAAATTTTTCAAGTCTACTTAGGAAAATGAACCAAACCCTTTTATCCCAAAAAGAATGGGGAAAAATTGTCTGATTTATTGGTTTTTTAGTTTTCCTGTAAGACCTAACCCCCGGTTTAATGGCCCCCGCCACACAAAAACAAACCACTATATATCCCAATTTTTGGGGGTGTAAACTGCTTGCACCCGGTTTTTTCAACCCTTGACTTGGCAAACCTAAAGGGGTTTACCTGCCCCAAATTTCTCCCCTTTTTTTTTAAAAACCCAAAAAACACCCGTTATATTGGGGGTGCATGCTTTTGTAACCCATCAAAGTTTTTTTTTTAATTTTTATCGAGTTAAGAAGAAGTATTTTTGCTTTTGTATGATTCCAAAATTATTTCGATATGAATTTGGTTTTTTTTTTGTATCCCCACCCAACGTGACCCTAAGGAGCTATACCGACCGATCGGGTGCCCTTTTTAGCGATATTGTAATATACCAAACATTTAGGATATAGGGTTTTCATGTGGTCGAACAAAAGTCTTTTTGGGCCCTGAAATTATTATTGGTTTTAAAAAGGGGGCTTTCTTTCACAAAGGGTGAGGAATAAATTTTTTGGGGATTTTCTAGATTTTGTTAAATTTCTTTGACCCCCCTTTGGGGGCCGCGTTTGGGTTTTAAAGTGCTATCCTAGCAATAGACTAGGGCTGCAATTTATGGGGGGTTGAGGTTTGAATTCATTTGGGGGTAATGTGTTTTTTCCAAAATTGTTTTCCACCCCTTTTCCCCCCATGCAAGTGCAGATTTAAATTTTATTATATAAAACCCCTTCCCTTTTTCCTAAAACCATTAGCTAATTAAATTGATTGCGTTTTATCCCGAAAAGGTGGGAATATTTGGTCAAAAAAAATCCCTTTTGCTTAGATTTTGACTCCCACAATAAAATTTCCGTTTTCGAAAAAATTTCAAGTAAGAAGGGAAAAATTTTTTATTTTGAATAGTTATGAAATATTCACAAAAAAAGACATATTTCCCTTTTTAAAAAAAAAATTTCTTGTTTTAGTGGGAACGAGTTTGGAATGGGAAAAAATGGAAATCAATTTTTAGACGTTACAGGAAAGGTTTTTAAAAGTTAGTGTTTTTTGGGTTCCCCGTGAAATTTTTTCCCCTTTTATAATTTAATTTTTTAGGGAAAATTTTAAAATAATAAAAAATTTAACTCTCATAGGGGCAGTCAAAACCCTCCCCGGACAAAGAAAGTGAAAATTTTAAAAAAAAATTTAAAATTTAGCACCGGTTTTCTAACCCCCTTCAGGTTATACCCCTTTTAAATACTAATTACGCTAATGGATTAGGAATTGGGGGAAAGGGTTTTAATTTGAGGAGTGAACCCCCTTTGCGTGGGGGAAAAGTGGAAAAACATTTTTTAAGAAAAAAACCTCGTTCACCCCCACCGAGATTTGAACCTCGATTCCCGTCCTGAGCAGTCGACCTAAACAAGACTGTGCGTTGGAAAAATAGCCCCCCGGGCGGGGAAAGTGAAATTGATTATCACGAAAAACAAAATCTTCACTGATCAAATTTTTTCAAAAAATGTTAGCCCCAAACCCAAAAATTACTAATAGAATATTAAGGTGGGATGAAAGGGGATGCGAGAAAAGGCCCGTGTTTTTTGCAGTTTTTTGGCAACACTTTTTTTTTTTCCAAATAAATAAAACATTGCTCCAGTACGAAAATAGTTGTTTTTCCACTTTGTGATATCAACAAATTTTTTGAAATCTGTCAAGGGGGTCCCAAAAAATTTTAACGACAATTTTTCTCTTGATTTTTTAAAAAGTTTGCATCTAATGCGCTATGCTCTGACGGATTTTGGCATCGGATGTTTTATTTTAGACACGAAAAAAACTAAATAGTCAAGACTCACCCCGTTTGCTTGTTGAATGGGGCTGGTGGAAGAACGCCACAAAACCCCCTAACGACCCTTTACCCCCCGGGAAAATTTTAATATGACTGTGAGGCGAATGGGAATTTTAACCCAAGCCCTTGGGGTTTAATGGACTTGCGCGTAAAAGAGATCCCCTCCGGAAGATTCCCGAAAGCCCCCGGGCCTCCTTTGAAGAATAACATGGCTTTCTTGTTTTCCTTTTTTATTCTCGAATTTTATTCCCCCTTTTTTCCCCATCTTACCCTTTTTTTTTGCTTTAGGGGATTATTTGGTGCCTGTGGCTACAAAATTTACAATTGGGCCTGAGTTTATGGGTAGGTAAGCTCCGGGTTTATACGTAAAATGTAAGAATAAATCCCTTTTTGGCAAAAAGACTTCTTTTTTTTTTAATGAAATCTTTTCAAAATTCAATTTTGGTTTAATTTCAATAACTTTAAAATTAATTGACAGTTAGGGAAAAATAGTTTTTTTTTTTTTTAGAGATCACTTCATTGCTAGGGCAGGGCGACTTTCGCCGTGAGTCACAAATAATCGATTTTAGTTATGTACTGTATTATTTTAAAAAAAATGTTCACGGGAAAAATTTTATATTTTAATTGTTTATTTGTTTTCCCTTTGTACTTTTCCCTTTTAATGGGCGAATATTTGTATTTGAATTTAACTATTTATTGTATACGCTATTGCCATTTCTTAGACGAATATTTTATATTTGAAAAATTGTTTATCTTGTTGCCCTTTGCTACGTCCCCTTTTAATGGGCGAATATTTAGTATTTGAATTTAACATATCTTATTGTCATACGCTTGTGCTTCTTTGGGAAAATTTTTTTTATTTGAAATTGTTTTCTTGTTGCCTTTTTATGTCCCATTTTAAAGTGCGAACAAATTAAAATTTTTAAATTTTAATTATTTTTTTGTCATATGCTATTGCCATTCCTAATGGACGTTTTATTATATTTTTAAATTGATTGTCTTGTTGTCATGTAGGTCCCTTTTTTAAAAGGGTAATATTTAAGTGGAAATTTAAATTATCATGTTGTTTTTTACTATGGCCCTTTCTTTGGGCGACATCTTAATTAACAAATTTTAAATAAGATGTATATTTAACCCAGCTCTTTGTTTGACTTCAAATTATAGTTTTTTTGAATTTAATCTATTTTTTTATACATCGCAAAAACAAAAATGTTATATTTTAAAGGAATGTTAAAATCTAATTGAGTATAGCTAAAATTCGACTAACTTTGACTTTCTAATTCTTATTATAATCCACATACCCAAGGTACTACGTAAAAATATATTATTGTTTTTTGTGAATGGTAGGCAGGTTGAGTTCCCAAATTTTTTTCCTGAGGTGGGACGATCTTTTCGTGGTCAGAACAGGGTGGAGTTGAAAGCTTCAGTATTTAAAATGTTTTGAGTTAACTTAAAAGTCTTAAACTCCTTTGCACCATTTATTGTTGCCCCCCCCCTTTTTGTATTTTTTTTTTTTTTTTTGGGGCATCCCCCCTTTGAGGATGCTACAATTCAAACATTTTTGGGTCAACATGTGAAGAAAATTAAACGCCATGCTTCGTGGGAAAATTTTATTTATTTGACCAAAAAAAATTTTTTTTTGCTTAAAAATTGAAAAAAAAATTGCTTTTCTCGCGTCCCCCTTTAAACCTACCCCAATGTTATCAAAAAAACTCTTCACGTTGTGCCCTTTTTTTTTCAAATTTCCCTTTTTGATTCGGTGAAGGTCGTTTACCATAGAGAAAAATCAAACCTTCCCCAAGTGAATGTTTATCTCTGATCAGGGGGTGCAATGGTCACTTTTTAAATGCGAAATTGAAGAAGCTAGAACATGCGAAAAGAAGCGAAGTTGAATAGGATTTTTGTTGTTTTCACATGATAGTTGATTTAAAAATTAAAATTTAAATTTTTAGTACCGCTTTTTATTTATAATTACTTTATGGTGTTGTTATTTAATTATAGTTAGGTGACCTGGGGGCTAGGGGTGGGGTATGCAGACTCGTGCTGGGGACCCGGGTTCAATTTTGGTCCCCCCAAAGATTATCTGTTCCACCCCCTCCTTCCCCCTTGACAAGATTTGTTTTAAAATTACAATCGTGAATGTGGGGAAAATTCCAATCCCCCCCGTGGTTCGATCCACGTTAAACTGTGGGTCCTCCATTTCTTTCACAACCCCCCTCCCATTAACTTTGCGTAAGTGGGATAACCCGAACGGGTAGTAAGACGCGGTGTAATAAAACTATTTTTGGTGTTAAAAGACTTATTAGCGGTTTTAAAATATCTATCTTAAATGTGTTATTTAGAAATTTATCAAGCTTTATATTCAAAGGTTATTGTAGGTGGGAAGTCGAAGCTAGGTATTTGCCTTCGATTAAAACATTTTGAATTTTTCGCACATGCCTATTGTAAGTATTAATACTTTTTTTAAAATTTCACTGAAAGTATTTAAAGTGTCCCTCCCCTAGTGAAAATAAAAACCCCCTGAAAACTAAACAAAATATTCAGAGAAATTTAAAGTTTTTTTTTATTAGCGTATGCCACCAGGTTTTTTTGGTTAGACTTCTGGTTTTACGGGCAGTGGCGGATATGTAAAATGTCTTCTGAGGGTGGACCCCCTGAATAGGGCCTACGGTTATCCATCATGAGATGTGTGATGATTATGATCATGAGAAATTTTGTGGTGCTAGTAGAAATTTTTTAAAACTAATTAATCCTAACTAACCGACGTAGTAACCATGGGAAAATTCCACTTTGAGAAGAATACCAAATATTACCTAGGTTTGAACCCCGGGCCCCGATTAGTAGCCCGGAACGCCATTTGAAATTCAAAAGCGTGTTAAAAATGGCATAGGGCCAATGGCCATCTTAAATTAGAAAAACAATAATAAAAGGTTTGAGGTTTTAAAAGTTGTAAAAAGAATATAACAAAAATGAAATAGGCCTTATGAAATATTTTAACTTTAAAAAAAAGTGGGTTTGATTTTGGGTGTGAAGTGAGTAAGTGAGCTATAATAAACAAATTGAAAAATGAAAAATGTTAAAATCATATTTGGGTTTTTCAGGAAAATAGGTTAGAGCACTACAAAAAAGTATTTAACACAGACTAATTTTAGTGACTTATATTTAACGTAAGCAAAGATAAAGTAGTTATTAAGTAAAAACCTTTTTTATCTTTATTCACTGTCGCCAAAATTATTTTGTTTAAAAGAAAAATACCTGCCAAGTGTCGCACCCTGGATTTTCGTTACTGAAGCAAAGACAATATATACCCAAACTATTTTCTTTTTGCAATATTTTAAATATTGAAAATCTTTCCTTTGGGAATAGTATGGACAAATTTAAAAGTGCATTTGGTTCTAAGTTAAAATTAGATATATATAAAATATTTAAATTGTTTTGTTTTTTCTCCACCTTTATTTAAAATATAGGCTCTGCAATAATGGATAATTTAAAAATTAAAAAAATTGTATTTGGTGTAATCCATTTTATTGCCTGCGCCCCCAAACCGAAATTTTCACCATCCCCCTTCGGGCCTGCTTAAAGTTTGGTTTTTGGGTTGTTTACGGTATTCATGTTAAAATTTTTTTTTTTATATTTAAAATCTTGGATCACCCCAAATTTTTTAAACAATCACAATCAAACTAATAATCCCGATCGACAGGGCCGAAGTGGGTCTAACCCTGCTATATCACAAAAAACCTTTTTTTCGTTTCAAACTTGGCATGTACAAGCTTTCTTGACTCGACACCTTAGCTCGTCGGTGATGTTTAGTATTTGGTTGGGGCCCCGGGTTCGTTCCTGGCATTATTATTATTATTATTTTTTATTAGCCCCGTGTTTTACTCCCGTTGGGTTTTATCGCATTACGAAATGTGAAAAGGTAGGGTATTGTGAATGAAATGAGGACTACAGTTTAACGTGGAATCCGAACCCCACGGTGGGGGGCCTGGCTTTCCCCCAATTACAAGTGTTTGTAGAGGTGAAAAAAGAGTTTGGTATCGATAAATCTGGCGGTCCAAGGATTAAACCCGGACCCCGACAAAAGTCCGCACCTTACCCAACCACCGGGTCCCCCGATTCCGGGCATTGCTGAAAATTTTTTTTTTTTAATTGATGAAATGGGGGTTTTTTTTTCACATTAACAAGTGCATTTTAAAATCCCTCAAAAAAATTAAAACAACGAAAATGACCCCCGTTTCGATTTAAAATTTTACCTTCGTATCCCTTTAATTAGTTTGAAAGTTTGTGTTATTTAACCCCATTTTTTAAAGAAAGTGTAACTAAATATGAAATTTTTTTTTTTTAATAAGGTTTTTTTTAAGTGTAGCGGTGAGGAGCAAAGTAAACTTATTTATATTTCCCCTGCTTGTTTCACCCTTCAGTCATTAGAAGGGAATAAATTTCACGAACCGCGCGAGGGCGTAAAAAAAATGGCGATTCATTAAAGGGCGATCCAAACATGGGGTGCAAAATGGAGTCCGGACCACCATTTCCGCCCCCCTATCCTTTTAACTGTAAAAAGGGGGGTTTTTAATTCCCCGGGTTTTTCCTTTGTTTTTACGGGAAATTTTTAAAATTTTTTTTATTTTATATTATTTTAAATGGGCTGGTAGAAGGGGAGTGATCGTTTTTTGTTGGTTAGAACTTGTGGAAATGTAGTTTGTGTGTATTTTCGTGAAAAACGTTCGGTGTAATATGAAATATTTTTTCACATTTGTTAAAAATTTATTGGCCCAAATGTGGAAATTTTTCCAGCTGGATGAGTAACTGTAAAAGGGGAAAGGGATGTGGCATGAAAAAATTTATATATATTAGGCGAGCGTTGAAAAACTCCCCTTTGTCAGTCAGAGTGATTTTGGTATATTTTCGGACAATCAGGGCTGTTTTGAAAAGGCAAGTTTTGAAGAAGAAAAAAAGCTTTGTGAAAGAACTTTTAAAATTGTTTTTGTTTTAATATTTACACCCTGTATTATTACTAGCCCCGGTCTTACTCCCCGTGGGTTTACCACTTACGCTAATTGTAATGGTAGGGGTTGTGGATGAATGGGGGGACTGTTTGCGTGGAACCCAAACCACGGTGAGGGCCTGGCATTCCAACATTCAAAAGATGTCTTGTCAGGGGTTGGGAAAGGGGTTTGGGAAAATAGATAAATTGTGCGGGCTGGGGTTTGAACCCCGGCCCCAGTATAAAACCTGTACAACTAAAAAATTTTGTTAAATTTTTTTAAAAGAAATTAAATGCCGGTTCATCCTAATCTTTAAATCTATTTCAACCCCTTTTGTTTCTGTCTTTTCGTTGTAGCCTTTCAATTCGCAATGAGTTCTTTGTAAAAGTTAACTTTCCACTGAACCTTTCCCAACCCAAAAATGTTCCCCAGAGTTTTTTTCAACTTCAATCTCGTTTTCTTCCCGGCATCCCCTGACATCTCTTGGTATGATGAGCCGGGTATTTTTCCTTTTGCAGATTTTTTAAAAAATGCCCCAAATATTAAACCTAAAATTACTTATTTTTATAGTATGTTTGTCTTACTTTTTTAAAAATCAATCTTTTGGTGCTAGTGAATTAAAATGCCACTGGCTTGGGGTTTAAAAAAAATCAGCTGTAGAAGTTTTTGGGTCAAAAATGGAAATCGTTCCTAATTTTATGACAGACGATGATCAGAAAAAGCTTTTTGTTATTTTTTTGGGGCAAATGAGTGTTTTTCTTTTTACTTAAAATACTTTGGGGGGGGTATGTAGGAATGGCCCCCTTAGGAAAAATCGACTTTACGTTGAAATTTCGGGGACCTTACAGCAGTACTTCACAATATCCATGGCAATTCTTTCTTTTTTTGGCAGTAACCCATCAGAAAAAGTTGAACATGCTGTATTCAGAAAAGAATATTTTTAAAACATATGAACAGCAGTTTGATTTCATTGGACCCTTTGAAATGCACGTGTTCCCCCCGTATAAATCGGATGTGTTTTTTGTTTGTTCGTCTTAGATCCTCCGTTTCAGATTGTAAAATTATACAGTTATAATTGGCGCTATAAAATGATAATGACCCGCCTTTGGAAGCAGCATATTTTTTTGGCTTTCGAAAGAAAACTTTAAACCTTCTTCTTTTTTAAAACATTCAAAAAAATGGCTTTCCTTAATTTGTCAGTGTATCAGTAAGTATCTCATTAAAAATTGCCGCTTTAATTTACCTTTCAGTTCATACAAGTTGAGCAGGAATCTGGGCTGAGGTCTTGCAGTTATGTTATGTCTGTAACAAAAATTTGCCCTGAATTTTTGGTTATTGACTCTTTTTGTGGATCTTTACTTTTGGGTTTTTGTAGTTCCTCCCCCATTCTAATGGTACGTATTTCAAAATTTTGATTGTTGGGGTGTAATGTGTTTCCCAAGGGTTTTAAAATTTTCAAAAAGGGCTTTTAATGACTCGTTTGACTTCATTGCTTTTGCCCGTTGAGCTCCCCCCAGTTTTTTTTGGGGCCTTCCTGTGTTAAGTATTTTTAAAGCTAAAAATATTTGGATCGCTTTGTTGGGGTTTTGCGTTGTGTGGTGTCCCTAAATTAATTGCTTTAATTTTTTTTGTTAGAATTCATAGAACCCTTATGAAATCCCCTTTGTTTTGCATGGCACTCTTGAACATTTGTAACCCCCTGAATTGTGACCACCCACTTTAAGTTTTTTGGGTAATGTTTGGGGAAAACATACCTAAAAAAGGAAAAATAACGGGATTTATTTTACTTTAAGGGCAGACTTAAGGTAGGAAAGGGGCTAACCAAAACCTTAAAATACTGAGCTTTACAGTGAAAAATTTACAAAAAAAAATATATTTAAGAATGAATTAATAAAAAAAAATTTTTATAAACTTAATTTAAAAATTCCTACTTTCTTTTCCCAGTCTTGGTTTCCCTTTGTTTTTTCCTGCATTTCCCAGCAAACCCGGAAAAAATTTATTTTTAAAAATTTAATCCATTCAACTCTTAAAACTTTAAAAAATTATATTTATATTTTTATTTAACCTTAAAAAAGATAAAAAATAAACTTTTTAGCGAACCTAAGAATATTGAATTAATTTGCTCAATGAAACATTAAAAGTTCGACCAATTTTCATAACAAATTCTCAGTCATGGATAAGACAAGTTGATTTAAAATAATACAATATCCAAAAAATTTTTTAGCGGGAAAAAGGGGAGTTTTGGAAAATAACATTTTGACTTAGTTTAAAAGGATTTTAAAACCCCATCTTTGGGAAAAATAAATGTTGGGGAATCGCCGGACTTTCTCGCTCTATTTTTAAAAAATGGAGAATTTCTCAAAAATCGAAAATATATGTGAAAAAAAATAATTCCTTGAAACCCCAAAGCATAAATTGCGTTTTTACTTTTGTAAACTTTTTTTTTTGTCCGTTTTTTAAATGTTAAAATTTTTAAATTTTAAAAAATTAATGTCTATTTGTTGTTTGGACGATAAAAAAAAGATCAATATTGGGCAAAGGGTTTCAAAAAAACTTTCGTACTAAAATTTCTATTCTATTAAAAAATTTCGAACTTTTTTTAAAAGTGTTGCTCATTTCATGTCATTGCATTGATATTAAATTTTATTTATAAAATTTTTTACAATAAAAAGTAAATTGACTTTGAGTCAAAAATTGAGGTGATCATTTTGTAAAAACATTTCCCCAAAGAGGTTTAAGGAAAAAAAAACAAACTTTTTAAAGGGGACTTACTTAATTTTAAAGTAATAACCCAACCCAAAAAGTAATTAAATATGTAGTATTGTTTAAAACAAAAGTCACAAATATAAAATAAATTTGCCAATAACTCGGAAATTTTGGTTTTATAAAAAATACTTTGATTAAAGTTTTTTTTTTTAAATTTGTACTACAATTTTGAAATGAAAAGTTATTTAGATCTCAAATATTTTGCGGAGATACGGAAAATTATGCTTCTGAAATTACCTAAAGTCCTTTTCATGGGAAAATAAAAACAAAAATTTTTAAAAATATAACCCCTGTACGAATTTCAATCAAAAGGGTTTTGGGCCCGATTTTGCAAAATCGTTTTTTTCTTTTCCCCCTTTTTAAATACTCTTAATTTTAGTTTAAAACACACAAAAAGTTTGGCATTGCAAGCCCACATTTTAGTGTTCGGGGGGTTATGAGCTTTGACCCCACAACTTTTCGGGTTTAGATTTTTTTTTTACGGTCGCAAAAATTTATTTTTTTTAATTTTTCGGACCACAAGGTAAATATTTGCGTTGTTTGAAAATTATTGGTTTATAAAATTTGCTTCCTTTTAAAATATTTGTTTTTAAAAATAGATTACTATTTGTAAAAAGAAAATTTCTTTTCTAAAATTTTCGGAGATAGGGAAGAGTGTAAGATCGCGCCCTAAGCAAAAAACCCACCATTTAATCCTTAAAAAAAAAATATAATTTCCTCACCATGTTTTTTTATTGTTGGCGAAATACTAAAATCAATTAGTTTTAATGTGCATCTTTAGTCCCCTGCCCCTAGAGTGCGCATCATCTACCAAAAGGTGTGCACTTAGCAGAAACACATTTAAAAGATAGCTCTGCAATTGAAAATTTGCTCTTCCATCTTGTTCAATTAATCACTGTTCCAGTCTTTGAAATTTGGGTTGTGACATCTGGGCGGGAAATAGCAATTTCTTTGCCCTTTTTAGTCACAGTCTGTCCTGAACACGAGTTTTTACTTTTTTACTTGTTTTTGTAAAACATTCGGTTTTTTTTGTATCTGCATGTTAAGGTAAATTTTAAAGGGGGAAACTTGTCTTTTTCTTGTTCTTGCTTTTTTTTCTTTATGTAGTTTTGCTTTTGGGTAGGGATAATGTGGTGGAGGATTCTGTAGTTCAATGTTTCACCACAGTAAATTATAGAATTTTCTCGGTGTTTGGAGGTGTTTCACACGACAAGGATATCCCCTTCAGCTGCACTGATTTCTCTAGTGGGAGGTGTTGGATATCTTGGGTATCATGATTTTCTTTTGGTGGACATTGAACATTCTTTCCTGTCAGGGCAGCCCACTGGGGGAACGTTTAGCCTCATAACCCTATTAGTCTCATGGGGCCCGGAACAATCATTTTACCCTGATGAAAGATTCACTTTTTGAGGGATTTAGTACCCCAAAAACTGACTCGTGGGGGTCATGAATCAGATGGAAGAAATTTGTCACAGAAATAGGCCTGGATTCACTAACGGGGCAAAACTGCTCCGGGGGCAAGTTAGAAAGGCGCAAACTTTTTGGCCCCGATGCTCCCCAAAATGCGCCTTTTATTTGCGCCCTTTCCCTATTCCCTAAACAAGGCGCAAACTGGGGGGAGGAATAGGGTGACGTCATCTAAACGTCATCAATTTTCCTCTTTTCGACCAAACCCCGGGGAAAAATTTAAAATTTCCAAAGTCAAGGCTATTTATTTTAAAATTTTAATGAAAACGCGCATTTTCAAAAGAATTTTTTTTAAAAATTTTGCTCATAAAAAATAGCAATTAAAATTAGAACGGCCTCTTTCTGGATGTTTTAGAAAAAAAATATTAGTAATTTTTTTTGTATTTATTTAATTTTTAGTTAAGTTTTAATTCCTTATAAAACATTAAAAGTTTAAAAAACTTAAACTTATTTTAAAGTTATTAACTGTATTTAGTGACGGATGAGATGTCTTTGGACTTTAGGAATACAAACCTCTTTGGATCTAGGACATTACACGTTTGTAGTTTTGTTTTTTTTAATAATGCAAGAAATGCCATTGCGTTGTTTGAATGTAAAAATCAACAATAAAAAGGGACGTAAAGTTTTTTTTCCATGTTAAATTTAAAAAAATTTTTTCTTGAAAACGTTTTTTTATTTTAATTTAATTTTTATTAATTGGAGTACGTTTGTAATAATTGTATTTTAAGCCAATACAAAAATTGCGCCCTTTAAAATTTTTTGAATGACAGTCATGTTTAATAGTTTGCGCCTACCTAGAGTGGTGGCAAATAAAAAGGGGCAACTTTGCTCTCAAATTTCGCCTGTTTTTTAGTGAAAAGGGATTTTTGGAAAAATATTTAAACTTGCGCTGGCGCAACTATTTTTTCCCCTTGTGAATCCAGGCCGGGTTATGGGTAGATGCCCGTGCACGGAATGAAAGTTTTTTCTTTCCATGGTGGCTATTTTTTATATGCATACGAAAAAGTAGACAAATATCGGGGGGAAATTCAGCCTGGGGGGTTGTAACCATTTGTGGGTTCATTAGCAAACATTGATTTCAGTGGCCAAAAACCTCTGTTAAGGGGGTTTTAATTTATGGGTGCAGGGAGGTAGCGAGAGGAATAAAGTTGTGATCACGGGAAAAGTTACAGCTTTAAGAGAGAATGGGGCAATGATTGTTAGCGAGAAGGACTGGTTCTAAGTTGGTTTGATTGTTTTTTAAATGTAAGCCAGTCAAGGAACAATTGTGAATTTATAAATCCACTAATTTGGCAAAATTGGGGAAGAAACCTTCAGGGCATCCTTTATTGCTCTTTTCCCCATTCGTTTTCTGGCGAAAATAACAGGGGGTTTATAGGCGAGAATTCATACAAACCTTTTTTTTTCCATCTAAAACCCTTTTTTGCAGAGAAAATTTCAAATGAACGTTTCCCTTTTGGGGGAAAAATTTTTTAGGAACTTTATTTTAAACCAAAAACTCCCTTCCCTCCTATTAAAAAATGTGATAAGACGAAAATTCTTTTCCTCAACACGATTTCAAATTATAAAAAAAATTTTAATTGTTTTCTTGTTAAATCCAATAGTCTCAAGGTGCACTTTTCTTTGTGATCACAGAGACAGATGGTTTTTTTTGCAGAAAAATTTTTAGCCTGCCGACTTTAATGGTTTGCCAATTCTTGCTCTTGATTTGGGGTGAAATGGCTTTTAATTCCCAAATGCACCGGGGTACTGTTCCTGCAACAAGATACGAATAACTTTAGTTGAAGTTGAACTAGGCGTAAGTTTAAGATGAGGTCTGCATAAATGAAAGGGATGTTTCTTACAATTATTAATTAAAGTTGGTAGATTGGGGTTGGTAGTTAGGGGACTGTAAGTACCCTTCCGGTACCCTGGTTGAATCCAGATGTCCAGGGTGTGGTAGACCCAACCCCGTGAAACTCTGAAAAGATGTGCTGGGGGGTTTTGTGGATCCCGGCCTATATGTACCCTACGCACTAAGTTAAACCTTCCTCATTTATCCATGCGACCCCGGGTTGGGGTTACTTTACTCTATAGTTTTAGAACATAGTGTTGATTGAAAATTTTTTTTAAGATACAGCCCTTTGTGTTTCCTTAATGTAGTTTTGTGCCAAATCCGCAGAAATTTTTTGACTTTTTCCTTTAAAAACCCTTTTTTTTGCTTCGTTTAAAAATTCTTTTTTAATATTAATTTCTCTTGATTTTTTTATAGTGGATGACATTCTGAAAAAATTTAAATTAGGCTTTAAAAACAGTGGTGTTTGCATCACATCTTTTATTAAATTACCTTTTTGTGAGTAAATGAAAATTAAATTCCAAAAAGTGGCAGTAAGAACCCAAGAGTAGCAGCGCATTCTTGTATCTCTCCCTATGATAAAAAATTATAATTTGCATCAAACCGGAGACCTTAGTATTTTTCCGAAAAATTGAGAGTAGCCCTTTTGTTTGGAATATTTTAAATGTTTTGAAATAAAATTTAATCAAATCGAAAAGTGATTTTGGAAAATCACTTTTTCTCTTTTTGCCCCCGTTTACTACCTTAATTTTTGGGTTAATATCCTTTCCAAAAAAAAACCTTGGGGAAAACCCCCGAAACCCCAGATACCCTGTCTTAGCCCCTTTGGTTAAAAAGGTTTAGGTTAGTTTGGGGGTAAGACAGGGGCAGACGTTGAAAATTTAAAAACAACTTTTGAAGTTTATTTTTAGGCGCGTTATGAAAAATTGATGAGAGTGAAATTTAAGATGGCGCGCTCTGTAAAAACAAAAGTAACAGGTTGAAATTAAACCTCTTAAGTCTGAAAAAATAAAAAACTACCAACAAAAATAGAAAAAGAAACTTGTTAGCGGCATGTTGGTACGTCGTCGCCTCTGTTACTGTTTTCATATTAAATATTTACCCACATTTTTCTGTTTCTACTTTCACAACACGTGTTTTGTTTAATACAAGTGCGAATTATATTGTGCTAAAATTATATTCAGTAGTGTTTTAAAATTGAATATTTTGTTTAAAATATTATTTCTTTGTAAATTTTAGTAAAAATTTGTGTTTATAGATTTTTTAAAGTGCTCCAAATAATTGAGGTTAATTCCGTTGTTTTATTTAATGTAAAAAATTAAAATTTTATTATTTAAAAAATTTAAATACTAAATATTTTTAAAATTTTTTTTTTTTTTTTTAAATGATGCCAAAGAAGTTTTTACTTCTCACGGCGTACATAAGTACACACACCCATTTTTCGGTTCGGGGGGTGTCATGAAACGTCGGATCATAAAAATCTCGATTCTTTTTTTTTTGAAAAAAAATACTTTCTTATGTAAGATAGCGAGAAAGTAAAAAGGCGAGTTCTGAACAAAACGGTTTTTAATAGGTTTTATGAAGAGTTTTTTAAATTTTTTTTGTTTAAAAAGGGTATAGAACTTGGCATGCTGTTGCACCAGTTTTAATCTTTTTTTAAATTTTAATTTTTGAATACAGGCCTCGGTTGTGTGTATTTATTTTTATTTTATTTAATAATTTTTATATTTATATATAAAATTTTTGTATTTAATTTTATTTATATATATTTATATTATTTAATATATATAAAATCTCTGTTATATTTAAAATAATAAAAAAAGGGTAGTGGAATAAAAAAACAATTTAGTATAGTTCTATTATCTATTCTTTTTATATTATGGCGAAAGGACTCACTCCTCATAACTAAAACCACATTACCGAAGCTAGGGGCTGATGGCACAGGTGTTCCTTATAAGCTAACTAGATAGCTGTTGCCCCCGGGTTTGCTCGCGTGGAAGTTGATTATTCAAATACGAAAAAATAATTTGTATTTAAGATTTAAATTTAAAAAATTTTCGTTACGTTATGACCTAACTTGACCCCAGATCAAAAATAATGAAAGTCCCATACAAATTTTACCCCTTTTTTTTCCTTATTAAATAAATTTCAAATTCCTGAAAACCCCTATTTATTTTTTTACGTCAAAAACCCAAATACAAAATTTTGTTTATGTAACTTTCAAAATGCGGCTTGATACATATTTTTTAAAAATATTTTCATCCCCATTTTGACCCCCTTTTGGGGGGGAATTTTCAAAATCCTTTCTTAGTGGGTGCCTACATAACAAAATGATATACAGTCGAAATTTTTGTTGTACCTTTTTAAAATTTGGGGGTCGGGATGAGAATCATAGTCAGTCAGTAGGAATGTTATTTTATAAGTATAATGATTAGGAAAAGTAAAAGTAGTTCTTAAAGTTTTGTTTAAAGGGGGGGAAAAGGTGTAGTACCCCAATCAAAAATATTGTTATGACTTTTTTTAAACGTTTGAGGGTAATAATCCAATAGTGCCTTCGAAAAAATATGAATTATTTTTAACTCGTAGTGCTTCTAAATGGCTGGAAAAAAATCAATGGACATTTAATTAAAAATAAAATTGGTTTTAAAATGCAACCAAGAGAGGTTAGAAACTGTAGTTTAAAAATTTGTAAATTTTTGTGGTTTTTTGTAGTGTCTGTGTGAATAAAAAGGCCCCGGCCCGGAAAAAATGTGGGGGGGGGGGGGGGGGGGGGAAAAACCTATCAGCAGTGCTCGCGATAACGCCTGGGCAGTAGGCAAGAGGGCCTGTCGAAAATAAAACTCCATGAGAAACGATACAGGTCCCTCTTGCGGTGTTTCAAACAAAAATTCCCCATTTTATCCAAAAAAAAATAAAAACCCAATAATAGTAGTAAAAAAATAGTTTTAGGGTTACTCTTTCCGTTAGTTATGTTAATATCATTAAAAATTTTGAAGATCAATAATTATGAGGAAAGTTAAAAAGTAAAAAACCATTTTTGTTCTTTTTTGATGTTTTTTAAGTTTAGTCCCCCCAACTAAAAAAAAAAGTGTATTGTACAATTTGTCTGTAAGTTACTTGGGCTGGAACAGAAAAAAAATTTTGACCTAAAGGTATTTAAACTTTTAATTAATGTTATAAATTTTATTGAGGTTTGGGCCCTATAATTTTAATTCTGATTAGAAGAGAGGAGGTCATCGTGACAAGTTCCCCCTCGGGATATATATTGACGCATGGGTTTTTTTCTGAGAGGAGATCCCCTCCAGTGTGTGAATTTTATTTGTCCCTTAGTGAGTACCACTTTTGGTGGAGTGTCGAAGTATGCCCCTATTCGCTGGCTCTTAAATTTAAAGGGTGGTTAGTTTTTTTTTAGGGGCAGTGCGGATGGAGTCATATGTTTACTCCGTTTGATAAGCCGGCGAATTCTTTAGCTAATTTGTATTTTTAAATATTTAAATTAAAAAATTTAAAGACTTAATATATACACCATTTATTAAATTTTTAGATTAAAATTTGTAAATTGGTGGATTATAAAGTGAAATTACAAGTCATAATTTTAAAATTTTTAAATTACTTCTGGTGAAACCCCATATTGTAGTTTGAACTTTATATAAATTAATAATGCATCATTACTTGACCAAAAATGAGTTGTAAAAAAGTTTAAAACATAAGTGAACGTTAAGAATATTAATGCCTAATTTTTAAAGATACAATTATTTGGGTACAAAAACAATCCCTTTAAGTCAAATACTTTGTAAAAAAATAATAAAATTGAGTTTAACATCTTCCAAAAAAAATTTTTTAAAATAATTAATGATGTGGAATAATTTAATAAACTAGTCTTTATCTGTTTTCCCTTTTCCCCCTTTCTCCTTTTGATATTCAGCAACAATAAATTTTAAAAATAATTGTGAATCTGGAATTTGAAAATTGAAATTCTATAAAAAATTTTTTAAAAAGTTTTTCAATTCTTTTAAGTTAAGTTTCATATATTATAAAATAATTATTTGTTTTTTGAGAAAACTTTTAGGGGGGTAGTTTATCAATAATGATTTTTAAATTTTTTTTTTAAACTATAGTTGACTATATTATAAGATAGTATGCACAAAAGTGTTAAGTCATTTATTTTTAAATTGTCCAAAAAACAAATTTTTTTCTGAAACTTGCCCTTTTTTAAATATGTTATCCCAAAAGTTTGTGAAAAATATTTTTTTGATTTGTATAGTTAGCTGAGTCACGCATCAAGTGTCTGGCCCTCAAAATTGATCAGTTCAATAGACACAAAACCCCACTTGGTTGTTTTTTGGGAAAGTCTATTTTACACCTGCTTTTTCCCCATACTACCACTAAATATGCCCTTTAAATATTATTATTTATTATTATTATTTTATTATTTTGCACCGTTTTCCCCGTTCGGGTTATAGCACTTAGCTAATGTGAAAGGGGTAGGGTGATTGTGGGGAAAAATGAAGGCCCTACAGTTTAACGTGGAATCGAAAACGGGTGCCGACCTGGATTCCGTCATTAAAAAACCCTGTAATATTTTGCACTAGTAGACACCACCCCCCCGGCGGCATAGTTGGGCAAACGCGTGAGTGTTGAGCCCGATGTGAGGGGGGAAAAACGAGGTTCGAATATCGGTCTGGTGAATGGGGGGGGGGGGGGCCCAAATTTTTTTCCCTCTCCCCCCCAAAATGCGGGTCACTTTCCAAATTTTAGCCCTTCTCAATTCCTTTTCCCATTGGGTAATTAGTATTTAAACTTAAAACCCAAAAGGTTAGTAGGAGGGGTTTTAAATTAATTATTATTAGTAGGCACGCAGAAAAGGGTCGTTTTTTTGGCTTGCCTGTACAAAGGTTTTTTTCCCCAAACTGTTTCCCATATTATCCATGCCCCTGTGGTTCATTTCCTTTTTATCCTCGTCTTAAACCCAATTTTGTGTGGCTAAATGAAAATAACTAAAGGGAGGGTGAGACACTTTGATTAAAAAAACAAACTTTATTTGCGAGGGCATTATTTCGGTGGGATTATAAGTACAATTTTTTTAAAGTTTATTTTTTTTTCCCAGAATAGACCAAAATCCCCCTTTTTTAAAAATAGGCGGCGCAGCGTAGGACCAGGGCAGCCCACTTACCACAGAAAAAAAAAATTCAAAAAAAGGGTTGGGGGACCAAAGAATGATTACCCAATTTTCTTTTTTCTGTAAAAAACAGCGTCAGTGTTTTTCCGGGGAAATTTGGGTTTAAGTATCTTAAAATCTGCCAAACTCCTCGTGTCTTTTAATTAAAAAGGGTGAATGTGGATACGAACTAGGAGGACATTATTGACGATTTAAAAAAAAAATTGACCCCCTTATTATGGATGGTATTGTAGATAATTGATAATGATTTTTTTGAATTAATAATTTTGAAAATAAAACATTGATCTTTTTTTTTTTAAATTTTAGTATTTTTTTTTTTTTAGTAAACCTTTTGGGAAAAGGGAAAAAGGGGGCGTTGCCCCCGTCCCCCGTTTCAACAGTTATAAAAAATATTATACCTTTGTTTTTTCGCTTAAAAAAATTGTTCAGGGCTTTAAAGTCGATATCTTCGATGTAAAAGTAGCATGGGAAATTTGTGCCATTTTAAACTCTAGAAGTGAGAGCTCATTTTTTATCAAAGTTTTTTTGGCCAAAAAAGTCCCAAGATTAAAGAGTATTTTTTGTTCCCGTTTTGTTTTTAATTCATAGTAATTGTTTCTTGGTTTTTATGGTTACGAGTGATTTACGTATAAAGCGTATATAAATTTGAAAACTTTTTTAAAAAAAATTGACTGGGTCACTGAGGTCTTTTAAAATTAAACGTTTTCAAAAAACGAGCGCAAATTTTTTTGGAAATTTTCCGGGGGGTTTCCCAACTAAGCCCAAAAATTTAGGTGTTGTGTGTGTGTGTGTGTGTGAAAAATAGCTAATCTAATTAAAGTATATTGAATATAGATTCATTTGTTTTCGTCTAATGGTCCCAAGGAAAAAAAGCAAACTTTAAAACCCAAAGGGATAAATTACGGGCCCTACGCGTTTTTTAATTGAAATTAAAGATAAATAAAAAGACTGTATCAATGTTAGAACGACATAAGCTTACATTAAATACTTAGCATTTTTTTAAATGGGGGAGCGAGGTTAATTTTCACAAGCTACAACTTAGAAAATTTTCTGATGATAAAAAACCTAAAATACAATTTTTTTTTTTTTTTTTTTTCATTTTTGTGTGATAGTCTTTTTAAACTGTGTTTTTATGCGTTTCTATAGTTTTCAAAATTTTTTATCACCCCTTTTAAATAGAACTTAATTAAAAAAACTTGTATTTTTTTACAGATGAAAAAAATTTGTTTTAATAATAATTAGTTTTTTTTTTTTAATTTGTCGTGATTTCCCGTTTGAAAATAGTTCAGGTTTCCCTAATAATACCCCAGAGCAGTAATCTGCCAGAGTTAAAACCCCATTTTCCCTTGGTCCCGTTTTTCCCATAACAGAATGTTTGGTAAAAACGCTTCTACATGTTCGTCAAATTTCCAAGTTTTTTGGGTAAAAATCCCAAAAGCGAGTGTAAAAAAAGTGGGGTGTGGCTGTGTCGGAAAGGCCGTGTGTTGTACGTGAATACGTTTTGTAAAGGGTTTTATATTTTTAAATAAAAAATTGAATCCGATTTGTATATAAAAACATTAGTTTTAAAGTGTGCAGTGAAAATTAAGGTGTTAGATAAAACATATTTTCAAAAAAACTATCGATTGTATATAAAACATTAGTTTAAAGTTTTTGGGCAAGCTTTTTTGGGCGCGGGGTTTAGCCGCATTTTATTTTGATAAAATTTTTTTTTTTTAACACCTATATTTACTGTCACTACTTTAAACTAAGTTTTATATACAAAAGATAGTTTTGAGACAGTGACGATTAAAAATCAAAGAACTTTGTTGCTTCTCGAGTCAAAGTTATACTAATTTCAAATCTCGTTCGCAGCAAATAAACCCAAAATGGGGGCGTTCCCCCCACGCGCGCGATTTTCGTCACTGTTCTCGCGTATCGAATGCATTCTTTGATCCTTTAGCTATCAATTGTTAATTTAATTTTTGGATGTGGGATAGTTTCGAAATAAACCCCCAAAATGTATCCCCGATTTTGTTATTATTAGGTTTATGGTTGCCCCCCTTGATAGAATTTAAAGACGTATTCACGTAAAAAGAATCTTAAGTGAAACTGCTTCAGTCATATGAAACAATGAGATGCAATATGTTGCTTTTTGTTCCCCAAAAAATTTTTGGTACATCTTTAATTTGTGTCAGGCTGATAGTTCAATTCATTCAGGTAAATAAAAATTTTTACCCGCGATTTTTTCCCTTATCTGGGCAACGAAAATCCCCTTTTTATCTTTGCCTGTAAACGGGGAAATTTTTGTTGTATAATATATTATTATTTTTAAAAAAAACCGGACCACTTGGCAATGCATAATCAATGGTTTGGGGGGTTGTGTACCCTTGTGAAAAAAACCTTTTAAAAAATAGCTTTTATGAATCAAAGAAAAGTCGCCATCTTTGTTGTTTGTGTCTTGCCTCTTTCGTCATGACTATTCAATTCTGTACAGTAAACCAAAACACCAGCTGAAGAAAAAAGGGGGGATATTTTTTTGCGGTGCGAAATTGTTTTTCTTCTGTAGCAGTTTTTGCCCTTTTAATGTGACCCCAACAATTTAGCTGACTTTATATAAGTTCAAGTCCTTACTAAGTCTTTGAACTCACCCGTGAGATAAGATGGTTATTTGATGTAGGGGCCGAAAATCCCGGTCGTTTTGCCCTGTTCCATGGATCGGGGTTCCATCGTTGTCATCAAAAAATGGTCCATGTTTCAGGTGGTCTAGGAATGGCGGTCTTTCTCGAAAAACTGGTTTTTGGTGAAGGCAATGTGGTTTGTAAAATTTTTTTGATTTTAAGGAAATTCCAGCTTTCTTAGTCAAACAGAAGTAACGTTTTCAAATTTTTTGACCTTGGGACGAAAATGGCTTAGATTCGAGACCCCTTTTAAAAACCCTCCCCTTAAATACACTGACAATTGTGATACAAATTTTGGGGGAGGGCCAAAAGGGTTTTTCTGGTCACCTATTTTAACCCAAAATGAGTTCATAAGCTTTTTTTAATCCCTCACACGCCCAAAAAAACTATCTCATCATTTTTACATTTCGAGGGTAGTGAAGACAGTACGCCGCATCACAATGTAAGCCCTGAACTGTTTAAAAAAACTGTTCTGCAAATTACAAAAACGTTGGTGGAGGGAACGGCTTTAAAAAGGCCCGGAAAGAATTTAGGAAATATTTGTATTGAAGGCCTTTGGGAAAAAGTAGTGAAAAAGGTTTTCCAAGTTTGAAGTTATGTTGTAAAATCGTTTATTAAATTTATGAACATTCAAAAAATCATTTGAAAAGTACTTGTTGAATTTGCTAAGCCCTTGACTCCTGTCAGTTTCTCAAAAATTTTATTTGATCACTACTAAAATCCCCTTAGGCCTAAAAAATAAATATCTTTTTTTTGTTTTTTGACATGAAATACGTAAAAAATATAATAATGAATGTTTTAATTTTAGTTTAGAAAAATTAATTAAAAATAGAGAATTTTAAATAAAATTAAAAGGAATAATTAAAAAAAACAAAAAATTTAAAAAGCTTGGTATACAGATTAGAAATGTTTTTTGATTTTTTTTTTTAAATCCATGGGTGATAACAAATTTAAACGAGAATTTTGTTTTCAGCAATAAAAAAAACATCTAAGTAGTATCTATATACTGAGGAAAAAAATTGTGTTTAACAGTGTAATAAACTTATATTTTGATATTATTAATAAACTTAAAATTGATTTTTTATGTTTTAAAAGCTTTTGGGGAAAATTACTCCTATCTGGCTTGCTTTTGACTAATATAATGTATTATAAGAAACCGGGTTTTAAAATTTTATATATTTTTAAAACTAATATGAAGTAAAATAGGGAAACAAGCAATTTACATCGAGAAAACCTTTTATTGCCACTTATCCCCATTAGGGTGCCTGGGGGTCTAGGGGAAAGGTGTAGATTCTGTGCTGGCGGCCGGGGTTAAATCCTCGGCCCCGGCCACGATTTTTTGATTCCCAAAACCCTTTCTACACCCTGACAAGACATCTTTAAATGTTGGAATGCGGGCCCGCCCCGTGGTTCGGTTTCCCTTTAAAATGTGGTCCTTTTTCTTCCAATACCACCATTACACATTGGGTAAGTGGTAAAACCCCGAAGGGTGAAAGCGCGGTGCTAATAATAATTCCCCCATTACGGTGAAATTCTCTGTAAAAGTTTTTTTTCTTCCATACCCTCCCAATAAAAATTTCTGTAGAAAAAAGGTTTTTAAAAACCTTTCCCCTACGTGAACGACTTTGGAAGTAAAGCCGGGCATTGTTTTGTTGAAAGGTCCAAAATGACGAGGGTCCCGGTGTAGCTTTGATCATTGCAATTTTTTTTTTTTGAGGTTTTTAAAAAATTGCCCCCTTCCTAATTTTCCCCCCCGTCGCTTAAGGGCTTTAAAATGAAAAGGGGGGATGGTGAGGGGGTTTTAACCCCAAAAATTTTTGCTCGGCCCTTCTCAAAAAACCCCAGACCATTTTAAGGGTGTATTTAAAACCTTTCCACTTTTGGTTAAAAAAAATTATAACGGGGTATAGATATTATCAGTGCAAAGGCCTTTGTATATTTGTACAATAGTGTGAAATTGTTGCAGGGGGTCAAGAACCGTGTCAAAAGGAAATTAAAGGGGAATGGAAAAAAAAAAGCTAAAAAAGGTGGATGGAAAGGGATGCAAGAAAATGCCCGTTTTTTTCGTTTTTTGGCAAAAATCTTTTTTTTTGCTAATAAAAAAAATATTGCTTCGTACAAAACATAGAATTTAATTCTTTCAGTGGTGCCTCAAAAATTTTTTTAAAATCTTTAAGGTTTTTTCTGGGAATTAATGACAACTTTTTCTCTTTTTTAAAAAAAAGTTCCTCGTTTTTTTATTGTTTATGGCGAATATTCGAGAAATGTTGCATAATTATATGGGAAAAATTTAAATAGACTAATTGATGAAGCATATATTATTTATTTTTGCCCAAACAAATATTTTTGCTCTTAAAACTGTGAATTTTTCAGTCTTTTTCTCTATAGTTGGCTTTCATTCATTTTAAGAGAAGTAAAACGAATTTTAAACCCCAATTTGTATTTTCCCCGGGTCTATTGTGATAGACTTAATAATTTGTTTAAAAAACACTTTTTATTTAATTTCCCCACATTTTTTTTTAAAATGAAAAAATTAACAATTTTATTTTTTTTACCAAAGCACGAATTTTAAAAAAAAATTTATTTAAATTCAAATAAATATATCAAAAATTTCCCGTTTGAGGAATTAGTAATTAATTAATATTTATTTTTAACCCTAAATTTTACATAAAATTTTTGTGAGGAATGTTCAATGGTAAAGAAATATGTCATCAAAATCTTTAAAAGTAGTTTTGGTAAAAATTTGCAAAGCTATTTACATACTTTCAATTGTGTTATTTTTTACATTATAATAATGTACACATCTAAGAAAGGGGTTTGGTCTTCCTTGCTTGATAACGATCTTTAGTTTTTTTTTAAATCATTGGTTCTCAAATGTGGTCGCGAGAGCTATAAAGGGAAAAATTGGGGTTTTTTGTAATTTTGCCAACGTGGTGAGAAATTAAAAATGTAGGGAATTTTGGGGGATGAGGAATTTTCCCCGATATCGTAATTTTTCCCGTCATTAGAAAAATTTTATTGTGGGGGTGCATAGACTTTTTTTGTCATGACCAAGGGGTACAATTAAAAATAGTTTGAACCAATGCTCTTAAGTTTTTCTACCTGATCTTTTTGTCGAGGCATAAAGGCTTTTTAGGCTTGTTGCTGGCGATGAAGTTGGGGTTTGCTCTTTAGATTTTTTATAGCCCAATTTTTTCTTTTTTTTTTAACAAACAGATTGTTCAATTTTCTTCTTTTACCCATTTCAAATATTTTATAATTTAAAATAAAAACTAAAATCAAAAAAAACACACTTTAAACAATGTTTGCGAATCTAAAACTGATAAAAATTAACTTTACAAACCTTTAAAGCTGATTTTAATTACAGTAGGCTCTTTAAAAGGGACTAATTTGGGTGAAGGTTCCCCGGTTAAGAAAATCCCGGTTTTTTAACAAATAATTTATAGGGTGTACTCAAAGAAGTATGTAGTTAGTTTAAAAAGTGTTTATTTATATCAAAAATAAAAAAAACCCTTAAATAGGTTGAATTGAAAGACGTGTAGTTAACTGATTAATCTTTGAAAAAAAAGGTCCCGGTTCTTTCGATTGCTTAATTCATTTGGGTTTTAAAAAATAATTTAATTTCTGTGGGTTTGTTTGTGCTTATTTCTTTAGTTAATTGACGGAGGTGCCGTAAGTGTTTTAATATACAAACATTTTATTTTCGATTGTTAAAAATATTTAATAAAAAATTTAAATGTTTTTCATTCGCTAAGTTATTGTAAGCTAAGTGGGTTTACCCGGTGGTCTTGGGGGGGAAGGTGTTAGACTTCGTGCTGGCGGGGGCGGGGTTCAATCCCGGTCCGCACGATTTCTGATTTCCCCAACCCTTCCCACCTTGACAAAACATCTTGCTAATGTGTGGATGCCCAGGTCACCCCCGTGGTTCGGATTCACGTTAAATTAGGTCCTTCATTTCTTCCAATACCCTCCCTTTCACTTTTTCGTAAGTGGTATAACCCCAACGGGTGTAAGAGCGGTGTAATAAAATAATAATAATAAAGTAAATAAGATGTTTCCCTTTTTTTCCCCCTCCTCCCCTCCCCGAAAATTCGTTCTTTAGTTGCATGGCGAAAATTTTTTTTCAGCAAATTGGAAGCCCGGGTGTTTGTCTGTTCAAGCAGGCCCACATTCCCAAAGAAACGATTCCCCTTTTTCTATGAGGGTGTCACGGTTGTCTTCTTTCTCGAATTGTTACTTGTAGTTGTTTTTTCATTACAAAAGTTTTTTCCATGTAGGTTGTTTTCTCCAAAAAAACCCAGTTCGTAAAAATTAAAAAATTTGGCTCAACAGTTCAAATCTGTACTCAAAATTTCCCAAAAATTATTTTTGTTTGAAATTTTTGTGGCATGACAAAAAAAAAAAAAAAACCAACCAAGGCTCGTTTAAAATTGTTCAAGTACATTGTTTGGACGTTTTTCAGATTTATTGTTTCTTTTCCCTCGATACCCCAGATGAACGAAGATGAAAAAAACACTTGTAGACTGCATACCGGTTACAAGGTAGGCATCCGCTCGTTTAAATCACTCTTTCCCTTTGTCTACTTTTAAATTTAAAAATGACGTTTGCCTTTTTATTAAGAACGGTTTGTTTGGCTTTTCTTTCGGCACAAATGTAGACCTAAAAACTTTTTTCTAAAGTTTTTTATCATGACATTTTATCGTAAATACAAAATTTTCTAGCGTTTCTGTTTTAGATCTTACTTAACGCGCTTAAAAGGGTTAGTAAAAAAAAATAATGTGTGGGCCGGCCCAATAATACTAATACTGAGAAAAACGAATGGTTGAGTGCGGGGTTTTAGCGGCAATTCGGGGAAAATTCAGACAATGGACTGTTGGCCATCTGGCTGGCGAGCGGTTAAGAGTATGCGTGTATCAATGTTTACACAAAACAACACAATGATCATTGTTTATCGCCGTTTGTTTGGAAATGTAAAACTCCAGATAAAATAAGCCCCTTTATTTTATGTATTCTTTTTTTTTAAACTGTCTTTTAAAAGCGCGCCCGTTTAATGGGGCCGTTTTAATGAGGTTTACTGTAAAGGGAAAATATTTTAAAGTTATATAAATTAACGAAATATGTAAAACCCCCTTCACTTCTTTTAAAATAAAGATTGAATAAGTTTATTGAGATTAAAAAATAATTTTTTTGTAATAAAAGGTCAAAGATGAAATGAATATTAAATTTTGAAAATTGATGGAAATGCTTGAGAGCAGTAACAAATGTTACAAATTTATTAATTACAACCTATCAATAATACAAACCCTTGAAAAGTTTATATTATTGAAAGCCCAATGGTTAAAAACTTAAATAGAAAACACTAAAAAAACAGATTTATTTAAAAGCTGTTAAATAGATGAATAAAAAAATTTAAACATATAACATAAGTATTATATTAATATTAAAGAGGGAAAGATTTTATTTTTTGTTTTTTTTTTTTGTAATGGATAAATCAAAAAAATGCGGGCCATTTTTAAAATTCTTTCAAATATAAAACTACTTATAGCGAGTAAATAGGCTATATTTTATTTGAAAATTTAATTTATTCCTCATAAAATTTTGTAATTATTATTAGTTTTAAAAAAAAAGTTTTTGAAGGGGAAAAGGGGTTTGGGAAGGGGGGGGGGGGGGGGGGGGAAAAAGGAAATAGAGTGTGACGGGGGAACGAAAAAAAAAAAAGTTAAAATAAAATTTTGGGAAGGGGGAGTAAATAAAAGTGGAATAAACTGAAAAATTAATTTGTTTTTAAAACAATTTGTTTGTTTGGTGTATACACAATTCCTTTGGGCCCCTAGAGCAAAACAAAAATTATAGGGGAAATGAGATGAAAATAGGAGGGGGGGGTATACAGTGTGGTGGGATGTATGTAAAAAAAAAGTTTTGTTTTTTATTGACATGATGGATGATTTGAAGCTTTGTTTTACAAATTTTTAAAATTTTTTTTTTTTAGGGGAAGGGGCTTTTTAAAAATTTTTAAAGTTTTTCGATATTAAATTGAAAAATTTTTGAAAAAAAATGTACAATCGGTGTGTCTTGTCTGGATAAATATTTGAGATTTATTTTGTAATATTTTATTTATTTTAAAAGTAAAAGTTTTAAAAAATCCCATGTTTTTAAATGAAAAAAAATAATAATTATAATAATAATAATAATAATATATTTATTTTGATGTCCTGTCTGGTGGTTATTTGAGGGCCCTCTCCTTTTTAAATTGGATTTTTGGGTTCGTAAAAGTCTTGGAGAACATGTTTGGTAAAATTATCATCATTAGGTCTAGTTTTGGAAGAAATATGTTATTTAAATATTAACCATTGCAAGAAAATTATGTAGGGGGAAAATTTTTATTATTATTATTATTATTATTATTATTTTTATTTTTATTATTTTAGCTCGAAAACTTACTGCCCGTTTGGTTTTACGCACCCACGCTAATGTGTAATGGTAGGGTGATTGTGAGGAAATGGAGGGCCCACAGTTTTAAAGTGGAATACGAAACCCCCGGTGGGGACCTGGCATTCCTACATTCCAAGTTTTGGGTCAAAAAGGTCTTTTCAGAGATGAAGGAAAGGGTTTGGAATCAGAAAAAATCTGTGCCGGGACGAGGATTGAGCCCCGGCCAGCAAGGGTCTGACACCCCCTAGACCCCCAGGTCCCTTTTTAAAGGGGGTAGTAAAATGTTCATTTATAAAACAAACAGCTTGGAATAAAAAACTGAACGATATATCCTTTTGACCAGTAGTTGTCGATGTATTAAAGTCGGTTTCGACTCCATTGAGATCGTTTACAAATTAAATCTTCTCTCGGCGGTTGAAATTGGGGTGCCCCCAAAAGGTTGGGGTCGATCCCCTGTATGGCGTCAAATTATTCCCAGAGAACGCGTTGCCCATGGGTCCCCGAAATGACTTAAGTTTTTTTAAAAATACTTTTGAAAATGAATATTTTTTACTGGGGTGGGGGGGGGGGGGGTTTTTTAGCTTGCAATTATAATGACGTAATGATTAGGGGAGGTTTTATAGTATCGGCAGCGGTATTATCGGAAGATCATTTTTCGTAAATTTCCCGTTGCTAGAAAATCCCTTTTCAAATTAATATTACCCTCTTGTTGCAGCTAAATACCCCCGGTTGAAGGGCGCCTTAAGCAGTACGGTTCACGGTGTTTGTGTATTTATGTGCTTTGTTTCTTTGTTTAACTCATTTTCAAGCTTCTTTCTCACACGGTAATTAAAATTGTTTGTTTTTTGGAATAAGTAAAGGTAAACCAAAAAAAAGTTTAATATTGTTTTGGAAAACAAAAAAAATTTTATTGTAATGACAAATTATTTTTTTCCCCTAAGATCGGTAGTATCGGACAGTTGTTTTCGTCCGTACCGGACAAATAAAGGGTTCCCACAAATTTTTTTATAAACATTAACAACAAATAAAGCTCAAATAAAACATTAAATTTTAAAGGTTAGATAAGATTACCAGTTAGGTTTTTTTTTCCTATTACAAATTATTATAATTTCCCCCAAATATATTTATTTTTTTTGTCTTATAGAACTTTTTTTTGGGAAACCGTTTTCTGGAATTTTACACTATCCCAAAATTAAAGAAAAAGGAAAAATAGGCTTGGGGGAAGTGGAAAGAAGAGAAAATGAAAATAGCGTAGAAAAAGTTTTAGTAACGCTTGCATTAGGACGGCGGCAAATAAATGCTTTCCTAAAAGCCCCTTAGGGACAGGTAACAAATTTTTAAAAAATTGGGAAATAAAGAAAAAATGGCCGGGGGGGCGATTCAAACTACTTTCTAGAAAATTTTAGAAAAAATTTGTAATACACCTTAAAGCCTTGTACCGTTTGATGCCCCCGGGCGTAGGTTTTTTGGGAATTTGGTTTCGATGTGCCAACCCTTTGAAATTTGATCACCGCTTCAACAAGGAAAAGAAGTGTGTGAAAGGGATTTTTACTATGTTTTTAGAAAAAACACCTGAACCCCTTAAGAACCGCTGAATTATAGCATGCAACGGCGTTGGTTTAACAAACCTCAGGTTTCTGATTTTTTGAAAAATTTAATAAAACTTAAAGAATTTTCAATGCAGATGAAACAGGATTAGTGGTTCTTAAAAGGGGCCCTCAAAAGTTTATATCCATAAAAGGGGAAAAAAAAAAAACAAGTTGGAAAAATTTAAATTTGGGGGAAGAGGTCGTACGGTCACTGTGCTTCTTTGGTAAATGCTTCTGGGACAATTTTTCCCCCTCTCTTTATATTCCTAGGCGAGGATGAAACCCCCTCAAGATTGGTGCAACCCCCGGGAAATTTGTTTTCGTCAAAAATGGATGGATAATGGGGAAATTTTTTTTAAGGGCTTCAGAATTCGTTTAAAGTGTCCCTCCTACTAAAAAATAACTGTGTGCTCATTTTAGATGGTCACTGCAGCCACAAAGGGGCTTGACGTGATTTGTTTGCACGCAAACATGTTTAAAAAATTAAGTTTTCCCCCCCCCCCCCACACCACACACAAGACAATTGCAACTATTGATAGGACCAAATGAAGCCTTTTAAAACCTCTTTTAATGAAGCTTGTGCTTTTGGATGGACAGAATTTTTTTCAGGATCAGATTATGATGTAGTTGGATTTTGTAAGCTTCTTTTTTTCCAAATTTGCCCCAATGGTATAGCTAAAAAAAAAAAGGGTTTAATGTACAGGTTTTACATATTAATCTAAAATTTCACGATTTGGGTATTTTCCAACGCAAGGACTTTATATTCCGACTTGTTATGAAGATCAGGTATTTTAAAGTGATCCGGAAATCTACAACAACATCCTAAGATCCCCTCCTAAATTTGGCACGAAAATTTCAGCCCCCATTTGGGTCTCCCAAAAGCCTCAACTTCTTTTTCTCCCAACCCCCATTTCCAGAGTTATTTACATCCCGATTTTAAACAGTCAACTTCAAACGCACAAATTCAACTCAAAGAAACCCCCAATACAACTCTTCGATGGTTTTTCCGCACCCTAAACACAAAAGTTCACCAGTGCCCGTCGCTGCGAAAGTAGGTTAATATTAGAAAAGAGTGGTGTAAGAGCGAATATAAAATCAAGGCCTTGTAAAGCTCGAAGAAAACAATTCACGAAAATGGGAAAATCAAGACTAAATTGGAAAGTCACGATAAAAAAGAAAAAAAAATACATCAAAATAACAAAAAAAAATTAAAAAAACTCGGCACAATTATGAGCGAAAAAGTTGAGTAAAAAGATGTATTTTGCGGAGAAAAAATTTTTACGGGATTGGTAAAGTGTGATTTTGCCAAAGGGGGGGCACGAGAATTGTTCCAATATGAATTTTAAACCCTTTTTTTATAAATGTGACTTTGTGGAAAACATCTTAAACAATAAGAGAAATTTGGTGTCAATTTTTTAAAAAATTGAATATTGTAATTGTCCGGTATACCGCAGTACTTTTTTTAAAAATTTAAATAAAACCCATTTTTTTTAATGACTTAGAAAGGGGGAAAAATTTTCTATAAACTATTTTAATACAGGGTATATAAAAAAACCAAAGTTAAATTTAAAATTTACTGTCATTTGTTCTTTTCATTTTAAAAAAAATTGTAAATTAAAAATTTAAAAAAACTTAAGTGTCCGTTACTACACGACTCTCCTAATATACCCTTTTTTTAGAAAAAGAAAAATTAATAATTTTAAAAAAAGGGCGTTTTTTTTTGCTTTTATTTTCCCCAATTAAAACATTTGATTTGGCTTAATGGCAATTTGAACGTCAAAACCGTTCGGAACGCTCTTTTTTGTTTATTTTACAAATAAATTATTATTAAAAAAATTTTAAAAATTATTGAGTGGGTTGTATAATGAGATGTCTTTTTTCCTATATTTATGGTGGGCGCGGTCGAGCTGGTTCGGTTTTTAACGGGTTTATAATGACGGGTTTTTTTTTTTTCTAAAAGTTGTGGAGTGGACCCTGGATGAGTTAAACAAACGGTAAAGATAATCTAAAACATGCACGCTCTTTTGTATTTTAAAAAAAATTTTCGAGGTGGGTTTTTAGCGGTTATGTTTGGGGCCGCTTCGGTATGCGAGAGACTGCCGTGAGACTTTTAGAAATTCCCCTATCTGATCAGTGATGCGTTTTTTTTAAAAACTGGTTTGCCAAAAAAGAAGTCAAAAAATTCCAAAAAGGGGTTGTTTGATTAACAATTCTATTTTTAGTTTTTTTATATAAATAAAACCGGGAAAAAGTAAAATTGCACATTTTCAATGAATTTTAAACATATTTTTGTAATATGACAGGTCGATGTAAAAAGTGCCCTAGATTAAGCCTTCCTCAAAAAAAGACCCAATTTTTTTTTTAGGCTCACAAAAGAAAATTTAAGTTATTTGGATTAATTTTTTTGTTTATGAGTCAAAAGGGTACTTTTCTACTGGTGTGTCGCCCCAGCCCCCTACTTGTTCGGAAAAAGGGGTAAAAGAAGGAAAAAAAAGGGTTTCATATCCCCTTTTTCTCTGGCATGCACTCTTTTGTTTATTGGACGGTAGCAAAAATGTGCCCAGTCACCCGTTTTTTTACCTTGGCTTTCAGGATCTTGGTACCTCATTTCTGTTTTGGGTCAAATACGGTTGTTGATTCTTTGGGAATTTTTGATGTTTTTTTTTTTTAATATAGTTGCTAATTTTTAAAATAATTTTGACTTTAAAAAAAAGTTGGAACAGTAATTAATTAGTTTTCTATTAAGTTTAAAAACTTTCAATTTATAGTTTTTATTTAGTTGCTTGTGATAATTTTTGTTTTTTTTTAAAAAAAATGGATTAGTGACACGTAAAAGCAAACGTTTGAGATAAAAAAACCCCAAAATTTCGTTGGTTCTCGCCCCCAAAAAAAAAAACCCGGGAAAAAAGCGTGGAAACATTTATTTGATAGAACAAAAAAATATATTATATACCACACTTTATTCTAATAAAAATGAACCGCATATTCTTTAAAAAAACGGTTAAACCCAAAATTGTGTTTTTCATGATATACCTACAGTAGTCCCTAAAAAAAACTAATAATAGATAACAATAAAAAAGAAAACTTTTTTTTCAGGCAAAGGGGTTTTTTCTATTCAGTCGGAGGGAGTGATGTGGGACGCGAAACCCCCTTTTTATTGTTTTCCCTTGAAATGTCCCAATGTTTGGGTTCAAAACAACTTTAGACAAGTATGAAACCAAAAAAATTTGGAGATTAGTCAGCTTTTTCCCGGGTAGGAAAAATACATTATAGGTTACCCTTACAAATTTTTGGGCGTAAATAGTTTTGTTTTGGAACTTTTGCTTTGATACATTTCGGTATTTATTTCATTTTTATGTCCATAATATCTGACCGCTTGTCCCCAAATTTTTTAATAATCCCACCTTTATTTTGAATAAGTCTAAAAATACCACACTCGGAGATTGAATGTTTAGAGGTTTCCCGTGGGTTCGCGGGTCCCCAGGATTCGAAGCATTTAGGGGGCCCCCGGAACAAAAAAAAATAAACCCCGTTTTTTTTAAAATTATTTTTATTTGGGGTTTTCACTCATGTAAAAAATTTTGGTATTTAAATTTTCTTAAAAATCTTTTTTTTGTTCGACAATATTTATATAAATTTGTTACGTAGAATACTTTTAAAAGTGTTTTATTTACCCCTTTTTGGTAGGGGGTTAGGGGGCTGCGGTGAATTTCATTGGCTTTAGGGCGTCTGTGAACGGGGAAAAGGATGGGAATCATAATATAGAATTTGTTTGTGGGGTTGAGTGTGTGTTTTGGGATGGGGCGGAGGGGGGGGGTTTTAGGGTTGTTTACTTTTTTGTGCTAATGATTGACCCTTTATATATTTCAAAAAACAATTGGCTTCAATCAAATACTAAGCCTAATTCACAAACTGGGGTGATTTTGTTTTAAGGAGTTCTATGTCAGGGGCAAATAAAAGGGTTTGTCACAGCGGAGATAAATTTGCCCCCCCATGCCCTTTCTCCAAGTATGTGGCGTGATTAAACTCCGGGGGGCTTTGTTGATGTCTGCAATAAATTTAATAAATTTTTAAAAAATACCATCCTCCCTTACACTGGAAAATGGCTAATTGAATGTTTGAAACGAATATAAGTTTTGACATTTGTTATAATTATTTCGTCTTAACAAAAAAATATTTGGTACATTAATACCTTAAAAGGGTTACTTAGAATTTAAAACATAAAAGTTTTAATCCAATGATGTTTTTTATAAAAGTCCCATAATAATTTTTTTTTAAATATAAGTACTAAAAAAAAGTTTTTGTATAGTTTTGTAAGCCCCTGCTATAGTAAAATTTTTTGAAAATCTTTTTAGGCTTATTTTTTTGAATGGGTATATATATTTAATTAAAAAAAAAAACCCTCATATGTATTAAAAAAATAAAGTTGGGTTATTTATAAAAATTTAGCTTTTTAAAATTTATTCTAACTTTCCCCCTTGTAAACCCCTTTTGGGCCGTAAATTTCCGGTTGACGTAGTAGGAAAATTTTCAAAAAAATAATATTCAGAGTTGCCTTTTTTTTACAGTTGCACGGATTGGTTGCTACCATGTCGGTGGGGAACGTTTTTTTTTTGTGGGGGGGGGGGGGGGGGGGGAAAGCAAAAATAAGTTTTTGAGAAGTTTAATTCCGTTTTGTTTTGGGAAAAAAATTTTATTAAAATTGTATTTTGAACGCCTATGAAAACTTTTTAGTTATGTAAATGTTAAGGGGATTCACCAAACTTGATATTATGAGAATTCGATGTATGAAGTTTAATAAAAGGGGGTATTATATATTTTTACAAAAAATATTAATTCTTTAATTTTAAAACAATTTTCGAAAAAAAACGAAAATTTTCTTACTGTAGTTAAAAAAAAATACAGTAATTTTAATTTTTGTCTGAAAACAATAATACAATAAATTGAATCATTTCAGTAGGCCCCTACAGTTTGTTTTTATGTAAAAACAAATTTGTATCAATGCCAGGGTTTTTTGGTATTGTGAAATTTTAAAATTATCTTTTTACAGAAAATATTTTCCTTTTTTATTTTTTTTCCTTTAATGATTGGATTTTTTGGCGATCCGGGATGGGCCCCCAAAAACCCGGGGGGTGCCCCCTTGTAAATTTTTTGGGAAAAAATATAAGAAATCGTTTAAATCCTTAGCTACAATCAGAAAAATTGTTAAATATGAAGGAATGGATGCAGAAAAAAACACTGTTTGGGTGTTTTCATCCCTATAGGGGTACTTAAGGAGAATTGAAATTATGAGGGAATTCTTGATAAGAGACCAAAAAAAGTGTGCTAGGGAAACTTACTGATTTTTGTCATTTTTCCTAAATCGAGTGCCCTTTGAAAATTTGTTGTCCATTTTCCCTTTAAACAGCCAAAGATTTATAGTTCGTTAAATAAAATTTAAAAAACTATTGATATAACAATGGGTCGGGGAAAGATCGAGGTTTGGCCAATCATTGCTCGCAAATAAAAGATTGAAATAACCCTTTAAGAGGTTTTTTAACATTTTGATAGAAAAACACAACGAAATTAAATCAAAGTTATTCAAACTCAAAGATAAATTTTATTTATGAGGTCTAAAAGTTTTTTATATAACATAGTTTGAAAATCTTGTTTAAATTTTAAACTTAACATATAGTTACGAGATTTTTAAAGGATGTAAGGTGCAATAATTAATAATAATGTATTAATGGTGCCCCTGTCATTTTTTGGGGGTCCCCCACTGGTGTGTGTTTTTTTGTGTGTTTTTAGAGCAGTCAATGGTTTCAACTTTAAAAAAAAGGTTTATTTCTTATTTTTTTTAATAATTCTGGGTTAATTTAATTATTTAAAAGTAAAAATCAATAGGCAAGATTGCCGCGACAAGGGGGGGGTTTTAATCTCGGTGGTTTATAAGGGTAGTTTTTCATAGTACTTTTTTTTAAACAAATACGGGAATTTTCATAAAAAACTTTCTTTCCTCTCCCCTGTCGCTAGAATATCGGGGAATTACTGACCCCTAAATTAGGCATTAAATTAAAATAAATTAAATTGTTGAAAATAGGTTACACTGACCATTAACCCAATATTTATGTTTACTATGCTTTGTGTGGGAAATTTATAACAACTAATTTGAACGGTTGGGTGGCCGATGGTTAAAATCGAAACCCTCCCCATTAGCGTAAGATTACATAGCGTAAAACCCCGAACGGGTTGAAAGACGTGGTTCAAAAGGGAAAAACCCTTTTTGGTTTGAAAAAAACGATTAGGTCGGAAGGGGGGGGGAGGATTATCCTCGTTTTTTTAAAAAAAAAAAAGGGAAATACTTTTAGAAGCTTTTTGGGAGTTGTTTTGTGATATCTTCTTTTTACTAAATTTTTTACCCAATAGAAAAAATCTAAGGGGGGTTGGGGGGTATGGGGCCGTGTGTTGGACCCCCTTTACCCCCCGGTTTCAAACCCCTGCTTAACTAAGTAAGGTAAGATAAAAAATTTAGTCTACACGTGTTTAATTAATGTATAGTTAAATTCACATTTCCCAAAAAAAAAAAAAGGGGTAGGGAAATTTAAAAAGAGGAAGATTAGCAGAGACAACGTGTATTTCAAATAACGCACAGAGCATTTTTTTTAAGCTGGGCCTAAACGATTGATTTTTTCAAGTCCCAAAGGGGCCCCCTTAAGCTCGTTGAAAACCTTTTTAGAATGTCAAAATTAAAAGGTGGGTTTAAATTTTAATCGACCCACCCATTTTATAGATCATTAAATTCGGGATTATCAATAAATTAAAAATTTTTTATATACATCCTTTTCCCGTAAAAAAAATATTAATAATCCCGTATAAAACAAAACTTCAAATCATCCTTATGTCTTAAAAAAAAACTTTTTACTTATTAAAAAAAATACAGTCCTACCTCACTGTATCCCCTCCTTTTTTTATCCCCCCTCTTTTCATTTATTCTTTTCCCCCCCTAACCTTCCCCCCCCTTCCCCCAAACCCCATTTTCCCCTTCAAAAACTTTTTGTCAACGTAATAATATGGGGGGTTTTTGGGGAAGTTTAAAAAATAAATTTAGTTTGCTATTTAGTTTATGTAAAGAAAATTTTTTTTTAAAAATTTGCGTTTTTGAGTTTATATTTACAAACAAAAATTTAATTTCCCTTTAAATATATGTTTCTAGTAACCAATCCCCTTTAATTCCCCCCCGCCCTCCCTGTAAGAACCCCCGCCAAAAGAGACAAAAAAATTGTTAATTTTTAACGTTGCTTATTTGAGAGAATTGAAAAAAAAAAAACATACCACAGTCAATTTTTTATTTATTAGTTTTTTCGATATTTTCAAATTGGAAATTTTAAATATTTTTACTAAACTGATTAAAAAGGTTTTTCAAAAATGTTTTCACTCTACTCTTACAATTTTTAATTTGAAATTTATTTCGAGGAAGTCTATGACTTTTCAAATATATAATATATTTTATACCTAATATATTGTTGCTAAATACTACGCAGGTTTTAGAAATATTAGTGGCTTAGTTTTGGTCTTACAATAATATATTGTGTGCATACATTTTAATTCTTCAAGACTACTAGTTATAAAATTTTACTTTCGGAATGTCCTAAAGATATTATTTGGAGATACGGTGTTTTTTTACACATCCTTTAAAGATAAAATGGGTACCTCTTCAATGACTTTACTGTTGTTCTAAGAATAATAGCCGCCGTAAAAACCCTCCATTGTAGTAAATTTTTCACCGCAGCGCTTCTTTTCTTTTCCAAGTTCCTTAACTCATCACGTGATCATTAAAAACGATCACCTTTTTACTACTCTTCATCACAATATAACATAAAGAAAGGTGGATGGAGGGGTGATGATGAAATGAGGTCAGGCTTATCCTTATCGGGGGAACATTAACCGTCATAGAATTTATTATACCTTTATGGTCACAAGGGCGATGGGAATCATTAGGTCTCCTTGTTGAGTTTCGACCGATTAGGCGAGATCGGGCGGTCTCGTCACACCATTTCTGGTTAGTGTGTGTGTGTGATTAGTAATTTTTTCTTTTCTTGGAATGCCGCTCCGAAGTCACGCAAGCCTAGTTTTGTGTGAATTACTGGCATACCAAAATTACATCCAATCTGTGACCCAAACTCCAAACGGTTTTTTTCTGTGTTGCCAAAACGTTTGTACCCCTTTTAGTATCAAGCGGTTACTTCCGCCCCGGCTATCTCCCGAAAGCTAATAATGTGCCCTATTTAACATATGGCATTAAACAATGTGAATGTATTTTAAGAAAAATCCGCTTCGGTGGCCGCATGGTCTAACGCGCTACTCTTGCAGTAGACTAGACTGCCAATGACGTGGAGACCAAGGTTTGAATCTCTGTCAGGTGTTCTGAGGGTGTTTTTTCCCCCCGAAATGACTTTCCCTTTCCCTCCACGCAAATACGGGTACATTTCCTATAGATATAACCATCCTAATCCCTGAAACAATTAGCGTAATTAGTATATAAGCGTATAGCTCGAATGGGTAGTAGGACGTAGTGATTAAAAAAGTGAGAAAATATAAAAATACTATATTTAAAATCGTGTTATATCTAGGACGTTAAATTTATTTAATGTTTTAAACTTTTCACAAAGTGAGATAAGGAATTTACTAGCGTCATTCCTCCTTTCTTTTAATGATAACTTTCTTTCTACAATTTATTGAAAGCGTAAAAATTCTACGAGGGACAAGTATTTAATTGAGAGGTGCTCTATTAAGATTATTAATAATAAACCCTAAAATATTTTGTTTACTATTTACCTTAAATGACTACTTCTTCGTCATTATGTGCTGCTTGAATTTCTTCTTGTTCTAGGGTTGCATTGATCAGCTCTTGAGTTTCCTATTCGTCACTAAAATGCAAGGAATATTTTTTATATAATTGATTTTTGATTTTTTCACAAACCCCTTTTTAGGTAACCTGGGTTCATGTCACCAAGGGTTTTCCCTGGCTTCAGGTAATACATCAAGACACACTTTTTTTATATCCCTTTATCTTCATGGTCTCGAACTCAAATTAGTCGAAAGGCTAGATTTACAAACTCAGGGCATGTTGCGAGCCAAATCCTATAGAAACATGTGTTTGCAGCTCGTCTTACTGCCCGTCTAGACTATACGCCTTATAATCACTCTAGTGTGTAAGGGTAGAGGAATATTTAATTTAGAAGAAATGTGGCCGTATTTGAGTGAAGGGAATGAGTGAAACCATCTAGTTCTAACCTCTTTACCGGCATTCGTACCCCGACCTCTGACACCGGCAAACTAGAAGAGCCAGACGTTTACTCCATGTGCCCACCGATATAAGTCTAGTAGACTAATTATTTGGTGACACGAGTTTTAAAATATTTAAAATCTTACATTTATAGGAGTTATCGAAATAATAGATGATATATTAATTAAATCAGATAAATAAAAATTCATACAATAAATTATTCGAAGTGATAACCAAATAAAACACAGTTTGAAATGGTTTGAAGTGGTTTTTTTTTTATTTAAAATTATGTACACGGTAGAAGTGAACTATTATTTTCTTTGTACGTACATGGCTTTAGACTGGATAGTAAATAAAAGTATCCGTGAGTTTGTGAAACCTGCAGTTTAGCTCAACCTTTCTTCTGACGTTTCCTTTTCCAAGTTTTTTTTTAACTTTTCGGAGAGTGAATACTTTCGTTTGATTAACCTTAAAATGGAGCTAAGCTGGTGTTTTAAATGTATATCTATCGTTAACATCATCTTTCCGATTGAAAACAGGAATGTCTTCATCGAGTTATTTGACTTTGTTCGAATACATTAAAAACACATTTGTATTTGTTTTGCATGGTTCATCAGTAATTGAACTGATGGACCAGGCGGCCAAGGAGGTGGTTAATCTCCCTCCTGAGGCGAGTTTGAGTGTCATGTTTTTAGACCTGAAGGGTTATGTTCAGCGTGAGGTCTTACACACCTGGCACGAGCAGTGGGTCTCGACCCCTGCTCAGAACAAGCTGCGGTCCATCAGGGACGGTGTGTCGCGATGGCCCTCTTCTATACGAAAGTCCAGAAGAGAAGGAGGTCATCGTGACGAGACTCCGCGTCGGACACACATCATTGACCCACGGGTTTTTACTGAGAGGGGATCCACCTCCAGTGTGTGAGTTTTGCGATGCTCCTCTTAGTGTGTATCACATTTTGGTGGAGTGTCGTAAATATACCCCTATCCTCCTGGCTCTTGATTTTAAAGGTGACCTACGGATTTTACTACGCGATAGCGCGGATTGAGTTATTTTCTTACTCCGTTTTATACTCCAGACGTATCTTTTTAATGCCATTTTAGTCACTCTTATAAAGTGGCTCGTTTGGGTTTTATTTCATATTGAGATTATATTTTAATATGTTATGTACTTTTAATATAGTGCATACACCTGTGTTTTTTTAGCAAGTCTATCACTCATTTGTATTAACAGCCCATTTGACCACTCCTATGGAGTGTCTCCGGTGGGTATTTTATCATAGTGCTAACTAGTATTTTATATTTATATCATATATTGTTTTGTATATTGTGTATTCACCTGTATATTCTGCAGGTGAATTATGTGTCTCCCTATGGGGATTTTACTATGTTTTTAATATCTTTCAAGGCCCTAATGACCTCAATGTGTCGATGGGCCTATAAACTCTATTAATAATAATAATATATTTGTTTTGAATAGCGATAGTTGGTGGGTTTTCTATTGCCAAAGACGCGATCCGTTGGAAGATAGGAGTGGCCTTCTGTCGAGTGAATAAGTTGCATTGCACTGACATGATGTTATCAGGGGGGACATTATGTATCTAATGTGCCACATACCATCTATTATTATTTTCTTGTTTTGCCCAGGACATCCATAAGCGTAGATCTGGAACTACCTCAAAACCAGTGACATATTTGTTAATGACGTTATGACAAACGATGGAAGCTATCTCATTTGAAACTTTTTAGATTTGATTTTCACACCAAACAAAAATATATATTGTATCACGCGTTTGTTTGGTTTTTGAATGACCTTCACAAACTGACATGTTGTATTGGTAGAGTGGCCTCAAATAATACCTTTAGGCACCACTACAAGTGTTTTTGATAATCGAGTGAAAACTTCACTGCTGCATTTTTTTTCTCATTCGTAACTATTATATAAAATGTTTTTGCCCTTAATTTGTGTGACCTGTACTTTATAATTGGTTTAACCTTTTCTATGTTTTTTTTCAGCCGTTTTTAATGATTTTAGGCCCAAACATTCTGAACAAGCATCCGTTGCAGTCATGTTAAAACTAATTTTAAAGTCTGATACGAATATATCCCGAAATAAGTGATATTTCACAAGCAGATCTGGGATAAACTGGTCTTGTAGATCCTGCACAATTTTTTTTAAATATAGTAGTCACTTGGCAAATACCGTCTTGTAATTTTATTTTCTCTAGACCCCTCGTAGAAAGAATTATTGTTGTGGACAAATAAATCAAACTCATAATTTTAATAAATGTCGTTTCCTGACCCCCTGAAACAGAAACGGTTTTTTTCACCATGCAGTTTATTTAGCTGTCTGTATCTTGGAGTAGGACTAGAGCCGAAACCATTTTACCGTCCGAGCTAAGAAGCTGAGCTTTTCGTAAGGTCCCCCCGAGTTTTTTTAAATTAGACGTCTAGCCCTAAAATTAAGGGTAGTTTACTTAAGGGCAGAAAGAGTAAAAAAGGATTTTCTCGAAATCCGAACTAACAATTTTTATTATATTTTGTATCTAGCCACTGTTAAACTCTACAAACAAAATGGCGATTCTCATTTTTCTATAAAATGACTCTGAGGGTATAAGGATACTTTATATAAGCAGAAATTAACAATTTTGATCATATCGTCACAATTATTCGAGACACAAAATAGCTTTCATCTTAAAGTAGTAGTACTACTGAAGATACAAAATATTTATTTGAAATACATTTCTATAAAACCAGTAGTTTCTGAACTTTAAGCAAATATATATTTTTTATTAAGTTCTTTGAAATATTATATTGATTGTTATGCTTTTTAATGGACAGAGATTTTCCTCTTTTTCTCATTGTTTCTGCAACATTTTTTATTAGTATTTAATTAGTCTTGGTTCTAGATAGTCTATATAAAAATTTCAAAAAATTACTCTTTGGATTTGATTCTGTACAATTTTTTTAAGCACCGCACTGATTAAGGTTACACGCATATGTACTGATTAAGTTAAATAGTTTGGGATGATTAAGCTTGAATTTATTAGAAATGTGCCCGAATTTGCGTGGAAAAAGAGGGAAAACCATTTAGGATAAACCCTCATTACAACCGACCGGGACACTAACCCCTATATCCCTGTCATTGGTAGTCTAGTCCAACACGATAGTGACGTCTTAGACCATTTGGCCACCGAAGCAGGTTTTGCACAATTAAAAAAATTATATAAACATAATTTCACAGAGAAACTATTCGTACAGGTGTCCGCCGCATGGCTTAAGGCGTTAGCTTTACACTGACCAAAGTTGCGGTTTGAATCCCGGCCGGGTGTATTGAGGGTGGGATTTCACTCTCCCTCCAAGCTAATTTCTACCTCACGCATCCTTATCATTTTATTGTGTCTAGCTACGCAAAAAAAAAAAACACACTTGAAAATCTTTTACAGTTTGGAAGAAACATCGTTGAGATACTTTTAATATCATCGACCCTTAAAATTGTGGAATAATTCAATATATTAATTTTTTTGGAAGACATCAATATGCTTTGTATGGATTAAAAATGTATCTAATTTCGAAACGTCTGTCCCTCCCCCTTCACCGTAGGCAATCAAGCTCCTTACTCCCCAAACGAAATCGCGTGATGACACAAGGGCTGGATGTTGGGGGGGGGGGGGGGGGCATTATAAGGCGAGGGTCGGCTCCCTGCACTCCCGCACGCGCGGATCTCGGCGCGGTGCCCTGCGGTGAACCGAACCACGGGATGCGGCAGCTACCACAACTTTTAAAAAAAGGTGTGGTATCTTTTGTTGGGTGAGATGCCGACCTCGACCACATTAACACCTGGCTGGTCGGAGGAACACCGATACCTTACCTTCATCAGACCCCTCCCCCACCTCCCAACGGTGCGGACCCCCTCCAGCGCAAATCTAGCAGCTAGGAGCTTCTTGAAGTGCACAACCGTGCCATTTTTAAATCGTTAAAATAATGCACTATTGAAGATGAAATAAAGAAAATAGACTACGGATTAATTAATCTTTGGAATAGTGTTATACCTCAATTTTCATAGAAAGGGCCTTTTGGAAAATATTAAAATATTTCTCTTATGCCAAAATTGATAATATATAACTATATTATTGGTGTTATTAAAATATCTATCAAAAGTGATACTTATGGATCACATGACAAGGGGTATGGATACGGGGAATGATCTAGTAACTTTCTAGATGTAGTCTAAATTCATAGGTAAAGCCTTATCTAGCCATACGTATAAAAAATATAAAAAAGCAAACCAAATATTTCATTAGATAAAATACGCAGAATTGAGTTGTCTTAGGAATTATTTGATCTCTGTTATATATATATATATATATATATATATATATTTGATTCCTTCTGGTACCTTGGGTATTTTTCCCTTCACAAAGGTTACAGGGTTATTAGTAAGCCTGGCTTCATTAGGTTTAAGACTCTTACTGACCCACACATCCACTATTATACTATATATATATATATATATATATATATTTACAGAGCTCAAATTATATATGGCGTATGGCGTTACTGACCGGGAAGGACATGACATCAAGTTCAGTCGCCTATTAGTAGTGGATGTGGGTGACCTGGTGGTCTAGGGGTAAGGTGTCAGACTTCTGTGCTGGCGGCCGGGGTTCAATCCTCGGTCCCGGCACAGATTTATCTGATTTCCAAACCCTTCCTTCACCTCTGACAAGACATCTTGTGAATGTGTGGAATGCCAGGCCGCCACCGTGGTTCGGATTCCACTCTAAACTGTAGGTCCTTCGTTTCATCTCACAATCACCCTACCATTACACATTAGCGTAAGTGCGTATAACCCGAACGGGTAGTAAGATGCGGTGCTAATAATAATAATAATAATAATATAATAATAATAATAGTGGATGTGTGGGTCAGTAAGAGTCTTAAACCTAAATGAAGCCAGGCTTACTAATAACCCCTGGTGGTAACCTTTGTGAAGGGAAAAATACCCAAGGTACCAGAAGGAATCAAAACCTGGGACTCTAGGGTCGTAGCCAGGTGCACTGACCACCACTACAACGCGGATCCAGATATTATTAATTTATTATATTTAAAACTGGGATGATATGATTCAATGTAATTTCATAAACAATATTATATTATATTAATAAGTATTTGTCACTCATTTATTAAATTATTCTCAAATTAATTTTAATTAAACCATATGTTAAAATTAAAATCAGATACTCTAACTCTTCCATAAGTCATCAATCGAGATGAATTAATTAATATCAAGGTTTCTATTAAGAAAAAAAATTACCCCTCATTTGCATTCCTTAGACACTTTAAAAATTCATTAGAAACTTTCACTTTCAAAATTTAGCTAAGTCAGAAATATAATAGTCTCCTGAAATTATAAATAAATAACGATGTTTATATAGCCTATTAGTTGTAGAGGATGAAATAGTTCCACGTGATCTGCGGGAAGCGGCCTGCGGCCTGCTCGATTTTATTTAATTATTGCATTGTGATAAGAGCTGTAATATTTCATAAAAAAAATATTTTAACCTTTCAACGACTGGGTTTTCATCACAAGAGAAATATAAATAGGTTCACAGCGGTCGCCGAGTTATTTAAGGTGGGTGGTAAGGGGACTAGAGAAGAGTCCCAATATGTTTGCAGTTTTTATGGCAAAACCTTTTTTGGCCGAAATAAATGAAAATATTGTTCCAGCACAGTAATAGATTTTTTTTTTCACGTGGTGACTTCAAGATTTCTTTAATATCTGTCAAGGGTGTCCTGGAATTTAATGACAACTTTTTCTCTTAATTTAAAAAGTTTGTTAGACAATGCCACTATGCTCATGACAAATATTCAGAGGTTGTTATCAACATGTCAAGAAAATTAAATTTTATGTTTGTACTAGAGCAATATTTTATTTATTTTAGCAAAAAAAAAAAGTTTGGCATAAATACTGCTGCAAACACTGGCCTTTTATCGAGTCTGTTCCATCCCAACTTAAGGTGTGACAGAAGAGAGGGAGTGCAAGTATTTTTCAATTTTTATAGAATATACATTTTTTGGCAAAAATAAATCAAATATTTCTCCAGTAGCAACGTAAAGTTTAGTTTTCTGCACATGCTAATACCAAACAGATCTTGAATATCTGTCAAAGGTGTCTTGGAATGTTGTCAAAACATTTTAAATACAGAGAAAATGTTTTGAAAAAATTCCAGGACATCCCTGACATATTCATATTTTGTTGGTATTAACATGTGCAGAAAACTAAACTTTACGTTGCTACTGGAGAAATATTTGATTTATTTTTGCCAAAAAATGTATAGTCTATAAAAACTGTAAAATTCCTCGCGCACCCTTCTGCCGCACCTTAAGACGTATGACTTACATTGTACTTTATCGTCGTTTTCAAGGAGGTCAGGGATTGAAACTCGTTACACGCACACGAAAGGGTGGGTTTACAAGGAGGTCAGGGATTGAAACTCGATCACACACACACTAAAGGGTGGGTTTACAATGAGGTCAGGGATTGAAACTCGTCACGCACACTAAAGGGTGGGTTTACAAGAGGTCAGGGATTGAAACTCGATCACACACAAAGGGTGGGTTTACAAGGAGGTCAGGGATTGAAACTCGATCATGCACACGAAAGGGTGGGTTTACAAGGAGGTCAGGGATTGAAACTCGATCATCGCCACACGAAAGGGTGGGTTTACAAGGAGGTCAGGGATTGAAACTCGATCACGCACATTCAGGATAAACTCGATCACGCACACGAAAGCGTGGTTTACAAGGAGGTCTGGGATTGAAACTTCATCACGCACACTAAAGGGTGGGTGTTTTTAAGTATTTTTACTGTAGTTTTTCACATCCTTCTTTCATGCCAATATAGATTAATTTCCTTTAAACTAACTTTCTCATCATTACTCCTTAAATTTAAGTAATAATTAATCAATAATGTATTGTGTTAAACGGTTGGATTTGAAGTAGATATATTTCCTTGCGTGATCAAGTTAGACAGAAAAACAAATTAATACTATGTTCTATATTACATTAAATTCATATATTATCATATAACCATTGTTCGTAAAGTTTAAGTCGTCAGTCTAACAATAAATGTCAAACTCAAAAATACTCTTATAGAGTGACTTATTTGGATTTTATCTCATATTGGGCTCATTTTTAACATTGTTAGTGTATTTTAATACGTTCGTTTTGTCTTTTTAATGTAGTGTATATACCTGTGTTGTCATTTTTAACAGTTTATTAATCTAATTTGGCGTAATAAATACATCTTATTGAGTTCCACTCCAATGGACTTTCTTATATTGAGATTTATTTTTAAAATTTTAGTACAGATCTTACTATTTGTATATGTAATTTTATTTGTGTGTTTCCATCTTCATACTCCGGCAGGTGAATTATGACGCTCCCATGTGGGGGTTTTACAATGTTTTCAATGTCGTTTAAGGCCTTAATGGCCTCACTGTGTCGACGGACTTATAAACTTCAATAATAAATATTTAATCACTATCTCATCGGCAGTCTAGTCAACTGTGAGACTGACGCCTTAGCCTACCTAGATCCTTAGATCACTCAACCACCGAAGTGTGGGGAGAATATTTGAAATTATCTTAATTCAGGAGACTACAACAAAGTGCTCATTATAGTGTTTGACCTATTCATTTATGGCTATTTAAAAGGAATGGATTTCAAATGATATATCAAGACTTACCTACTATGTCGTTAATGTGGAGGTTGGTGTCGAGAGTCTCAGATGGGTAGCTGAAGATTGTTTGTCAAAGAAATTTTCTCTGAATTAACCCATTCACATCGCTATCATTTACTGAAAGAGTCTGTAATGAATGGATGCTGAAGGAATGCGATTTTAAAGAGAATCTGATAGGCCAATGTGAAAGAAGCGTCTTACGTCGGTTTTAGCATGTTGAAAGGATGAGTTTTGCTCGAATGATGAAGCAAATATATGAAGGTACTATGTGTGAAAAAAAAAGAAACATTAGGAGTTTTAATAATAAAATACCGTGTTTGAGACTGTGTATGGATGTTTTTGAAACGAAGGGCATATGCAAGGATAGGAAAGTGTGAAGAAAGTTAGTGAGGATATATTAAGCACAAAGTTTTTTTTTTTTTTTTTAGCTATGTGCACAGTTTCTTTCCTACTCTGTAAGGGAATGGCGTGATCAGGTATTTATTTATTAATGTAATTAACATACAAAATCTTTAAAATATAGGTTATTCTTCAACATTGATAGTCATTTTAAAAGTACGTGATTAACTTTTTTTCTTAGCATTGGCTCTCACTTCCTATTTGGGTTGTACTAACCTCGCTAATGCTCTAAGGATTATTTTAGATTAAGTGTACCCGCATTTGCGTGGAGGGAAAGTAGAAAACCATTTTGAAAAAACCTGGCTCAATACACTCAACCGGAATTCGAACAACGATCTTCCCGTGATCGGTGGTCTAGTCTAGTTTGAGAATGACACATTTTAGACCATGCGGCCACCGAATCAGGTAACACTCATATTAATCGTACGAATGTGCACGCGGGTTAGATGTCATACTCAGGTTTTCCTGTAACGGGAAGGTTTATTTTACACTCCAAGCCGAGATTAGGTGGTTTTTACTTAAATGGTTTCCCACGCTACTAATCCACGCAAATGCGGGTACATTTACTCTCATTCACTACCTTCCTAATCCCCACTCCATTAGTGTTATAAAATGTGGAAAAGAAAAAAAATCTCGCATTATACTGTGAATCAAAATAGTACCAATCTAAGTAAGGGATGCTAGCGACCAAAGAGACCTCAACGTTTCTTCAATCCTCTTTCGCTTTCATACCGGGTTTTCAACCCTTTCAAGTTTCATTCTCACAGTTCCCTCATCTGTGTCAAGTGGCCCTAAACCCCTAGTCCTAAGTAGATCACGTCAATTGACCGTTTTGATCCCATTCAAAGACACGCGACCATATTCAATGCCGTTGTGAATCTACCAAGCGAGCACAAGTAGGCCTTTTCCCCCTCGTAGGACTACCACTAGATTAAGAGATGGTCGACTATAAACGTTTTAAGTGATGACTAATTGTTATCATGTGATTGGTTCGCATTTATCTCTCTGCGCCGTGTCTCACAACACGCCCGGGCTATCTATATATAATAAAAGTGAAAGATAGCTCAGATGAAGGAGAAAATTTATCAAATTTGTGCGATGACGATGAACTGGAAAATATTGAACTTGAATCTTCTAATAGTTTGCCTGTTTAACCATTCAGATTCTAATTGTAGATTTTGTGGAGAATTTGGGAGGAACAAGGAGTTGTTGCTCAGATGTGTTCTTTGTTCAGATTGGATATATGCTGAATGTAGTACAGCGGAAAGAGCAGACATTTTTTTTTTTGTGACTTTAAAAGTTAAATATATTTAATTTATATTGCCACCTTTTAATATCTGTATAAATTGACTATGTTTTTTACTATTATTATATTTTTAGTTTTACGTTTAGGCATACACATACGTTAATAAAGGGTTAATTATTACTTGTTTGGTTGTATTTTTTATGTTTATCGCAATAGTTTTATATAAATCAACAACCATAATTGTACGGTATTTCCCCACATTGTGTGCGGCATTGCCCTACCAGGGTGGACAATGCCGCACAATGTCTAATTACATATTTTAATTAATTATAAGAGAATGTTAGTTTAAGTATATAAAAATAATGTATTGAATTGGTCTATAAAAAAACAAAGTTTGCAATGAGCTATGACTAATTATAATAGACTAAATGAGAACATAGCAATGTCTTGTTTTCCTTAAGTGTGCGGGATTCCCCCGCTCTCCCCTATATAATTATTTTAAACGGGAAGCGATAACTTTCGACAGTGATTCGTGAAGTTTCTAGCCAACCAATTTATACAGTAAAAATAAATCTCCAACAAATTTCAATGTTCCAAAATATTCAAAGGGAAAGCAGCCATTTCTGTTGACAGTAAAAAGCCTCTTAGCCACTGGCTGAGTTTGTTTGGAACATTGTCTCTCCTACGCCTTCTTTCCTCCCACTACCTCTCTTCCTCCAACTTGACCCAGTCCTCTCCTTTCTCCTACGCCTTCTTTCCTCCCACTACCTCTCTTCCTCCAACTTGACCCAGTCCTCTCCTCTCTCCTACGCCTTCTTTCCTCCCTCTTCCTCCAACTTGACCCAGTCCTCTCCTTTCTCCTACGCCTTCTTTCCTCCAACTTGACCCAGTCCTCTCCATTCTCCTACGCCTTCTTTCCTCCCACTACCTCTCTTCCTCCAACTTGACCCAGTCCTCTCCTCTCTCCTACGCCTTCTTTCCTCCCTCTTCCTCCAACTTGACCCAGTCCTCTCCATTCTCCTACGCCTTCTTTCCTCCCACTACCTCTCTTCCTCCAACTTGACCCAGTCCTCTCCATTCTCCTACGCCTTCTTTCCTCCCACTACCTCTCTTCCTCCAACTTGACCCAGTCCTCTCCTCTCTCCTACGCCTTCTTTCCTCCCACTACCTCTCTTCCTCCAACTTGACCCAGTCCTCTCCTCTCTCCTACGCCTTCTTTCCTCCCACTACCTCTCTTCCCCGACTTGACTCAGTCCTCTCCTCTCTCCTACGTCTTCTTTCCTCCCACTACCTCTCTTCCTCCAACTTGACCCAGTCCTCTCCTCTCTCCTACGCCTTCTTTCCTCCCACTACCTCTCTTCCCCCGACTTGACTCAGTCCTCTCCTCTCTCCTACGTCTTCTTTCCTCCCACTACCTCTCTTCCTCCAACTTGACCCAGTCCTCTCCATTCTCCTACGTCTTCTTTCCTCCCACTACCTCTCTTCCTCCAACTTGACCCAGTCCTCTCCATTCTCCTACGCCTTCTTTCTCCCACTACCTCTCTTCCCCCGACTTGACTCAGTCCTTTCCTCCACACGCTTCCTTACTCTCGTCTGTCCCTTGGTCTTCCTCCCGGCCTCCTTCCCCTTACATCTATATCCAGCATCCTCCTGCGGATCCTTTCCCTCTCCATTATTCGTACCTTCTCTATTCTGTCTAGGACTGGCTCTTTCTGTACTATTCCTCTTTCTCATTCTGTCACACCAGTACACACAGCTAATATAGTAAAATGTTGTCAATGCTGGATGTAAGAAATAGTTTAGAATTTTCTAAACAATTCTTCCAACCAAAATCAGAATATAGAAACCCTGTCATTTGGAGAAGCAAGATTTTTCGCCTAGGTATAATTTATACATTCCCCTTGTTTCCCACTCATACAACTTCTTATTATGTTAAGTTTGACTCTATTTCAATTGATCATAAATTATAGTGTTTTATCGGTGACCTGGTGGTCTAGGGGTAAGGTGTCGGACTTCGGTGCTGGCGGCCGGGGTTCAATCCTCGGTCCAGGCACAGATTTATCTGATTATCAAACCCTTCCTTCACCTCTGACAAGACATCTTGTGAATGTGGGGAATGCCAGGCCTCCACCGTGGTTCGGATCCCACGTTAAACTGTAGGTCCTCCATTTAATCTCACAATCACCCTACCATTACACATTAGCGTAAGTGCGTATAACCCGGACGGGTAGTAAGACGCGGTGCTAATAATAATATAGTGTTTTATCAAACTTTTTAAGTTAATTCACTTATTCAGGTGTAAAACGCGCCAATAGTGGGTAGTGTTTTCCTCCCCTCCCTCGCTTTAATGAGAATTATTTATCTGCACCAGAATAGTGACAATGTAAGGGTTAAAAATGTTCACAGGGTTTCTATAGAGAGACAAAACGTCAGCATTGCGCAACGCACGTTCCATGACGACACGTGTCGTCATACTTGTCACGCCACCATTCAACCGTGTACACTAAGACCAGGTCTACCACGCCAGGGGAGAGTTAAAAACCCTCGTCCTGAAATACACGGATCTTGACAACTACTTGAGAAGTTAGTAACTACCCCTAACGAGCACAAAGGCAAAATTACAACTAAAATACCCGCATCGATGGTTTCATTGTTTAAAGCGCGGGGATTCAACCTGGAGTGCACGAATAGGATTAAGGGCGAGCATTTATTTTGATACAAGTTAACTTTTTTTTTTGCTGCTCCTTAATTCGGATACATTAAACCCGCTGAAGTAATAAGGACGATTAAGGTAGAATGTTTGATGAAATGTACCAGCATTTGCGTGGATGGAGCCAATTTAGGAGAAAAACTCTCTCACCACAACCGACTGGAATTTTAACCAAAATGCACTATTGAATATAGTAGGGGTCTGTTGATTTATTTTTTTGTCTAACTAGATCACCAAGGGAAAATATCAACTTCAAATCCAAGGAGAAATGTTAAGACTGTAGTAACGATAAGAATATGATAATCTTTAACATAATTTACGTAGTATCTTTTTGAATGCATATTAACCTTCCACATGTAATGCAGTCTATATCACTGTGATCGTAGACGTTTCTATAAAGGGAGGTCTAAAAAATTCCGTTGCGTTAACATTAAAAACCTTAAAACACAGAGGGAATTAGGTTTACTATTTACGAAAGTACAGTAGAACCTGGATAGTTTGAACTTGAAGGTTTAGTGTAGTGTCTTATCATAGCTATAATGTTGAATTCCTAAATGATAGTAACTAATTACTCCAAATAATATTTAATCAAATAATTAAATAACGTGATAATGTTCGAGACTCACCATGGGCCATTTCACTCTGTTCACTTCAAAATAACTATCGGCCACGCTCCACAACCCTCCCCGCGTACGTGTGGTCTCGACCTAATTGCACGAGTAAGTTGACGGCCAAAACTTTGTTCCTGTATGTGTTTTTAGCCGATTTGGCTTCTTCAAACAGGCGTTAGATAAATTATATTTATTTACCATTTTTCAATAATTGAAAACAAGCGTGTAGTAAAGTTTAAAAAAAAAATCCTTAAGAAAATAAAATATTTAGAAAAAATTATACTTAATTATATTCTTTGGATCTCTGGTAAACAAAAATGAATTAAAATTATCTGCTCAAATGGCCTCCTGAATCATAAATAAATTCTGAAGTTATAAAGCTTCTACATTAATTTTAGTTTTTATAAAAATAACATATTTTGTGGTAAATTATGTTCCATTTACAAATATTATAATGGTACTAAAACTAGTAAATATAATTTTTAATAACCATAACCTAATCAAGAAACGAAAAGAAGAGTAGGAACTTATATTTTATTAAAACGAATTCTTAAAAAAATTGTGTGGAGATCCAGAACTTAAGTATTTTGGTGAGACTCCCTGGTTTAGTCCATGACCAATTATATATTTAATATTATGGTACAGTGGCTTCCTATTCGGTGGTTGAATGGTTCAAGGTGTCATACTCTTAATAGATTTGGCTGCTGATGAGAGAGAGATCTGTGTTCAAATCCCTGTGGAGTGGTTTCTCCACTCTCCCACATACAAATACTGGTAGGGGAAAGTAGGGTATAACCGGGTATCAAGTGTATAATTATTTATAGTAAATACATTTATTCTCTTAAAGGTCTGATTTTGTGATGACAGAATCTTTATTATGTCTTCTTTAACTAGACATATTGTTTTTTTATACTTGTGATGATTTAATGTCCTTGAAATATATGTTTTTTAAATATGGCAAACTACCCTGTTTTACCCCACTGGTTGGGTAAAACTGGGTACCTTTGAAAAACCATGTTTACGTCTTCCAATAACGAAATTTTTCAATTTATTTTAAAGTTAACACTTCAGACATTACACATATTTAATTCAATAACATGTTTTATTAAATCTTTCAGTAATTGAACAATACAGAATACTATTTAAGACGAATTTGTCTAGAAACTTTAGTACAAAAATCACAATTGTATTCTTCATCTAGGTCATGCCCACTGCAGGCTTCATGAGCCCATTCGCTGCACACCGAGCACTGTATCCAGCCTTCTCCTGATCTTGAGTGCATGAACAGCTCGTTGCAAAACATGCAGGCAGCATCCATACCAACTTCATCTTCATCTTCAGAAGGCGACCACTCTTCATCTTCGGGGGATGACCAAACTTCCTGGCGCTTCTTTTTTGTTTGCTTCTTTCCTGTTGTTCTGCCTGTGGTTTGATCTTCTTCCTCTGGTCCTTTTTGCTCGTCTTCAAAAAGTTTTCTTTTCTTGATTGTTTTCTTAGGCTTGGCAAATTCTTCTTCAAGTTCTAATTTATAAGGTGTTGAAGTCAAAATTACTGTTTTCCCTCGTTTTCTGTTGGCTTTCTTTTCTGGCTTTTCGTTTTCTTTAGGAACCGGCCTGATAAAGAGTGGGGAAATATTAAACGCAGATCCATCACCTTTGGTTGTGCATGGCTCGACTCTGTCAATTCTAGATGTTGATGGCTTGGCAGTGTCAATTTTAGATGTTGATGGCTTGGCTGTCTCAATTCTAGATGTTGATGGCTTGGCAGTGTCAATTATAGATGTTGATGGCTTGGTAGTGTCAATTTTAGATGTTGGTGGCTTGTCAGGGTTCATTTTAGATGTTGATGACTTGGCAGTGTCCATTTCCGTTGCTGCTGGCTTGATAGTGTTAACTTCAGATGTTAGTGGCTTGGTCGTGTCAATTTCCGATGTTGGTGGTTTGGTAGTGTCAATTTCCGATGTTGGTGGCTTGGTCGTGTCAATTTCCGATGTTGGTGGTTTGGTAGTGTTAACTTTAGATGTTGGTGGTTTGGTAGTGTTAACTTTAGATGTTGATGGCTTGACAGTGTCAATTTCCGATGTTGGTGGTTTGGTAATTTCCGATGTTGGTGGTTTGGTAGTGTCAATTTCCGATGTTGGTGGTTTGGTAGTGTTAACTTTAGATGTTGATGACTTGGCAGTGTCCATTTCCGTTGCTGCTGGCTTGATAGTGTTAACTTCAGATGTTGGTGGCTTGGTAGTGTCAATTTCCGATGTTGGTGGTTTGGTAGTGTCAATTTCCGTTGCTGCTGGCTTGATAGTGTTAACTTCAGATGTTGATGGCTTGACAGTGTCAATTTACGATGTTGGTGGTTTGGTAGTGTCAATTTCCGATGTTGGTGGTTTGGTAGTGTCAATTTTCGATGTTGGTGGCTTGGTAGTGTCAATTTCCGATGTTGGTGGCTTGGTAGTTTCAATTTCCGATGTTGGTGGCTTGGTAGTGTCAATTTCCGATGTTGGTGGCTTGGTAGTGTCAATTTCCGATGTTGGTGGCTTGGTAGTGTCAATTTCCGATGTTGGTGGCTTGGTAGTGTCAATTTCCGATGTTGGTGGTTTGGTAGTGTCAATTTCCGATGTTGGTGGTTTGGTAGTGTTAACTTTAGATGTTGATGACTTGGCAGTGTCCATTTCCGTTGCTGCTGGCTTGGTAGTGTTAACTTCAGATGTTGATGGCTTGACAGTGTCAATTTCCGATGTTGGTGGCTTGGTAGTGTCAATTTCCGATGTTGGTGGTTTGGTAGTGTCAATTTCCGATGTTGGCGGCTTGACAGTGTCAATTTCCGATGTTGGCGGCTTGACAGTGTCAATTTCCGATGTTGGTGGCTTGGTAGTGTCAATTTCCGATGTTGGTGGTTTGGTAGTGTCAATTTCCGATGTTGGTGGTTTGGTAGTGTCAATTTCCGATGTTGGTGGCTTGGTAGTGTCAATTTTAGATGTTGGTGGCTTGTCAGGGTTCATTTTAGATGTTGATGACTTGGCAGTGTCCATTTCCGATGTTGGTGGTTTGGTAGTGTTAACTTTAGATGTTGGTGGTTTGGTAGTGTTAACTTTAGATGTTGATGGCTTGACAGTGTCAATTTCCGATGTTGGTGGCTGAGCTTGAGTTGAGTCTGTGACTGCTGACGTTTTTCCACCTTCATCTTTTGACAGTTCTCCGTGTGGCACTTGTGTGGGAGGGGGATGGTCAGTCGCTTCTGCAGGAGCATACAAGTGATCGGGGATTGCATTTCGGTTCAATGGACATATTCCAGTTTTTTCGAATCCATGGATAGCTGTTCGCATAAGAGCTGCTCTTAGGAATGCATCTCTAAATAGTTTCCCCACTTCATATATAGTCACTAGTGGTCCAGGGTGTGCGATTAACCATTTTCGAACCTCCTTTTCATAGTAAGCACTCAGTGGAGCCATAAATGACACATCTAGTGGCTGTAAGCGATGTGTGCAATGCGGGGGGAAACACAAGATGATAACATGGTTTTCCCTAGCTAGGTTAATAAGCTCTAGACTTTTAGTATGAGAGGCGTGCCCGTCCAAATGTAACATCACAGGTTTTTCAGATGAAGGATGGGAAAATTCGATGAATTTCTTGAACCAGACAACAAAAGCCTCTTTATGGATCCACCCACTATTATGATAGACAGCAAATGAGCCAGGAGGTGTATCATCCATCAACTTAGGATTTTCTTTCTTTCTTTCTTGGGAAGACAAAGATAGGCGGCATGAAATTCCCTGCTGCGTTCATGCATGTTTCGACTGTCACATGTGTGCCTCTTTCCGCTGATGACAAAGATCCTACTTGTTTTTTCCCGCGTAGTGCTAGGACCCTAGAGGGTTTGTTAGGCACAGTCATAATGCCTGTCTCGTCAACGTTATACACATCATTTGGAGAGAATTTGTATTTTTCATTAAGATATTCTAGCAGATCATAAAACTTCCCAACAGACACGCGGTTGAAGCCATTTGCACGTGCAATTGATGTTTTTTCTGGATTCCTCAATGCGAGTTCTTTGTGCCTGTCTAAAAATCCATATAACCCAATCCTTCCCTGCTCTTTTTTTCTCTTTATTGAATGAGTTCGGAATGTTATTGCTTTCTGCTAACTGAAACGCTAGTTCACAAACGTCAATCAAGGTAAGACCAAACAGCCTTTCTTCAAGGCGCAATATGTAGTCCACTAGTTCATTTTCTTGTGCCATAGTGAAGACCGTTGTATAACGACCTAACCTCTTTTTGGCAGCTTTTTGGGGAGACAAACTTTCTTTTCGGGCCTTTCTAATTCTATCCTCCAATGTTGTCTGGGGAACACCATAAGCTTGTGACGCTCTCTTGTAACCCATTTTCCCTTGTAAAACTTCTCGTATAGCTCCTGACATACTTTCTTCAGTCCAACTCGCCCTATTCGTTTTTCTTTCGTAATGGAACGGCATGCTGACTACCTGACAAAACAAGGAAAAAATAAAAAAAGAATAAAAAAATTGAATTAAATCTGTTGGGCTTACATAAAAACTATTTTATAAATTAAAATTATTTAAATTGAAACGCGTAAATTATGTTAATAAACAATGTTTCTATTTGTGTAAATCATCACAATAATGTATTTAAACATTACATACAGCTAGCAATAATTATACCATCATTAATGATACATTGTTATAGCAAAGGTTGTTCGCTACATTAGAGCAAATTATAATACATTGCGTGGGGTAAAATCGGGTACTACCCGGTTTTGCCCCACCCCCATGTACCCGGTTTTACCCCAAACGACCACTTAAAATAAATATGGCGTCCCTTCCACACATTACAACAAAGAGACTTGGGCAAGGCGGCAAAATAACATGCTAAAACTAATGAAAACCATTATGTACTTACCACCACGAAGAACTGTTGCAGGAATTTAATATGAAGTCACAAAAATATGAAAATATTTGAGAAACTTTCCACAGTTTCTAAAACCTTTCGCAAAATCAAGACGCGAAACCTCACACTTCTGTAACTCAAGGCAGACTGTAAACTGATGCTCTTGATACGATTTCATGCCACAGGCACTAGATCGCAGCACCAGGTGGGATAAAAAGCGGGTACTCGGTTTGACCCGCCTACCCGGTTTTACTCAACTTTACCCTACACATCAAAATTAAACCTACAATTCTAGCACATTAGTGTTATTAGTTCATCTGCATATAACATGCTCAAGTTGTGACATAATAATATACACTGACAAACAAAGTTTGGTGAAGAAAATTCAGGAGACTGGAGTGGTGACGACTTTATAAAAGCACACAATTTTTTAAGAGCATAATTTGATTTACTATCATGAAAACTAGAGTTATTAAATACTGAAAAAAATAAAAGTAAGGTTAAAATGAGTACACACACATAAGTAAAATTATTATTTTTTAAATGTTATAAATTGTCATTAAAAAGAGAATTGTAGAAAAAGAACAAATAACAATAAAAACACTAGCACATATTTACCAACAACTCAACATCGCAATACAATATAGCATATTCTCCAGAAAATGTGTACATGAGTTATTTTTATTATTTTTTTCACACAGCTATCATATTTATGACTAGATAGCTGTTGCCCGCGGCTTTGCTCGCGTGGAAGTTGATTATATACAAATACGAAAATAAACATATGTATTTACAGATTAATTTAAAATATTACGTTACGTTGATGACCATAACTTGACCTCAGATCAAAAATAATGCAAGTCCGATACAAACTTTCACCCCCTTTTTCATCCCTTATTAAATAAAATTTCCAAAATTCCTGAAACGCGTATTTATTTGTTTTACGTCAATAACCGAAATGCAAAATTTTGTTTATGTAACTTTCAAAATGACGGACTTTTCATACATATTATCATACAATTATCATCCCCTATTTTGACCCCTTTGGGGTGGAATTTTCTAAAATCCTTTCTTGGTGGGTGCCTACATAACAAAATGAATATACAGTCCGAATTTAATGCTTGTAGCCTTGATAGTTTGCGCTCGGCGATGATGAATCAGTCAGTCAGTCAGGACATGTTATTTTATAAGTATAGATAATGAACATACCACTCATAGAGCACTAGATGATCATATAGGCTAAGAGAAAAAGTGTGGATGTGGCCAAACTAATCAACTTTTTCAACATGCCAGAAGAAGCTAGTATTTTACATTGTTGCTGAGTATAGATTGGACAAAATTAATAATAATGATACAAAAACAAATGAAAAGTATGAATAAAATTAGTAACACAAGTTTTAAAGATACAACATTAGGGGCCATTCAGGTATTATGTAAGCACCTGAGAGGGGTGGGGGTTCAAGCATTGATTATTTTTACTAAGGGGGGCTCAGAACAATGCTTATGTAAGAAAGAGAGAGAGATATGGGCAAGAATGGAGGAGGGCGCCTGTAGCTTACTTTTTTTTTTATAGTTTCAGTAGAGTGTAAATTAAAATGTATACATTCTTCTTAATTTAACTTTACCTGTATAATATAATAAATTCAAATTAATTGTACAAAAGTGTTTATTGTGAATTATTTTGCATAAAAAACCATAGTTATTCCTGTGATCAAATTATATAAGAAAAAGCTAATAAACTTTTATATAAGAAAGAGGGTGGTGGCCTTTTTTTTTTCACCCTTACAAGAGGAGTTAAGGTCGTCCAAAATGGCCAAAAATCAAATATGTGCTTATTTTGGGTGTGTGTAGTCCACTTTTTCAATTCAAAGTGAACTCGAATGGAATGTATGAAATATTCTAGAAGCCAAATCAAGGTTCGAATATTTTTTTTTGTTGGTTGTTTTATGATTGAAAAAAATATATATATGTTGTTATATAGCTTTATTCACTTAAATTACTAGAAAATGTTTTATTGCACAATTGTTTGTAATATTTAGTTTAATTCTAATAAATCAATTTACCCACAACTTACAATTCAATTAATTTAGATTTTTTCCATATGAATATTGTTTAGTACTGTACATAACAGCTAAGAATGACAATAATTGATCATTATTGGGAAATATTTAAAATGGTCGAAACCGATATTGGTGTTGAAGTTTCGAAGATTCGCACACCCTTCTAGTTCTTATGTAATACTTCATCACCTCCTTATTTAATATAAAAGTTTTTTTTAATATTGATTACAAATACAAAATAAAATCTTATAAAAATGTTGGTTTATTAGCGTATGAGCTATTTTAGCATTAAATGATTGTTTATCCAAGTATTTTAATTCCCTAACATTTCCCTGTTTATAGCCATCATGAAAATTTAATACATTTTTTGCAATTCAGTCTGTCTTTTACTGGGATTAGAGCCTAATCCACTTTACCAATTAGGCTAAATCTTAGTAACAAAGGGTTTCTAAGAGGAATTTTTGGAACTATCTGTTAAACCCTTAAATAAAGGGTGAAAGGATTGATACTCTACTTAAGGGTAAGAAGAGAAAAATTGATTTTCTCCAAATCGACTAACAATTTTAATATATTTCAAATCTAGGTACGGTTTAATGTGATTAACAAAATGGCAACTCACATTTTCAATTGAAAATTACTTTGAGGATGTTTTTCATTTGCAGAAATGTCCAATTTTAATCACATCTTGCTGTTATTCTAGATGTGAAATAACTTATTGCTAAGTTAAACCAATATATTTTAAAAAACCTATACCTGAAATATATTTTTACAAAACTAACAGTTTTTGTGATTTTGACATTAAAAAAGTAAATGCTACGGAACTCCGCACGGACTTTCTCGATCTATTGTTTGAAAATTGAGATATTTACTCAAAACTCATAATATATGTGAAACGAAATAATATACACTAGCAAACCCAAGCATAAATTGCACTATACTTATCTAAAAAAAATTATTCCCGGTATTAAATTTTATAATTTTGTTTTTAAATAATTAACGTCCTCATTTGTCTGTTTGTACTGATAAAAAAGATCAATGTTGGGTCCACAAGGGTCAACACTTCGTATTAAAATTTTAACTTCCGGTTAAAATTTTCGATATTTTATTAAGTGTTGCAAATCTTCATGCCATCGCATTGCTATTAAATTCCTCATTTATAAATTTTGACCAATAAAGATTTAAATATTGACTATTGAGTCTAAAATTGATATAGATCATTGTTGTACAAATATTTCTTGTAAGAGGTTTAAGGAAAAACAACATAAACATTTATAGATTTACTTGTATTTAATTACTCCATGGCATTGGAGAATTATTGCGTTAAAACTTAAGTAGTATCTTTTTACAACTAAAGCTCACAAAATTGTATTAATATATTTGCCAATATCTCAGAAACTGTTGGATTTATAAAAATATATTTCATATAAAAGTTTTTTATTTTTAATAGTACTACAATTTTTCATTGATAAGTTATTTAGTATCTCAAATAGTTGCGGAGATACGGAAGTTTCTGCTTCTGTAAAATACCCTAAAATTAATTTTCATTTTCAAATGAAAATAACCAGTTTATTTATAATCTTAATCAACACCTAGTCACGAATTTTAATCAAAATCGTTAGAGTCGATTTTGAGAGAATCTATTTTTCCTCTTTTCGCCTTTTACTAAACTATTAATTTTAAGTTTAAACAGACACACAGATAGACGTCATTGCAAAGACAACTTTTTAGGGTTTAGGGGGTCTTGAAACGTCTACATCCATCAACATTTCAGGTTAGATTTTCTTTTGCGGTCGCAATACTTTTACCTTTTATGTTCGAAAAGTTAAAATATATATATATATATATATATTAGCTTGAAAATTATTGGTTTTATAAAAATATGCCTCTTATAAAATATTTTTACTATAAAAAGACCTACATATTTGTAACGATAAGTAATTTCATATTTCAAATAATTTGGGAGATATTATAAAAAAAAAGATTATTTACGAATCAAACCGGAGCCCTTAAAGTCATTTTGCCAAAATATTGTGGGAAGCCATTATGTTTGGAATATTTAGAAATGTTTAGAAATGATTAGAAATGAAATTTAATCAAAATCGCACGAGTAACTTCCTCCCAAGAGCTGGCGCAGCTTCATTTACAGTTTCTCCATCATTTTCTTTCTTGATAAAGCCGTTTTTAAAAAAGATCTTAACCATCTCAACTTTCACTTTGTCCCACGCTTGTTTACACATTATTGAGGCTTGAAGAACGTTAAGCGAAATTTTATGTGTAGACAAATATTCAGCAAGAATTTTACTAACCAACAATAGTCTGTATAATTGTTTTAGGTTCTTAATTACTCTTTGGCCCATAGGTTGAATAAACGTCATATTTGGCGGAGGAAAAATAACCTTTACATTTTCCAAAAGGGAATTTCTATTATGAGCAGTGCAGTTGTCAATGAATTGAAGGATTATCCGTTGTTTTTTGTTTTTGTTTTTTTGCCAAACTGTTTGAAAAATGGCTTTTAAAAATCCCTTTTAAAATTGGACAAACATATAACCTGTTTTCAATGCTTTTTTTATTTGACTCGTATCAGACTGACTTAGATTTTACACTTTTGAAGCAACGTGGGTTAGCCGATTTTACCAATAATTAACAGCGGCAATTTTTCAAAACCATGCATATTTGATCCAACTAACAGTGTTGTTCGATCTTTACTAAGCTTTCACCCCCACTGACCGTTCACCTTTAAATGCAAGAATTATGTCAGGGGTACACTTGTAAAAAAAATCCCGTCTCATCGACGTTAAAAAAAAATTTCGGTTCTATGTTCTGGATCATTTATTTCAAGTCAACCGCCTCGGTGGCGTAGTTGGCTAACGCGCTAGTCGCGTTGAGCTCGACCACCGAGGACGGGAAGATCAAGGGGGTGGTTTTTCCTAAATGGTTTTCCACTCTCCCTCCACGCAAATGCGGGTTCACTTCCTCTAATTTAACCTTCCCAATGCCCAATCCATTAGCGTAATTAGTACTTAAAGTGTATAACCCGAACGGGTAGTAAGACGCGGTGCTAAATAATAATAATAATAATAATAATAATAATAATAATAATAATAATTCAAGTCTTCCTTCCAATGCTCGACTGAGCGAACATCAACAGCACCACTTTCACCACATACAGCTTTGAAGAAAATTCCGTTTCGTTGTTTGAATACATTTAGCCAACTTGCACTCGCTTTGAATTCTGTTTTTTCCTAATGCAGATGCGAAATGTTCGGCCTTAGCTATAAGAAGAGGACCGCTCACTGCGCGCTTGTTTGAACCAGTTCAGTACACATTTGTGTACATATGGGTTTTTCGGTCCTCTTAATCTTTTCCTATCTTGTACACTCTCATCTTTACTGCTAATTTTTTTTCAACAATTTTTAAAGTGTGTTAGGAATTCCGAAGGCCTTTGCAATCCTTAATTTCTTTTTAAGTCCCTTTTCCACTTTCTTTATCACCGCTACTTTTTGGGCCGAAGTTAATGATTTTATAGGACTGGCTTGGACATACACACACTATTGTACAGTATGTGCTAAACAAATCTAAAACCAAACAAAACAAAATAAACTCGCACGTCACAAGAATATCGCTACGACCAAATCACTAAGAACAGCGCACGTAACTGCTCGAGAGGTTCAACTTTGACTAACGGAGTTCAGAACTGAACGTGTAAACAAATATGTGTGGGGGCGGGGGAGAGGGAGGGGTGTGAATAAGGGTACTAACTAACGTCCCTTCCCCTGTTTCCAAAAATAGAACACGGCGCCGCAACTAGAAGACGGAAAACAATACTGCACAGTACATTACAACTTACGAAAAGTTCGAATTAACCAAAACAAAATTCTAACTATTCACTATTTTTTGGCAAGTGTTTTAATACAAAATTCACGCTACTGGGCGAAAAATTCTAATTAAAGTTGACTAATTAGTACTTCCTTAATTCGAAATCAAGTTATACTGTATTAGTTTACCTAAAGGGCGTGTGAAGTATACAGGATGATTCACTCGGGACTGAACACCTTTTTTCTTTTAATTAACTAATGAATAGAGAGTCACATTTGAACAATGTAAAACATACCTTGGGCCATGACAAGTAGAAATGTTTCATAGAAGATGTTGGAAGTACACATCGCCCACGCTCGTTTTATATTTCACATAGTAAGTGTTTAGTCCCGAGTGAATCAACCTGTATATTAGATTAAACATTTAGCCAAGCATAATAAGTTAAACGTACTTCATTCTCAATTTAAGTAATTTATTTTGTAACATGTAGGGCCTACTAAAGATAGAAGTTTTAACTAATGTAGTTATTTATCTAAAAATATATTTTGTTATACTTGAGGTAGTGTTTACCAATGAGGGAGGCGTAACTGAATGAAGGTTGAAAACCTCTTGGTCTCGTAAAATACTGTACTGGTGGTTAGCGGGAGACCGGGGTTAAAAACCACAGCCGGGTGTACTGAAGGTGTTTTTTCCTAAATGGTTACATACTCTCCCGCCACGAAAAGGCGCGTAAATTACTTCTCATGTTTACTATTTTCATTCCTATCCAAATTATTGTAAATAAGCGAATAGCTTGGACATGTAGTAAGATACTATGCACTTAACAAATCCCCCCACCCCCTTTTTTCCCAAAATAGTTTAAAGAAAATCCATTTCTTGCACATAAAGATAATTTTTTACAAAATCTTTATGCTTTGTGTTCAAATTATTTTGGATACGAGGGGGAATTTACTACCGAAGACTTTAACGAGTGAAAAAGACACAAGCTTGGTTCTATTTGTTTTAATAAAATACTCGAATTTTGTTGATAAGCCTCTGAATAAAATAATCTCTCATTACTTGTAAATTATGGAAATCAGTATGGAAAACTATGAAATAATGAAAGTAAGCAAACGTTGGCTTTACTAAGAATGGGACTATTATTTTTAAGTATTTACCTATTTTGTATCGCGTTTATCTCCACTGACGGATTCGTTGGGTGGCATGGTTGAAACATCGCGCACATAATTTGGGTTTTCCCTTTCATTGTGGCAAATTGGCGGTTGGTGTTGTGTATGTTCTAGAATTAAGTCACTTTGTAATTCGTGTGCTGATTTAATTAGTTGTTTCGAAAGTTCACTTTAAATATCCTGGGCAATAACATATAATAAACAGTACGTAGCTTTACCAAATGCAAAATTTTACTTGTCTGTATTTTTTGTGACTAATTGATGAATTTTCGCTGTACAGACACCGACCAAGAGAATTTTTATGATTTATTTTTATAGTGATCTAGCCCACTATTATGCCAATCCAGGGTGTCAAATGATCGTTTGAAATTGGTAAGGATAAAAAATTATAGGTATTTAATCCAACTTTTTATACGCGTAGCTTTCCTTTTGAATATAATCATCTTTAGATCATTTAATTTTCTAATTACAAATAATGTAGTTTATGTTTTTGATTCATAAATAATACAAAACTACTAACAAACGATAGAATACCTATGACTATGACCCATTTTGGTCAGTACACTATTCAAGCAAAATATATATATTTTTTCCGATAAATATGTATTAAATATAGGAACGAAGATTTACCATTTATATGTATTTTATTGGCTATTTATAATGTAAATTTGTTCAATAGATTAATACTTACGTATTTTTAGCACCGCGTCTTACTACCTGCCCGGGTTATACGCATATGAATAAATTACGCTAATATGTTAGGAATGATTAAGATTGAATTTAGAGGAAGCGTACCCGGATTTACGTGGTGGGAGATTAGGGAACAATTTAAGAAAAAAAAAAAATCTTCAGGACACCAGACTGGAATTTTAACCCTGATATTCTCGCCATCGGCAGGCCATTTTATTGCGAGAGTGAAATTTCGGACAATGTAGCCACCGAACCGGCTTAGATTCATATTTTAACTTACTGTAAAAAAAATAAAAATTGGCATCGCGTCCTACTACCTGTTCGGGACCTATGTACTAATTACACTAATGGTTTAGGAATTAGGGAAGTTGTAATTAAGATGAAGTGCACCCGCACTTGCTTGGAAGTATGGTGGAAAACCATTTAGGGAAAAAACCTAAGTGCACCTGGCTGGGATCGAACCCCGATCTACCCGTCTTCGACAGTCTAGCCCAACATGAAAGTAGCGCATTAGACCACGTGGCTACCGAAGTGGGTGTAAATGAAATTATGTTGGGGATAATTTTTCTGTATATCATTCGCTATGTGAAAAACGATTGACTAAAAAAAAACACCTCTTACTCACTAAAACTAATAATAATTTACATTTTCAAAATGGGGAAGTAAAATAAATAATCTTAGCTAAATAAACAATTTAAATCATACCACTAAAACCAGGATCCCAAATGCACAGCTATTTAACATATTATTTTTGTGCACAGTGTTTGTATTACTCTTAATTGATCACATTACCATTGTATAATAAATAACTACCGTGGGTAATTTATCAACAAAACATTTAAATGAGAGAAAATTTAAATGTGTTGAGTTGTAATCCATCAAAAGGTTAACTACAAGCTGGTTCCAAGCAGGGAGCTATTGTTACCCTACACTCTACAAGAAGGGAGGATGGGGGTGCGGGCGACTGCCGCCAGCCAACTGTGATCCGTGGGAGCCCCTTTACCCACCCTCCTGCTCTTTCTTCTTTCCTGTCGCCTGTCTCGCGAGAAGGGGCAGTAGCCTATGCTTCTTATAGACTATCGATTATATCGTTTGTGTTTTGTTACGCTGGCTGAATATATTTCGTAGAGAAAGGTACGGGGGGGGGGGGGGGGGACCATTTAGAAGAAAAAAAAAAACGGTATACCCGGTTGGGATTCGAAGCCTACCTCGCCGTCGGCGAAAAACTGGACCCCACCACCATTACTTCTCGCATGACACCTAACTTAAGTAGGTAAGGCTGGGTTTATATTCCATTCATTCATAACTAATAGCGATAAGTGTGCAAAAAGTTGAAATACGTTATTTTCAATGCTAGCGTTTATAATCGATAAATAATGAATAGTGAACAATGCATAAAGATGATTTAACTTTAACTTGTTATGCATGGAATGTAGTTATAATTATTGAACTTGAGAGGCATCACCCAATGAGAATGCGAGGAGAGAATATAGCCAATTAAATGCCAGTATACAAATATACGAAAATAATTAGATTCTGTATTCACATTTGTGATTGAAATGCCTTGTGGTAGCCGTGCTTGATAGTTATTCACGAATGTTCTTTGTTTTAGCGTCAATTACTATGATTGTCGTCTGTATGATTGAAAAAAAAAAGGGAGAATTATTACATTTTCAGTCTGTTACTGAGAAGTAGGTCTGCTATAATATTTGTGAAAATAATAAAATCGCAACCAAATATAAATGGTACAACCATAACTTAAACTTAGTTAAATTCATTTTTCAAAAGATAGTCTACATTTTAATTAACGTTGTTTTTCGAATGAACACTTTATTGAAGTATTTTTAGAGACATTATCTAATAGAAAATAGAGAAGAGGCCATTTTCTATTAATAAAAGACAACCTATATAAATATCAATACAAACAGATGTATTTTTCTTATGACATATTAAATAATTTAAAGGGTACAATGCACATAAGTTATGCATGAATATAAACCTAACCTAATACAGCTTGAACCAGACATCGTGGTGCGGTTTTCAATGTTATACTTTCTTTTAAAAAAAAGCCAGGGTGGAATTGAGACCAATAAAACAGTTTTACCATTTAATTTTGTTTCAAAATACAGTGAAAACCAATGAAACAGTTTTACCGTTCAATTTTGTTTAAAAATACAATGGCATTGAAACCAATGAAACCATTTTACCATTCAATTTTGTTTAAAAATACAGTGGCATTGAAACCAATGAAACTGTTTTACCGTTTAATTTTGTTTCAAAATACAGTGGCATTGAAACCAATGAAACTCTTTTTACCATTCAATTTTTTTTTGTTCAAAATACAGTGGCATTGAGACCAATGAAACTGTTTAAGAAGTTTTTTAATTGAAAACTATTTATTTTAAATAAAAAACTAATAAACTGATCCCATTTTCTCTTTTGTCAGGCAAAGAACGCAGAAAACGGCACTTTGGTCAGTTGTCTGGTTCGATCCTAATCTTTTATCTTATTTCACGGCTTGAACGTATTTTTACCTTGGGTACTTGGTGTAGCTATCGGAGGCAGGAACTTGAATGAAATGTTTCGGTCTGCAAGCTTCATTAGTCGGTTATTAAATGTTGGGTTTCCTTATTTGTACAAAGTAGAGACATATTTCTTCCTGTGTTTGCTCTCCCTTTGTCGGTGGGCCGGACTCTCCATGTAACTCCCCATCATGTCAACAAAGGTAATGACCATATCTGGTGACCATCCGCTTGTCTCTATTTGTAAATCTTCGAAGAAACAAGTCTATTATTAGCGGCGGACTGGACTCGACCATAGACCACAGTGTTAGACATACTAAATTACACTCTATCGGGGAGCTGTTAATCAGGTCGGCGTGGTTGTGTCCCTTGGAAACTGTGACCACACGCAGCGGGACTTCTGAGGGTCTCTTGTTGGATGACATTGCTCAGAGAAGATACTCAAGAGGGACAAAACATACCTCAACAATTATCGGATTTTAGTGAAAGCAAACAAACCGGATTTCCCAATTACATGTTTTTAGACGCTTCATGGATTCGAGCATAAGACTGCTAGATCAATTGGCAGACACGCTATAATTCCTAGAAACCGTTTATAGGTTCTCTGATATTTAAAATGTTCAAAACTAGCAATTGGCGTACTGTGGGGTGACTTGGATACCCTTTGCTTTGTCTATTATTTTGATAATTCATTCAATTACTTGTAGGGATTTTAATATTGTTTTTGCGGGGGGGTCATTTTGATATATGTTTGTTTACATTAGGATAATTGGTCATTTGGAGGAAGGATTCATTTTTATGCAAATCAAAATTTAATATCATCTCAGAAAATTACTGAAAAAGTTTATACTTAGAACTTTTGAATTTGCAAATGATAATATCAACAGATCTCGAATATATGTCAAGGGTGGTACAAAATAAATCAAATATTTCTCCAGTAGCAGCATAAAGTTTATTTTTCTGCACATGCTAATATCAACAGATCTCGAATATATGTCAAGGGTGTCCTGGAATTTTGTCAAAACTTTTTAAAGAAAAAGAAAATTATTTGACAAAATTCCAGGACACCCTTGACAGATATTCGAGATCTGTTGATATTAGCATGTGCATAAAACTACGCTCTATGTAGCTACTGTAAAAAAATTTTTTTTTTTTATTTTGACTAAAAAAATGTAGTGCTATAAAAACTGTAAAATTACTCGCGCTCCCTTCTGCCGCACCTTAATACTAATTCTGAATTATATGATGAAATAGTGGTTATCTGTGACTGCCTTGGCTCAAAATATAATTTAATTGTTCAACTAATTTCAAAAGAATGTTTATGTTTTTAGCATAGGTTGAGTTTGACACTCCGAAATAAGAAATCATAATTAGGCTAAATTAAAGTGAAACTATAAATCTCTTAGGCCTATATTCTTTTTTTATATCCTTATATTTAAATATAAGTTTAGGTACTAAGTGTGATAACTGGGACATATCTATTACCACATACTTAGGCCCATTATTTCCCCAAGCTGTTCTGGTTTCTACACTAAATAAAATATATGAAAAAGATAATGATATAAAGAAGAACTTGCTTAGTGAATTTAGGGCTACTGGTTTGGTCTCATTTGATCCAGATAAAATAATTTCCAAAGTTCCTGGCAACGCTTGTGACAATGCAATAGTAAATGATGGTTTGATTGAATATTTAAAGAGTAGGCCTACAAGGTAAAATAAACCAAAAGAAAAGGAGTAAGATGGTGGTTGTTCCTGGAAAGAGTATAGCTGCTCACAGAAATGAAGAAAGTGATACAGATGTACATTCTACTATTTCATCTGACGACTCTGAAATTGAAAATAATGTAATGATTGCAGTTGAGGTACAAGTTGTATTTCTGCAGCCTAATCTTGAACACATCAATATTGGAAATTTTATACTTGTTAAAGTTTTATTTGGGAAACGCAGGTCGGTAAATTTTCAGTATGCTGCCATAATTCAGTATAAAATTGGTGACAAATAATTTAAAGTAATGGGGAATTAAATCCAGTGAAAATACAAAAATAGTTTTTAAATGTTTGGAAAAAGATATCTTCAGTGTTGAAATCTGTGATATTTTGGCAATTTTACCTGAACCAGTCGTGGAGAAATCTTGGAACCGGTTCCGCTATCGTTTTGAATGATAAGTTGATGTAAAAGAATGTTAGTTACTGCTGCATGTTAAACATTACATCCTTCGTATGGGAATAGTATTGTTTTTAAAACCTGTTCAAGTTACATTAACTTACTTAAATTTATTCAATAAATTTATTTGCCCTGGACATTGATGATAAAAATTAAAAATGTACTACCACTTTTTTTGTAAGAAATATAGTTAAATATGAGCAGTAAATATTATAATAATAATATTGTATTCAAACAAAATAAAACTTTGATGTGTGAAACTCTATAGTGATCAAAGTCACCCAAGGATTAGTTGAATTAAAATTGCTGTGTATTAAAAACCAACGAGTGGATTTCAAAATGGGATGAGATCGACACTTTGGGCCTTAAGTGCCTTTAGTTTTTAAGCAATACCAAGTGGTGTATCAAAGTGAGCCCATCCGATGGGGTGACTTTGATATACAGTTTATTATTTTTTTTCTGGCCTGCTTGTCAAACATTTGAAAAAATTGATACTGAATATTTTGTATGTTAACGTGGCACAATTAATAATCAATTTTTATTTATTTTAACTTTGTCTTCAAAATAACTACAATAGTGTAATTTTTTTTTTATCAAAGTCACCCCACTCTACGGTATAACCCGAATGGGTAGTAAACGCGGTACTAAAAGAACCTAGCAGTTATATATAATCATTAGTATAAATCACAAAATTTGAGTGAAGAATGACCCTGGGCACGGGACGACTCCTGGATAGCTCACTGGTAAGAGCATTGGCGTACAAAGCCGCGTACAAAGCCAAAGCTCCCGGGTTTGATTCCCGTGTCCATGTATCATTTTTCAATTTAAAAACTATTATATTCAGATGCGGTTATGACCGTAATCATAAAAATACCTTCCATCACCAAAGCTGCTGCCATTCTGTTTAGTACTCATGTAGGTGCTAAGTGAAAATATCGTCTCCCTTATGGCAAAATACTTATGTGATGTTTCCAGAAAACTATATTTAAAGTTCCAATTTTTAATCCCTCTCAGTTGTACAAATTAAGTTTAGATCAAAATTTAAGCTATTTAAAATTCAAAAAATAATTCGTGCTTTTGCTATAGGATAAAATATCAACTAACAACATGCATAATGCATTTTTAAAAAGCCAAAATTGTTCATACGTGGTATTGACAAAAGGGTGACGATAGTACTTCGTGACGAATCTCTCCCCTTAAAAGTAATTCGCGACTCAAAAAGTTTGGGAACCGCTGGACTAAGTTGTCAATCCCATATTAAACTGGCCTGCTGATGACGGGTAAATTGTGGTTCAAATTTCGGTCAGGCCAACTGAGGGTGATTTTTCCTCAATGGTTTTCCACTATTTTTCCACACAAATTCGAATAAATTACCTATGAAAAATTTCCTTACCCCATTAGCGTAATTATCATGTATGTGTATAACCTGAACAGGTAGTAAGACGCAGTGATAAAAAATATACTTTCACCTAGGCTCTCCATACGTCAGGTAATGTAACCGCAGCGGTCACGTTTGATATATATTAATATTATTATCTATTTGCCCTATTTTTTTATTACCACGTCTTACTACCCGTTCGTGTTATACCCTTATGTACTAATTCCGCTGATGGTTTTAGGGATTAGGAAGGGTATATTTAGAGGAGGTGTACCCGCATTTGCGTGGAGGGAGATTGGAAAACCATTTAGGAAAAGCCGCTCGCATCACACCTAATTGAGATTCGAACCACAATCTCCCCGTCATCAGCGGTCTAGTCTAACATGAGAGTAGTGCGTTAGACCATGCGGCCACCGAAGCAGGGCGTTACAATAATAAAACGGTGAAATTGTATCAATTATTTTGTCCGCAAATAAAACAATACTTATATTTTCTAAAAAGATCTTACTATTAAATTTTCCCTGTACTAACAGTTTCACATGTGACTTACGGAGGGCGGGAATGTGTGCCTCCTGGGTGTGTATTATTGAGTGCATTTTTGAACATCTCGTATGGTTTTCCAAGCAGTGGAGGTTCGTGTATAGGCACTGCGGAACTGCAGCACCCCCTATTTCCACTTGATATTATCGATAACATTTAATATAATGAGTCCTTTTTTCTTTAATTCTTTCTTTATTTTTGTAGTACATATATATATTCCTTAAACTTAATGTCAGTACTTCAGTAGCCATCCCCCAGTTTATGAAAAAGATACAAAAATCTTTGTATGGAACTGGGCGCTTCACAGTGCCAGTGGTGTGGTGTTTGACTATTGTGCGCATGCGCACATAGAAGGGGTGGGGAGAAAGGAGGGACTGCCAGGTAGAGAGGGCACTGTTGCTTTCACAGTGCCGGCTCTGGCGTGATGGTGGAAGGAAGTTTTTTCTTACTCAGCGTGTGTTGTGCTTAAAAACCGTGTATCATATTTTTGAATGTGATAAATTCATTTTTAAATGAATAGATCAAGTTTGATTTGTAACAATTTAAGTTTAAGTAAGTAAAAAGTTTGGTTATTTTGCTAGGATTGTATCAAGTTCCTGAATAAATTTTCTTTGTATACATGTTTTTTTTCCCCCTTTTACCAGATTTTAAAACAAAGGCTAAAAAATTTCTGGAGCAGCATCCCACTAATTTAAGCTACGAACCGCCACTGTTTCCAAGCAAAGTTAAATGGGAAAACCTTAGGAGATAGCTTTGAAATTACTCAAGAATACATCCCCTGGCACTACACAAAGAAAAGCCGCAGTTTTAGGAAAGCTATCACGCTTGTTTTGCTTTGAAGAGTTGATCCTATTTGTAAGGAATACAGAACTAATACACCACAGTCTTTGGCGACATTCTAGTCACACACAGGAGACAGGATTTAACGCAGGACTACCCCTGGATGGGGCAGGGTTAGACCCCCAAACGAGACCTAGGGACCACAAAGGGGACGGAACCACCAATTTCAGTTTGTGTTAATACAGTACTACAATTCCTATCATTATCATCTTTAACAATAGTCATCGGTTTCTGTGGCCGCGGGGTCTAACGCGCTACTTTCGCAGTAGACCTTAATAATGATGACAGGGAGTTCGAGGTTCGAATCTCGGCTGGGTATACTGAGTGGTTTTTTGTGTTTTTTCAAAATGGGTTTCCACTTTACCTCCTTCCTATAAATATAACTTTATTAATCCTTAAAACTATTAGTATAATTAGTATATAAGCGTATATCCCAAACTGGTAGTAAGGCGCGGTGCTAAAAAAAAAACCAACGCAAGTCTACATAATCAATTATAGACAAGTGTGTTGATAAAACTAACTACGGGTATTTACCTCAACTCTTATCAAATATTGCATAGTAGCGGAAATAAAATTAAAGAGAGCATACATTTGCATTTACCCCTGAAATTTAATTCATTTAACTATAACAATTTATTACAGTAATCTTTCACTCATCTGAGTTAATGAGTTTGATTTTAATTGATATTAAAACAAACACGGATACTCTAATTTATTAATAAATGTAATCTCATTAAATCAAAAGCAATAGGTTTTGATGAAATACTAATTTTTTTTATAACAAGTGATAGGGATAGGTTTTCTCAACTCATTAATGACTGGACAGTTCCCCTCTAAATGGAAGTTCGCTCAAGTAAAACCGTTTCCCTTAAAAGTCACGGCCTGAATGGATTGATGGGTACCGACCACTTGGTATATTACGGTCTCTTTCCTAGACTTTGAAGCTCACTGTGAAGCTCACTGTGAAGAGAAAGATTTACAAACATGTGAACGATAACCACCACCTTCTCTCTTAATGCCAATCCGACTTCCGACCCGCCTAGAGCACATACACTGCTCTCATTAAGATAACTCATGATAATGTACGGCTTGCAATGGAAGCCACGTGTTACCACACTTGATAAATGGTACGATGCCCCGCACATACTTTCTCTCCCGCTTTTATCTTAACATAGACATTTACTAAAAACCCAGAGATTTTTGAAACGAAATAGTAGCTCTATACATTATTGAAACATTACACCAAAGATGATCGATTAAATAATATACACTGTTACTCTATGGCATTAGGCACTAGGAACATTGTTACAGAACAATTTAGAAAAGAGAAACGTCTTTGTCCACCAAAGAGCATAAGAATCAAATTTATTTTCAAAGACCTTAATAAAAAAAAGTAGGCTTCATGTATTTACTTATAGCTCAGAAATGATTTGTTTTATAGAAATATATTTCAAATAAAATATTTGTATCTTTAATAGCACTACAATTTACAATGTTAAATTATTTCTTATCACAAATAGTTGCGAAGAAATTATGAAAATTGGAAAATTTCCTCCATCTAAAATAAAGTACCCTTAAAGCAATTTTCATGAGAAAATGAGAGTTGTCATCTTGTTTATAATTATGAACAATGTCCAGATATAAAATTTAATCAAAATCGTTAAAGCGAATTTGGAGAAAATATGTTTTCTATTTTTGCCATTCAGTAAACTACCCTTAAATTTAGGGTGGGATATATAATTTAAACAAAAAAATAACACACATCAGGGGGACCATATGAAAACCCTAGATACCAAGTTTTAGCCCAATCGGTAAAATAGTTTCGGCTGTAGCCCGAGTTACACACAGACGGACAGCATTGCGAAAAACCACTATTTGGTTTCAGGGGGTCATGAAACGTCGACATTTTTTTTATAAAAATCTCGAGTTCAATTTTTTTTATGATCACAATACTTCTTTCTCCAAGGCGTTGAGATAAAGTAAAAGACTTACTTGTTACTTCGTTTTTTCATCTACACGTGTTCGTTAGAGTGTGCTCTTAAGTTTTACCTTATCTCCCCATCATCGGCAGTCTAGTCTACTGCGAGAGTAGTGCGTTAGACCATGCTGCCATCGAAGCGGGTAACTTTATAATTAATAGCCTAAATAAAATAAAACATACCTCTAGTATGCCAAGTTTTAGTGACTTCCAATGAATGGTGGTGGTATAGTTATAAAAACTAGGATGTAAGTAATCATGTTGCGAGCCACGTCAACAGGGATATTTATATTTCACTTGTTTGTTTATTGAATGCAGACGACTTCTTCGGTATAGTTTGACCGCGTCTCGCGTACTTTCAAATGTCTTAACCTCTTGGTACACTTTAGATTAAATAAGCTTCTTATGACAGTTAGTGTAGCTAATCAACCATAAATGCTTGGGTTTCATTTTAATGGACAGTTTTTTTAATCATTTTTAAACAGTACAAATAAAATTTTTGTCATTCGATCACGTTGTTACCTACACTACGATAATCCTGTTCACACACTAGTTTATTTACATTAAGTGAATGTTACGTAAAAGTTAATGTTGGGATCACGATCAACTTGATGTTCACGTAACGTTATGTAACGTAACGTTCACTTAACTTTAAGAAACTAGTGTGTTGTTCAAGATTCACGTAACAAGTAACAACTTCCCAGGTAAAACTAGTACCAGCGATCGCTTGTTGGCAAAAATAAGTTCGCCTAGGCTGAACTAGTACAACCTAGGTACTGCCAGTATGAGATAGGTTTTGCCTACGTCAAATTTGTTTAACTGGTTTATTTACTTTTTTTTTGTAGGAGAGGGGGGTATTAAAGTGGCAACAATGTGTCTTACAAGTGAACAGGTTTATTAAAAATTAAGCATTTGAAGTGTTTAAAAAAAATCAATGCTTAAAGATAAAAATAGTTCGTGAAAAGCATTTTGTCTATAGTAATGTATTTTTATTATTATTATTATTATTATTAGTACCGCGTCTTACTACCCGTTCGGGTTATACGCACTTACGCTAATGTGTAATGGTAGGGTGATTGTGAGATGAAATGAAGGACCTACAGTTTAACGTGGAATCCGAACCACGGTGGAGGCCTGGCATTCCCCACATTCACAAGATGTCTTGTCAGAGGTGAAGGAAGGGTTTGGTAATCAGATAAATCTGTGCCGGGACCGAGGATTGAACCCCGGCCGCCAGCACAGAAGTCTGACACCTTACCCCTAGACCACCAGGTCACCTAGTAATGTATTCGTTGCTAAGTTTTCCCACCGCATTCCCTATAGGGAAAAGGAGTATTGTGATAGGCAAGCATGTGTGGGCATTACATGTACGTACTCGTATAGTATTTATTTATTTTCGTGCATCACTTCTTAAGATAGACTAGGAAAGTGGAGGACATGGGAATGAAGTTTGTGAGGAACATGTTAGTTGCCATAAGGAGAATAAGATTAGGAATGAAGTTATCAATGAAAGGGTGGGGCTACAGGGAATACATATAGTAGAGGAAACAAGACTGAGTTGGTATGGGGATGTAATGAGGATGGAAAAGAAGATAGTACCAAAGATGATGGAGGTGAAGTATGTAAGGAAAGTACCGCAAGGAAAACCAAGAGGAGGAGCAGATAACATAAAGTGTGCAAGTGAGAGAAGACGAATGTAAGTGATTATTATAGGAGAAAGAATGGTGGAAGTATAAAGGCAGATGGAGGCATTTTAGTAAAATGACCCAGCCACAGGCTAGAAACTGTTGATGATGTCTTACTACCCATTCAGATTAACTACATATTTACATTATATACTATGAATGAGTGAGGTAATATTTAGAGGATATGTACCCTCTTTGGCGTGGATTGAGAAACCATTTAGGGAAAAACACCCTAATATACCTGTTGATTCTCGATGCGGGTGATCTATTTTTACACCAAATGAGCTATCCACTACTTCGAGGTACCTGGGTATCTCAATCGGCAACGTGACAAATATCAATCACTCTAGTAGCCAAGACAAATTCTATAAGTACTACATTATTTAGCTAAAAATTTGAATTTATTTGAATAACTCTAACGATGTTTTCTTAGTGGCTATGTGGGGAAACATACATAATAAAATAACACTGTTTTTCTAATGAATATAGATTTAAGGCTATTTTACTTGTGATAAGGTTTTGAAACTTATAAATTTATTAAAAATTACTTAAAAAAATTTGTTTATTATATCTGAAGAGTGTTTAGTATGATTAACAAAATAATACTTTTTTTCCCCCGGATAAAGTTTATTTAAGGGTTGTTTACTGATAAGCAATTTTTAAATATTTTGTTGTAAACTATAATAGACTATATTCTATTCCCGGGTTCAGGTGTCATTTTTCAATTTGCATTTAGATGCGGCTATAGCCGTACTCGACAAATTAAGTACCATTGCTATTTAATCCATTTTAGTATATTGAAAAGTTTATGTATGTGTGTCGTACAGTTTATTTTCTATTAAAAATTATGATTGATTTGGCCTTGTTTAAAAATGCTGTTAAACATCCTTGGGGAGCATTGAAAGGTAGTTTTGTTTTCAACTCAAATCTAACTGTGTGCCCATGACCAGCACAACACTTTTTCCTATTTTCCTCTTAATGGAAGATAATGCCATCACTGGCTTTGTTTCATCCAGCTGAAGATTTTTTTATTATTTTTAAACCTTTCATAATCTTGACCAACCTTAAACATTTTTAAGTTGAGCTTTCAAATTAAAGGAGTACCAGTAGAATTTTGAATCGTTTCCTCCAATTAACGTCAGTATTGTGACTTCTGAAGAAAATAAATGTCCTCCTACGTGATGGTCGGGAAAATGATTTTTTTTCCCCCCTCTTCTTCAATTGCTTGTCTTGACAACTTAACCCTTTCTTTTGACTTTCTAATTTCTAGTTCATAGTTTTTACCGGTCACTGCGGTATTTTTTAAACAAGTTTTTGGCTGGACTTTACCTGAGATGTGTCAAGAGTTTAATGATTTATGGGAAAACTCACTGAAGGTTTTAGCGGGGTGGAAAAGGTATTTTTTACCATGACAAATTGATCCATGCGGTGCGAACTATTTGGCTTATATCCCATTATGTATTGAAATACTTTTGATCATTATGTCTCCTTAGAGGGTATACATTTAAAATACTTTGAATTTAAAGGATGATTTTAATGATGGAAATATCCTTCGAATACAAGCTGTACAAGTGTATTCTATAGTAACAATGAAAATAGGTTTTTAGTAGTGTAAATACATACCCACATTGGTGGGCACGTGGACTAAATGTTAGGTTCATCTGATTTTGTTTACTAGTGACTGGGGTGGTCGGGGATCAAATTACGGCTAGGTGTATTGGGGGTGGCTTTTCATAGATGGTTTACCATTCTCATTTCATGCAAATGTGGGTATGTTTTCTATAAATCCTACTTCCCTCGTCCATACCCCATTTGCATAGTTAACATGTATTTAATAACCGTGGCAGCAAGTAAGACGCAGTGGGGAAAAAAAAAGTAAATAAACCGAAAGTATTTGGTATTTTTTTATTTTTTAGACTGATAAAAAGATTAGTGGACCTGTGGAAAAAACACAATATAATTTTTACTATTAGGATCAATATTTTTCCCAAGCACCGCGTCTTACTAAACGTTCGGGTTATACGTCTATGTACTAGTTACACTAATGGGTTAAGGATTAGGAAGGCTTAATTTAGAAGAAATGCACCCGAAGCGTGGGGTGGAGAGTGGGAAACTATTTAGGCACAATATGACCGCTATTACACCGGGCCTGATGTTTAAATATGCTTAACTTTTGAAGCATATAGTGTAGAAAGGGATTTAAGATGTCACTTACAAATGAATTAGGGATGCCCATTCATTTGGGGACCTTTAGAGATCCACATAATTCAAGGAATTGATATTATGTCTAGGTCAAGTGTCAATATTGACGTAAATAAACGCGAATAGCCTGTATAGGCAACGTAAAATATATGTAACTAACAAATATATGTATATGTAACATGTAATGAACAAAATCAACATTTCCGGACATAAGCACAGTGCAGTGCACTTAAGTGCAGATTTGCCACACCTGCAGCGTCCAGTGCACGCTTTCTTACAAGCCACAGTGGATCAATTCATGGCACGAATCTGATGCTTCAGGGAGAATGGTCCAAAGAGGCTTACGCCCAGAGTTATCCTTTGTCCAGCCCCAGTCAAAGGGCTCTGGCAGATCTGTATCCATGACCAATGACTGTTTCCAACAGTTGGCCTGATAGCATGGACGCTTGATGTGCAGCTTAAGTGCTGCCTGGGTTGGAGGAATGTTTTCTATTGCTCTAGACTTTTGTGAAAGGAGCTGCTTCCTGGCAACATTAACCTCCATGATCTCACTGGTTTGGTCATACATCAGCACAACAAATCGTTCCAGCAATAACATAGTCTCCTGACTGATCACACTTGGCATGGATAGGAGTTAGTGGAAATCATTATTCACCTCTGGAAAATACTTCCAAGTATCTCATGCAGTCTTCTTTCCTCTACATGTGAATGTGGAAACAGTATCGCACCGGGTGGAAGCGTGAAAGACTGGCAGAGTACGAAACTGAGTCGGGGTCATTGTGGCAACAATTTCCTGAAAACTATATACCGAAAGTTTGAACCGACACCAAAGGCAATCCACAACTCATCTGAAGCTAATTTAATCAATAAATCCAAAGCCATCACTACTGCATCAGTGTCAACGGTACATATGTTCGCATTAAACCCCTTTTGCACAGCATCTGCCAAATGCAAAAATATACGAGTATACTGCCTCCTCTTGCGAACATGGGACTAGGTGAGCTAAGTATGACTTAGCAGGAAAGCAAAGGTCTCCACTTACATATGCTGAATAAAGTTCCTTACCCTCTGCTAAAACCCATGGAATCACTGTCATGATAACAGGCTATCGTAAGTTCTGGTCCAATAGACTTCTCAAAAGTCATGAGTTTCTCTCTTCCCTGTAAATGTGCTCTCAGATCAGGAATCACATAAAGCAATCTGTTCTTCAGTCTGGTTGTGTGAATACGTTTCTCGACAAAGAGGCTTAGCATCTCCAGTCTCACCTTGTACATACGAGCGATATCTACCAGTTTGGAGACAGGAGCGATCATCACTATTCATGTATTCTAAGCATGCTGCTAGCTCAGCAAGGGCTATACCATTAAGGCAATAATCATTTCAGTCATTGCCTTTGGGTGTATCCGGGCTGGATCTGTAGTACAGTGAACTCAGACAGTATAGATGGTGCTTCGCCTCAATAGCCATCATATCTTCTGCTGCAAGCTTGGCCAACAAAGCGGTGTCCTCCAGTCCAAGGCCACACCTACACACAATTGCGTCCATCTTGTACGTTTATGCTTCATATAGGTCTTAAGGGCCAGCAGGACCATTGCATAAAAAGCAAGGAGGCCATGAGGACTCTGAATGGCTGGGAGCAGATCGCGTGTGTACATTAGATACTCTTGGTTGGCATGGTTGATTTGTAGTAAATTCCCTATGACTTTGCTCCTCAAACGCCTTTTGGTTAAACTTCAGCCGGCATTTCATTAACCACTGAGTCTTGTGTTCCTTAAGAGTGAATTCTGTGCCATCCCCGTCATCCAATCGTTTCAGGTTCAGACCCATTGACTTATGATGAAGGGTCTGGAACCGGAGAAGGGTCTTTCGCCAAATATTTGTAGCCACTACCAACGGGCTGTATGGTTGATCTGAGTGGACACATTAATGAGTCATCTGATACTAAGTGGCAAAGGACACACATTTACCAATTAGTTCTTGGGGATGGTTTGGATCGCTTGGATGTAGAGGGTTGGGTAGGGTCCACCAGGATGTATTGCTTCATGTTAGTGAGTAAACCAGAACCCTATAATTAATACAGGAGAGGGAATTCTGGATCACAAAAACAAACATAGCCACCCTATACCTTACAGCATTGTGCATATTATACAACATACAAAAATAAAATAAATTTATCTAAAGATTCTGAAATTCGCAATAATTCGCTAAAGTCTATAAATTCACAAATAAACACTATCTTAATACATTTAAAGTGTCACCAAATGAATGGGCATCCCTAAATTATTTGTAGATTACACCTTAAATTCCTTTCTACACTATATGCTTCATAAGTTAAGCATATTTAAACATTAGGCCCGGTGGAGTGGAGGCCATATTGGATTTGACCTCTCACCGTCCTCAGAGGTTAAATCTGACTTCCCTCCTCATATAAATACAATCACTATGGTATTTACTAACTATGGTAGAAATGTCTTACTTTTATCATAAAATTCACAATCGGTCTAGTCAGCAGCTATACTATTACGGTTATAGCCGCATATAAATATCATATTCTTTAAATTTGAAAAAATGACACCTGGACACGGAAATTGAACCTGGGACCTTTGGCTTAGTACACCAATGCTCTTAACCACTGAGCTATCCAGGAGTCGTTTATAACTAGCTTGGCTCTTTAATCCATCATGGCATGCGCATTCTTTAGCTTTTTTTTGTATTTTTTGAAAGGCTTTGTCATCAAACTTTCAAGGTTTTGATTACTTCCTTTTCAAACGGATTGCTTAGAAAATATCAAACAAAACTTACAGAAGGCTCCATTTTCCTTTTTGGAAAAAAAAAGAGCCAAGGAAACAATTCCATCCACCTTTGTTGAAAACTTAAGTGTCTTGGATCTTTGGGGTCAACAGCAAAAACATAGTCTTTAGGTGGGATCCAAGGAGATCCAAGCAATTTTTATCTATGGAAATTGATCATAGGTTTATTCAAATAATCTCATATATCATTATCACTCCACATTGACAATGAATCCTCATCATATTTAGGTGAAAAACTGTCAATATTTATATAATTGTTGCAATTAAGAGCGTGGCCAATAATAGTATCTAATTTTTTAGAAGTGGAGGTCACTAACTACATTTATTGCAGTGAAAGTGTGATGAGAAATACACTAAAGATAAGAAACTACAGATATGCAATCATTGGGATCAGTAAGTTTGTCACTCAGCAGGGCACTAGTGCTGGGTGCAGTTGGAACACAAATGCTCAAACCAGGAAAACTAGGGTTTATTTTCAATATAAACATGTGAGAAGTGTTCATTGTTATCAGGAACACTTTCTTTTTATTCGAGACGAATTGAAAGAATGATGTTTGTTCCAAAGAAAGTTTCATTGCTGTTATTATCTTGAAATGAATGCTCTCCTATGCTGAAAAAAAAATCAACTAAGTTTATTATTGACATATGGATTAAATTTACCACTAAATTATTACCAAACAATCTCATAAAAGGCTAAATTATTATGAATATAATTGTTATTAAGTAATTATTATAATAATCATCATTAGAAATAATAACCAGTTTACTTGCACTTGGATATTATAGTAAATATTTGGCTTATTGATGTTAATATATAATTTATAAAACGTTTTAAAAATATATGGGATTTTGACTACAAATAGTTTAATATAAAATCCAAATATAAGTACAAAACTATATTGTACTTACCAATAGGTATATTATCAGAAATATTTGCACATATACATAACTCAAGTAATATCACAAAATTAACTATAAAACAAAATCACTCTAATTGTGCAGTTCTTTCAAATAAATAATCAACAACAGCTTCTTTCAATGAAAATTAAAAATAACTGCCAGTGTATCACAAACCACAAGAGGGTATAAAAGCTAAGCAAGGTGACTTTGAACGGGAGGGAGGGAGAGAAAGTAAAATAGCCTGAATAAAGGGGAAATTAAATAAATTTGTTTTGGGGCTAGTGAGTGAAACTTGAATAACTGGCCGCACTTAATATATAAAAACACTAACTTTTAAACTGATTAATATAAACAGTTAAATAACAAGTCTGCCTGTTTATTGCAAACATCTTAATGTGAAAAAGTTATAGACTACAGAAGTAATATTAATTTAATTGATTGTGGTTAATGCAAAATAGAATGGTTATTGCTATATGTGCAATTGTGCTTACTGACTTTCTGTAAACATACAATTAATGGAAACACAGAAAGCTTATAGAAATTTAGGGGGGAAGGGGGGGGTGAACCCCAGATACCCCCTCAACGCACATAACAGACTCTCCTAAAATATGAGTGAAGAATTACCCTTGGAACGGGATGACTTCTGGATATATTAATGATAGAGCATTGGCGACTAAGCCAAAGGTTCCGGGTTCGATTCCCGTGTCGAGGTTTCATTTCTCAATTTAAAGAATACGTTCAGTAAAGTTGATTTTTAAGACTTAACGACTATAAAATTATATATTTTATTAATTCGAAGCTATGTAACAATGTATTAAAATAAAATCTCCTAGTTATCACTTACCACAGAGTTTCCTATCTAGAGTTCAATATGGAATATTTCATTTTCATTTATTCAAGGTATTTAACGTGTACTTTCTGAACCGACTGATTAAATCAGCACCGACATATAAACTAGCTTAAATCTATAACAGACACAACATCCAGCCCTCGGTCGTTAAATCATCACTGTGAAAGGGGAAAACCACATTTCATTAATGATACATTTTTCAGCCTTTCTGGGAATCAAATCCGGGACCCTTAGCTTAATAGACAGACACACTACCGACTGAGCTTAAGGTGTTGGCATATGGGATAGACTACGATATGGAAACTTTACTATCGATGTTCCGGTAAACAATTTATCAAAATTAAAATTCACATAAAAAGTATAATAATAATTTTTGTATCGCACTGCGTCTCACTGCCGGTTTAGGTTTTCACATATGAACTGATCATGCTGGTGTTAGGAATGAGAAAGGTTAAATTTAGAGGAAGTGTACCCTTATATGCGTGGAGTGAGAGTGGAAAACCATTTATAGAAATCTATCCTCAATACATCCAATAGGGATTCGATCTCCGCTGGTGTGTTAAGTATGAGTAAAGTTAATTTAAGAGGAAGTGTATCTTCACTTGCATGAAGTGAGAGTGGAAGACCATTTATAAAAATCCATAAATACATCTGATATGGATTCGAACCCCGCTGGTATGCAAGGGACGAGGAAAGTTGAATTTAGAGGAAGTTTACACGCATTTGCGTGGAGTGAGAGTGGGAAAACTATTTCTAAGAACCCATCCTCAATACATAGGCTACTATAGAGATACGAATCCCGATCTCCCCGTCACCGTTAGTCCAGTCTATAGATAGAGTGATACCCTTAGACCATTCCACCACAGACTGTTTCACAAATCAATTAAAGCGTTACGGGCATCAAACTAGGATCCCAATACCAAGGCCGCGTAGCCACGGTACAAGGTGTATATTATGTTCTTGTGTAAGGCAGCTTGACCTACAATAACTCGTATAGAAACTATTATTTAGAAGTGGTATTTTCAGAGTAAAATGTTACTCAAAGACTTTTCTCTTATTTTTACTATTAACGCGTGTTTAATATATTTTAAATGGAACTGATTATGAAGATAATTTCTTCTGATAAGGACATAATGTCACCGGTTTCCTGTGGGGGGAAGTTGCAGGTGAATGTCAGCTGAGTGCACGGATCTTGCGCATGCGCGTGGCACAGGCGGTATTTCCTCAAAAGAAGCCGACGGTGTTGCACCCTACCGGGACACGAACAAAGCGCACAATGGATTGGGGCAGGGTGTGAAATTAATTAGCACCCGCTTCCCCCCTGTTCCTAAATCACCGAATTGGCACTAGTGGAAGGACCCCATGATCTTTTTTTTTTTTTTTTGCTGAAATAAAGTTTATAATTAATAGGTTTTGAAATAATCCAGAAATAGTTATTGTGCAGTTTTCTTGTCTAAAATAAGTCGTGGAGTTAAAATAAAGTAAATAAAATATACGCTCATCATTTACCTGCCCCCCCCCCCCCCCCCACAATGCTCTTCCTCCCGTTTGAAACACACATAGCACAATAAAAATAGTTTCAGAATAATTTTTCTCTATAATTTCAACACACAAATTTGGCTAAAATTGTTAAATTTTTATTTTTATTTTTTAACTCCGCGTATTACTTACTACCCGTTCAGTTATAATACGCATAATTGAACTAATTACGCTAATGTGTTAGGGATGAGAAAGGTTGAATTTAGATAACGTACCTGCATTGGCTCAAAGGGAGAGGTTGAAAACCATTTAGAGAATAAAATACATCTCATTGCACCCGACCGGAATTATAACCATGACCTCCCTGTTATCCGCAGTCCAGTGTATTGTGAGATTACTTCCTTAGACCATTCGCCCAACCAAATGTGGCCTTTATTAAATTGTAAAATAATAATGTAATATCTACGCGTGACGTCACCTAAACTAGTCTAAAAGTAATGTCTACCACCGCATGTTTCACTTTTAAACTATAACCTGCTTCGGTGGTGGCATGGTCTACTCTCGCAGTAGACTAGATTGCCGATGATGGGGAACTTGAGGTTCGAATCTCAGTCGGGTGTACTGAGGGTGGTTTTCCCTAAATTGTTTTCCATTCTCCCTCCACGCAAATGAATATACGATTCAACTAAATATAACCTTTATAATCCCTAAAACTATTAGCGCAATTAGTACACGAACTGTTTGTAAAACGCGGCGGTAGAAAAAAAATAAAAATAATCAAAATCAAATTTAAATATATCACGGACCAGGTAAAAAAACACCATGCAAATATAATACTATTTAGATTTAATTCGTTCTTAAATATAATTTACATGTTATGTGTATTTATTGGTAGTTGACAGTTCATAGACATAAATTGTATTTCACAATTCACACTTCTCACTTCACACTACATGGATTTATTATTTCTCCCTCAACAAAATCTCAGAGTTTTACAATTCCATCAGTCGACCTCGTTGGTTTTGGGGGTGAAGTGCTCGCTTCAGAACCCTATATTATAGGGTTCAAACCCATCCGGGGTCGATGGATGTTTCTTGAGCGATAAAAATTCGTTTTAAAACTTAATTTGGAGGGAAAGTAAAGCTGTCGATTGTGTCATGTAAAAGAACCCTGGAAAGTATGTGAAAATACCTTTTCCAACAAAATTGGTAGGCACTTTCCGCTCTCATAGCAATTATCTTATGTTGATATAATCATTGGGTTTAGAAAGTGCAAGTTAAATATCTCAAATTTCCCAGAAAATATTGGTGTATTCTCTTTTACATTTCTTTTAATCCTTCCATGTCTATTAAGATATCAAGACCTTTGCTATTTCCACCTGGGGGGTTGGGGGAGGGGGAGGTGTTCAGTTATAAGAAGGACATTGCAAAACGCCCTAACCTAATTACTCAACGAAGTTCACCCTTTCATTCAAGTAATTGTGCAGAGTCCTCTTTCATTTTAACTCAACCTTGTGGAACACTTGATGAAAAAAAAAAAAACCTCACTAGCCACTGGAAGAGTTGTAATCATCAAGGGAGGTCCAGAAACATCATTAATCTTCTTCACATCTCCCAACAAGATGATGTCTCAACCAGCCTTAGCACACACATTTAATTTATTCACAACTCATTATATAAGGCTGATCACTTTATTTACCTCGCTACCGGTGACTACGGTCTCTATTAGGTTTCCATCCTCGGGCTAATGACAGACAATAAAATAATATACATTTAAATCTACTTTAAAACATAGTAATTAAATGAAGAGTCCAATTCTGTACTTGGTAGAGAACGTATCAAACTTAATTACTTATGTAATATTATTTTTAACCAGCTTCAAGGGCCGAATAGACTAAGGCGTAACTCTCGCGTTAAACTTGCCTACTAATGACAGGGAGATCGGGGTTTCGAATCACGGCTAGGCCTACTGAGAGTGGTTTAAAAAATAGTTCTCCACGTAAATGTGGGTATATTTACCTCTAAAATACTTCCTCATCTCTATCCTATTATTAGAGTAATAATCATCTTATATTCGTGTAACCTCAACCGATATTAATACAAGGTGGTAAAAACATTATATCCTTATTAAATTTATTATTTCAACTAATTTTATTATAACATGCTCTCCTTAATACAAATGTTTATTTAGACATACTCTTGGATGTAATAGAAATTTACCCGCTTTAGAAGTCTAATGGTCTATGGCGTTACTACCCCATTATACTGGACTGCCGATGACTGGGAGATCGGGTTCGAAACCCGGTCGGGTGTCTAGAGGGATTTTCCTGCTTGATTTTCCACTCTTCCTCCGTGCACATGTGGGTTCATTTCTTCAAAATTATTTTTTTCGCATCCCTGTATTTGGCATAGCTCTCATATGTAAGCGTATAAGTGAAACGGAAAGTTAAGCGGGAGGAAATAAATAAACAATATATAAATTTACTATACTTTTATCAACACCACGTTTTAATACCCGTTCAGGTTATACGCATATTTACTAATTACGCTGATGAGTTAGCAATGAGAAGGATTTAATTAAGAATAAGGGTACCCTCATTTGCGTGGAAGCAGAGTAGAAAATTGTTTGGGGAAAAATCCCTCCGTATACCCGATCGGGATTCGAGCGCCGATCTCTCTGTCCTTAGTAGTCTAGTATAACATGAGTGACGCCTTAGGCCATGTGGCCACTGAAACAGGTAAATTTACAATTATTCGCTTATGCATCCATAGTGAAACAAACTAAAATATTATTTTATAAAATAAGCTATAGTAAACTAGTAGAAGTATTCGGCATTGCGTGGCTACCCCGGGCTTTTCTTTGCTTCAAGTGGACAGAAAAAAAAACCTCTTCATCTTATTTCTTTCTGACACAGTTTTTAAATAATTTAAAATGTTGGACCACTGCGTGCGGTAAAAACCAAAGGTTTGAACATCATGAACATGTTTGTTTTGCACAAATGTACGCATGGACATGTTTGTTTTGCACAAATGTACGTATGGACATGTTTGATTTGCACAAATGCACGCATGGACATGTTTGTTTTGCACAAATGCACGCATGGACATGTTTGTTTTGCACAAATGCACGCATGGACATGTTTGTTTTGCACAAATGTACGCATGAACATGTTTGTTTTGCACAAATGCACGCATGGACATGTTTGTTTTGCACAAATGCACGCATGGACATGTTTGTTTTGCACAAATGCACGCATGGACATGTTTGTTTTGCACAAATGCATGCATGGACATGTTTGTTTTGCACAAATGCATGCATGGACATGTTTGTTTTGCACAATTGCATGCATGGACATGTTTGTTTTGCAAAAATGCACGTAACTCTTTGAATCAACCCCACGAGTTGAAGTCTGACCATACACAACTAATCACACAGGCTAAAAAAAAAAAGTATTTGTGTTCGCTAAAACTTTCCCACATGACCCCCATATTTTCTTGAAAGAATCAGCTCTCGAGTCTCGAACCTATAATTTGCCACTGGTTATACAAAACGCCGTCATGCTGTTAATTGTTTGTTATTTAGAAAGTCTCACGGAAACTCTTGCTGTAAAAAGAGATACCACCCTCTTTCTTTCTGGTCCGATAACTGATTGCCATAACAGTGTTTTAATTGTATACTAGGAGCTAACATGGTCTTTATACCATTTATCTATATATCCCAGACCTTCTGCCTCTCTTGTTCTTACCTTGATTAAGTGATGGTCGACTTGGGTGACCCGATAGAGGGTGTGATACCCAACCAATCGGTTAGTAAAGAGTTATTTATGGCAGGGATGCTGTTTCTGTTGTGTTTTTTTTTTTGTTTAGTTGCAGAACTCCACCTACAACAGTTTTCTATTCACTCAGGTAGTTATATAAAGCAACCCTTGAAGATGTAATATCAATGTATTTAGTTGGAGCTAAAAATAAGTATTCGGTTTTCTTGGCCTTTTGTTTAAAGACGGTTGAAAAAACTCAAACTCTGTTAAATAAGGTGTTCAATAAGGTGTTCAATAATAAACGGATTAAAATAGCCCAAAGATTTTTCTCCCCCCCCCCCCACCGCGTCTTTCTACCGATTCTAGACTCAAACATTTAAAAACAACTAACGCCAACAATTTAGAGAAAATGGAAGCCGTGTAGGGAGTGTGGGAAATTAGGAAAAACACATTAAATACACCGAGTTGGGGTTTGATCACCGTCCTACTCGTTACCAGCAAATTAAACCAAAAGAACCTAACATTTAGTCCGCTTAAAACTACAAATGTATTCCAATGTGTGTGTATATACAAATATATATATAATCTGACGTGTTATACTACCTGTTCAGTTTATAGGCCCCTATGCATATATAATAATTACTTAAACTAATGGTTTCCCCCCCCCCCTCTCTCTCTCTCTCTTTCTCTCCACGCAAATTCGAGTACACGTCCTCTGAATTTTACCTTCCTCATCCAAACTCATTAGCGTAATTAGTACATACGCCTGAATAGCTAGTAAGATGCGATGCTAAAAAAAACATAATTTAACACTCGCTTGGACACCTTTAAGCCATCGTTGTAAAAGGAGAAGAGCCCATTTCACTAATTATATATTATATATTATTTTTCTGTATTACTTTGGTTCAAACCCAATTGGAAGACCTAGACGCAGCTGGGAGGACAACATTAGATTGGACCTGAAAGAGAGAGGTTGTAATGAGGAGGACTGTATAAAACTAGCTCAAGAAAGAGATCAGTTTTAAAGAGATGGACATAGAACTAGCTCAAGATAGTGATAGGGTGTGATGAGGTGGACTGGATAGAATTAGCTCAAGATAGGAATAAGTGGCTTACTTTTGTAAGTGCGCCAATGAACTTTCGAGATCCTATTGCCGTAGAGTAAGTAACTCCCGATTTTCGAACACGGGACCCACGACTCAGAAGGCAGACGACCAATGATGTCGAGACGAACTCATGGAATAAAATAGCATCTGTGTAACCACAGACCGCGGGGCCGTGCTCTTGACGGACCCAGGCTCCCATAAACATTTAAATGAATAGTCCTGTTCAGGTGAGGTGCTGGTCCCAGAAACTGTCAGAGCGGGGGCACCTTACTCCCCCGAGATTGTATCTGTATACAGGGTGTCCCAGTCGCGTGCACGAGGTGAGACAGCTGACCGGCTCCTGCTTGCCCTACTTCCGTTTCCTCCACCTGGCTTCATACTCTTTAAATACGTGACATTGCTGTTCGGACGAGGGGCACAAGTGCTTTTTAGTTGGCTTTACTTTAGAGGACATTTATTTTTATGACTGATTAACTCGCGTGATAATTCCAGTCAGATAATTCGGATTATTTGGTAGTGAACGCCTGCCTCTACATACTGAGCAAAGGGTCCCAGGTTCAACATTTCACCAGTGATACATTTTTTCGGCAATACCGGGAATTGGTTTCCCCCTTTCACAGTAATGAATTAACGACAGAGGGCTAGATGTTTTTTTCTTTTTTAAATTTAAGTTAATTAATAAGTCGTGTGCTGATATAATCAGTCGGTTCAGAAAGTGCACGTTAAGGGGTCCGCCTTGGTAACGAGAAATTGCAGCTCAGGCATTCAGAAATAACGCAATATTTAATTCTACGATGCGTTATTTCAAAATATGGTTCATGCCAAAATAAAGTCGAACGATTCTAACAGAGCCCTTTTTTCTTTAACAATCCTATAGTTTGAGATATATTGTAAGAAAAAATGTGTGGGAAATTGTAACACTATCTAATTTTCAACTACTTTTTTAAGCATATTTGTGGAGCTATAAAACTATACTGTTTAAAAACAGCTTTCTAAACCGACTGATTATATCAGCACACGAGAATGTCTATGAGCGAGAGTGAAAGAACCAACCAATTTTTTTCCGGGAGAGTTATTTCACACAACTTCCAGGGTTCTTTCACAAGCCACAATCGACATGGGACCGACGGCTTTACTTTCCCCTCTGAAGGAAGTTAAGTTACGTATTTATATTGTTCCAGAAAAATCCGCGGATGGGTTTGAACCCACCAACATTGAGTCCTGGGGCCAGCTCTTTACCGCAAGACCACCAAGGTCAGCGACTAGCCTTGATGAAAAAGGGATTCTAGATTTAGCCTTCCTCTAACAAACACGGTGATTTTTTTATAGGCTTACAACATACAAGTTTAAGATATTTGAGAACTAACAGCGAGCTTTCCTCTTTACCTTGAGATAAGAATTTTCGTGGTTTTTTTCCCCCTCTTTCTCATTGGCACGACAAATGTTAGATGTAGGTGAAGGGTGAAAGGGAGTATAGGATTGCACATAATAGAGAAGTAGTTCCGGATGACCACAAGACCATTGTGTTTTAAGTCGTGTGGCCTGACAGCGGTTGATTCTTTCTCGCTGACCGAGGTGGTCAACTTAAATTAAGTACCTCAAATAATAATAAAAACTCTAAGTAATTATAGTAAGACGGTGACAAAAAAACTATTTTATAATGAATTATGACTATTCTCCCATTTTTCTCTTTAGTTGAACCTAAAAACATAATTATTATTAAGTACATATTGTATTGTATTGTATTGTATTGTGCAGCGCGTCCTAATTATCATTATTAGCACCGCGTCTTACTACCCGGTCGGGTTATAAGCACTTACGCTAATGTGTAATGGTAGGGGATTGTGAGATGAAACGGAGGATCTACTGTTTAACATAGAATTCGAACCACGGTGGAGGCCTGGCATTCCACACATTCACAAGTTGTGATTAATAAACAGTCTTTTCAGAGGTGAAGGAAGGGTTTGGTAATCAGATAAATCTGTGCCGGGACAGAGGATTGAACCCCGGACTCCAGCACAGAAGTCCGACACCTTACCCCTGGACCACAAAGAGGATTTCTGCTGTTAACTTCAGAAATCAGTGTTTCAACATACATTTCGGCAAAATCGTTTTATTACATTAAATATAACTTGCAGAAATTATAATGCCTTCCGCCGTCAACTAGTCACAAAACACAGTGAATTGTCCGCTCTGCAACCTTCGCTGAACGCGCCTATTTCCTATCTGCACCGCTGTCAGCTGCGCTGACAGTGAGGCCATGGCCAATGTAAGCTCTGCTCTGCTCCCAGCTTTCAGCTGCGCTAACAGTGAGGCCATGGCCAATGTAAGCTCTGCTCTGCTCCCAGCTTTCAGCTGCGCTCTCTGTGAGGCCATGGCCAATGTAAGCTCTGCTCTGCTCCCAGCTTTCAGCTGCGCTGACAGTGTTGTATGTATCCGTGACCTGGGTGTAAGGATAAGGAAGTAAGAAGTAATATACCCGCATTTTAGCATAGGAAGTGGGGGAAAGACCCACCTCGCTGGCGTAGTTGGCTAACGCGCTTGTCGTGTTGAGCTCGACTGCTGAGGACGGGGAGATCGAAGTTCGAATCTCGATTGGGTGAACTAGGGGTGGTGGTGTTCCTAAATGATTTTCCACTCTCCCTCCACGCAAATGCGGGTTCACTTCCTCTAATTCAACCTTCCCAATTCCTGATCCATTAGTATAATTAGTACTAAAAGCGTATAACCCGAACGGGCAGTAAGACGCGATGCGAAATAAAAATATTATTATTATTATTAAGAGTGGGAAACTATTTAAGAAACAACACTCTTAGCCCACCCCACCGGGATTTTAATGTTGTTTGGATTAGGAACCAGTTCTATTTATTTATACTCTACAAAATTCAGCTCACAATTTGAGAGTAACTTATGCTAATATTATTTTAGATATTAAAAAAAGGTTGAGTAGTATAAATATTGAGACTTAATGCTGAAACTTATTTCTAATAAGGTGACCTGGTGGTCTAGGGGTAAGGTGTCAGACTTCTGTGCTGGCGGCCGGTGTTCAATCCTCGGTCCCGGCACAGATTTATCTGATTTCCAAACCCTTCCTACACCTCTGACAAGACATCTTGTGAATGTGAGGAATGGCAGGCCTCCACCGTGGTTTGGATTCCACGTTAAACTGTAGGTCCTCCATTTCATCTCGCTATCAACCTACCATTACACATTAGCGTAAGTGCGTATAACCCGAACGGTTAGTAAGACACGGTGCTAATAATAATAATAATAATAATAATAATAATATTTCTAATAATTTTTATAATATTCATTATAGTTGTAGTAAGGAGATATAATATTATAATAATCAAGGAGGAAACATATATGATACTTAGTAGTAACTTGATATTTACGGAATTAAGCTTACGTTAAAAAAAATGTGTATTAAATTGTTATGAAATAAACTAAACAATACGTATATCATAACCTTAGCAGTTAAAAAAGAATTATTATTTTAAGACAAATATTAGTTAAACTTAAATTGGTATTAGTGGTGATAATATAAGAAAATGTCATAAGGCTAACTTTAATTAATATGTAGTCAATTATGTTCTGACATTTTCTTATATTATCATCACTAAAGCATATCTAATACAAATTTAAGCATAACTAATATTTGTCTTAAAATAATAATTCTTTTTTAACCATCAAGGGTTTGATATACTTGTATTGTTTAGTTTATTTCATAACAATTTAATACACAATTTTTTTGACGTAAGCTTATTTCCTTAACTATCAAGTCACTTCTTAGTATAATATTTGTTTCTTCCTTGATTATTATAAAATTATTTCTAATAGCCTACTAGTTTTGTTAGTTTTCTAGAAACATTGGATGCTCAGTATGAAAAATGTTTGTTGCCCAATGAATGGTTCTTCCACCAATTTTTGAAAATATTAACAAATTTCAACTCTTTAAATTCTGATGACATAGCATTCCAAACCCTAGCCGCTTGAAAGATCTTTCAAAGTTTTTATCTCGATGTTTCGGTACTTGTAGAAAAGTTTTATTTCATGTTTTATATCTATGTATGAAATATATTTTTGTCACTTCTAAGTAGAGATAAGATGGGCATTTCGATTATATAATTTTACAAAGCCGTGAACTAAAACTCAAAACATATTTAGCCACTTAATTTTCTTGAGGTAATTGCTAACATGCTCGTAATTTTTTAGGTTGAAAATAAATCTTACACAGGAGTTTTGGATTTTTTGGATTTTCTGTTTTTAGTTTTTACTCATGTCAAGAATAAGTTCTGACGAGTACAGGACCAATGATTCATATATGGTTGATTTTACGTCATTTGGTAGAATGTGTTTGAATTTATATAGAAGCTGACAAGATATCTTGTGAATGTGTGGAATGCCAGGCCGCCACCGTGGTTCGAATTCCACGCTAAACTGTAGGTCCTTCATTTCATCTCACAATCACCCTACCATTACACATTAGCGTAAGTGCGTATAACCCGAACGGGTAGTAAGACGCGGTGCTAATAATAATCATATATAGATGCTTTAAATAATAGTATGATTTTTGTACACAAGATGAGACAGGTTTTTCCCGGGAATATTTTCATTAATTACTTCCCCTAAGTTACTATAGTGCTTTACCCTGGGTAATGACACACTATCACTCTGTATGTTTGGATCAACACATATTCTTTTAAGCAGAATATCACTACCTATCAACATGTAGGCACATTTGCTAATATTAAGCTTCAGGCAGTTTAAAGTTTACTATTGCGACAAAGTGCTTAGTTCTTCATATACACCTTTGACAACTTCAGTAATATCCTCTGATGCAAATGAAATGTAAAGTTGAGTATCAACCTGCGTATTGATGAGAAGAGAGATATTTAAAACATTTAGGCATTCAAGTTAGGTATAGTGAAAATATAAGAGGACCTAGTATACTGCCTTGTGGGACTCGTGCAGTTACTGGTTTCAGGGTTGAAGAGACCAGTCCTCTGTTAACATAGTTTGAATCCCGGTCGGGTGTACTGAGGGTAGTGTTTCAAAATGGTTTTCTACCCTCCGCGCAAATGCTTCTACACTTCCTCTAAACTTAACCCTCCTCATAGCTCATTAACTTAGTACATTTCGCTTATAAGCAGAACAGGTAGTAAAACGCTGTGCTTGAAAAAAAAATTCAAAATACTACAGATAATTCGTTTAACAAAAAACTTTAAACCATTTTGGTGGAGATGTGTGGCTTTATATCCGAAAGGGGCTACACCACCGCGAGTTCTTTATCGGGGATATTGCTATGCGCACTGAGCGGCGTCCTGCGATATAAATAAGAACAATACATTATCGCGAAGCACAGTCACGTCTGTAGATGAACAGTGATAGGAGTCGTCGCTGTGTGGGGGAGACGAGACTTCGGGCCACCTTTTATTTGATCAGAATCGTACGTTTCAAGTTTTGGGGCAAGGAAGCTCCGTAGGAATATCAATAGAATTTCCATACCAAATGAGTTGCATCCTCTCCTTGTGCTTTTATAAATAAAAAAAAGAGGGGAGGGAGGAGGCATGCTCCTTTTAACAATACATCACTAATTGTCTTGATGGGGTTCACCTGCTAAAGGTATATTTTGGCGGAAAGAAAATTTACTCTTTGTGAGATAGCGCGTGTTCAAATAATACGTCTAATCTGTTAACAAGTATGTTTTTTATTAATGTGATGACAACTGTTAGTTGAGGCTACACTTGTTTCAAAGAATGGCTCTTACGGTCAGATTTTAACTGTAGATTTGAAATGAAAAATAAATATAGTTTGTATTAAAATTTTGAAAATGGGATTCGTATAGTGTGATGGGTTAAAAAGCCAAGCTATTATATTTTTTAAGGTGGGATGGAAGGGTATGTGAGGAAAAGTCACTGTTTTTGCACTTTTTATGGCAAAACTTTATTTTTTTTGCCAAAATAAATAAAATATTGCTCCAGCACAAACATAGTTTAATTTTCTTCACATGTTGATATCAAAAAGTCATGAGTATGGTGGAATTATATTACACACTAGCCCTCTTCCCCGTAAAAAACTATTGTAAAGAATCCTGTAAAACAAAGTTTCAAATCATCCATCATGTCAATATAAAAACAAAACTTATTTTTTACTTATTTTTTTGAAAATACAGTTTTACCATCACTGTATAGCCCCCTCCCTCTTTTTATCCTCCCTCCTATTTTCATCTCATTCCTCTTTCCTCACCCCTAACCCCCACCCCCTTCAACAACCCCACTTTCCCTTCAACTTTTTTTTTCCAACGACTATATAATATACTATCGACATTTTTATGAGGAATAAATTAAATTTTCAAAGTAAAATATATCCTTTGTTACTCGCTGATAATTTAGCTTTATATTGGTGAAAGAATTTTTAAAATCGGTTCAGTAGTTTTTGAGTTTATCCATTACAAACAAAAAAACAAAAAAAAAAATCAAATCTTTCCTCTGTATAATATTAGTATAGAAAATTTAAGATCACCACATGGAGAAAATTTAATTCTATATTTGTACTGGAACAATATTTTTATTTATTATGCCCAACAAAATTGATGCCATAAAAACTGCAAAAACACTCGCTTTTTCTCGCCTCCTCTTCCTTCCCACCTTAATTACGGTTTATAGCCGCATCTAAATATTATATTCTTGAAGCCCGGCACCTTAGCTTAGTCGGGAGCATGTTTCTATACTTAGATAAGGGTCCTGGGTTCTATTTCTAGCATGATCGAAAAAAAATTGTAATTGCGGGTCATGCGGGTTTTCCCTTCCACAGTGATGAATTAATGACCAGAGGGCTGGATGTTGTGTCTGTTTTAGATTTAACTTAGTTTATAAGTCGTGTACTGATATAATAATCAGTCGGTTCAGAAAGTGCACGTTAAATACCTCAAATAAGTTAAAAAGAAAAAATAACAAATGAAACACATAATTTAAATTGAAAAAATGACACCTGGACAGGGAAATTGAACCCAGGACCTGGAAAGCTCAATGGATAGAGCAAAACAAAGGTCTTGGGTTCAATGTCCGTGTCCAGGTGTCATTTTTTTCAATTTAAATATTATTAATAAAGCAGGTTATTTAACATGATATTACAGAAACAACGTAATTAAAGGGTTGCTTTTGAGTCTAGAAGAGACGTGACATTTATTGTATGACCTAGAAGAAATTGTATTGTAACCCGTGTATGTCTCACGACATGTCAGGAGAAGAAACAATACTACTAATGAGAATGAGCGACATAAATAATAACACTTTTTAAAATAATAAATAAACGGGATTAGAGTGTGGTTATCAAAACCTTAATGTTCTAATCATAGGCGTCACACTCGCAATAGACTGGCCTACTGATGACGGGGAAATAGGGGTTCGAATCTTAGTAGGGTGTTTTTCTCCTAATTGTTTTTCACTCTACCTCGACGCAAATTTGGACACACTTTTTCTAATTTAGACCTTCTTCATCCTAAACACGTTAGCATAATTAGTTTATATGCGTATAACCCAAAGTGATTAGGAAAAAAAAAAAGGTTGAACCCATCTTTTTCTAAAAGAAAGGGAGAATATTTCTTTATGTGGGGATTTGTGAAGAAGCCCCCGAAAAGGTGATGGATGTTAAAGAGTTTTTTGGACGTTTCATCGCTCTTGGAGCAATTTAATTCAAAGTTATCTATACTTATAAAATAACATGTCCTGATTGATTGACTGACTGACTGACTGACTGACTGACTGACTGACTGACTGACTGACTGACTGACTGACTGACTGATTGACTGATTCATCATCGCCGAGCGCAAACTATCAAGGCTACAAGCATGAAATTCGGACTGTATATTCATTTTGTTATGTAGGCACCCACTAAGAAAGGATTTTAGAAAATTCCACCCCAAAGGGGTCAAAATAGGGGATGATAATATGTATGATAATATGTATGAAAGTCCGTCATTTTTAAAGTTACATAAACAAAATTTTGTATTTCGGTTATTAACGTAAAACAAATAAATACGTGTTTCAGGAATTTTGGAAATTTTATTTAATAAGGGATGAAAAAGGGGGTGAAAGTTTGTATCGGACTTGCATTATTTTTGATCTGAGGTCAAGTTATGGTCATTAAAGTAACGTAATATTTTAAATTAATCTGTAAATACATATGTATATTTTCGTATTTGTATATAATCAACTTCCACGCAAGCAAAGCCGCGGGCAACAGCTATCTAGTTTAAAATATAATAATTGAGGTTTGTAAATATCTAAAAATAATACCTGGATAGGGATCCTTGTCCGGCTTTACGCGCAGACCGCTCTACTGACCTAGATATTCGGGATCTCTTTCTCGTCAGTGCTTTATTCAACTACTGTATATGAAACTCGCCTCAGTGGCGGAATGATCTAAGGTGTCACACTCGCAATAGACTGGCCTGCTGATAACGGGGAGATCGGGGCTCGGGTCCCAGTCATGTCTGCTAAGGGTTGTTTTTCCTAAATGGTTTCACTTGTTCCTTTAACACAAAGGGGGGTATATTACTTCTAAAATACTTACTTCCTCATCTCTACCTCATTAATGTAATTATTATAATATATATGTATAACTTGGAGAGGTAGTGAGACGCGACAATAAAAAAAATATTATTATTATTATTATTATTATTATGGTTTAAAGGCCCATCGACACATCGAGGTCATTAGGGCCTTGAAATATATGAAAAACATAATAAAATCCCCATAGGGGAAAGAGATAAAACATTCACCATCTGAGACACCCCATAGGAGTGCTCAAATGGACTCTTGGTATAAATTAAGTGATACACCTGCTAAAAAAACCACAAGTGTATCAATCCAATAAAAAGACAAAACAAACATATTAAAATATAACACGTTAAAATGACACAACATGTTAAAATTATAATACGTTAAAAAGACAAAACAACATGTTAAATTGTAATAAAACTGTTAAAAAGATCTCAATATGAGATAATATCCAAAAGAGCCACATTATAAAAGTGACTCAAATGGCATTAAAAAGATCCGCCTGGCGTATAAAACGGAGTAAACAAATAACTCCATCCGCACTATCGCGTAATAAAAAACGTGTCACCTTTAAAATCAAGAGCCAGACGGATAGGGGCTAGTTTGCGACACTCCACCAAAATGTGATGCACACTAAGGGGAGTATCACAAAACTCACACACTAGAGGTGGATCCCCTCTCAGTAAAAAACTATGGGTCAATGAAGTATGCCCGACGCGGAGTCTCGTCACGATGACCTCCTCTCTTCTAGACTTTCGTATAGAAGAGGGCCACCGCGACACACCGTCCCTGATGGACCGCAGCTTGTTCTGAGCAGGGGTCGAGACCCACTGCTCGTGCCAGGTGCGTAAGACCCCACGCCGAACATAACCCTTTAGATCTAAAAACATGACACCCAGACTCGCCTCCTTGGCTGCCTGGTCCGCCAGTTCATTTCCTGGAAGACCAGCGTGACCAACAGAGCACTCATGGAATCCGTGCAGATGAGGACAGAACGGTGACTACTTCGGTAAACAAAACACAAAGATTTAAAAATGGCATATAATTCAGCCGTAAAAACACTGGTTTCTTTAGGTAAACCAAATTTAAAATTGGATCCTTCCACAACAAAATCACATCCCGCGGAGGCTCCAGATTTAGAGCCATCAGAGTAGATACGCTCAAATCCGTGAAAGCGAGTGGAGAGGAGCTCATTAAAGGTCCTCTCATATACAAAGTTTGGGGTGGTCACTTTAGGGAACTTGGCAAGATCAAAATGGCATTTCGGAGGGCGTATCTTCCAGGAAGAAACTCGACCTGGTGATGTGGGGATAGCCTTTGGCAGGACTATCCCACACGTGTCGAAAACCGATAGCATCCGGATCCCAACCGGCCTTGTACTACGCCATTTAGTTTCATACAAGACACGGTTAGGGGGATGAAACACAGGGCGGTAAACAAAATTATTTGGAATGCAATGCAGTTTCGACACGTAAGATGCCAGGAGATAAGACCGCCGGTAAGAAAGAGGGGGCTCACCGGCGTCGGCACAGATGCTGACGACTGGACTGGTACGAAAAGCACCAGTAGCCAGTCGAATGCCAGCATGGTGGACGCTATCGAGCATCTTTAACGCCGAGGGTCTAGCGTAACCATATACAAAACTGCCGTAATCAAGTTTTGATCTCACCAAGGCTCTATAGAGGCGCATCAAGGTTTCCCTATCAGCACCCCAAGAGCGACCACTCACAACTTTAAGTAAATTCAAAGCTTTAACACACCTCACTTTCAGGTCTTTGATGTGGGGGATCCAAGTTAGTTTAAAATCGAATAAAATTCCCAGGAACCTTACGGTTTCGGAGACAGGTAAAACAACGTTGTTCATTAAAATATTGGGGGCTGGTTGTATTCCGCGTAATCTATGGAAGTGGACGACATTCGTCTTGGCCGCAGAGAAACGAAAACCGTTACGAGATGCCCACAACCATAGATTGTTTACAGCGAGTTGTATCTGTCGTTCAGCCCTGTGGAGACTTGATGAACTGCAATAAATTGCGTAGTCATCCACAAAAAGGCATGAACGAACAGGTAAGCGCACGTTGTCTACAATGCTATTTATCGCAATAGCGAACAACGTGCAGCTCAAAGGACGGCCCTGGGGCACCCCATTTTCTTGAATAAAATCATCGGATAAGGTGTTGTTTAACCTTACCCGGAAGTGCCTATCTGACATAAAATTAGCTAAAAAAATAGGGAGGCTCCCCGGAACCCCAATTAAAAAGGTTTTTTAAGATGCCGTAACGCCATGTAGTATCGTACGCCTTCTCCAAATCAAAGAAAACAGCCAAAAGATGCTGTTTATGGAGAAAGGCGTCACGAACAGCAGTCTCAAGACGGACGAGATGATCAACCGTGGATCGGTTACGGCGAAAACCACATTGAATATTAAATAGCAGATTGCGGGATTCTAAACACCATATAAGTCGTTTATTTATCATTTTTTCTAATATTTTGCATACACAGCTAGTTAAGGCTATCGGTCTATAACTAGTTGGCTCTAATTTTTCCTTGCCACTTTTATATATTGGGATAACGGTTGCTTGCCTCCACAGTGTTGGGAATGGACGAGATTCCCAAACACAATTGTAGAGGTCTAAGAGGAACGCCCGTCCAGCAGGGGACAGTTGGCGCAACATTTCATAATGGATATCATCCGGGCCAGAAGTTGTATTGCCCGCCTGGGACAAGGCCGAAGTAAGTTCCTCTTTAGTAAACGAGGAGTTATAATCCTCCCCCCGACTTTGGCCAAAATCAATAGTAAGGCGCTCGATGCTGCGCTTATGCACCGCGAACTCGTTAGAGTAGCTCGCAGTGCTAGAAATATTGGCGAACATCGAGCCCAATACATTGGCGACCTCCATAGGGGAGGAGACAAGTGAACCGTTTGATAAAAGTGCGGGTATATTATAAATGGTATTTTTGCTACTACGTACTTTACGAATGTGATCCCAAACCTTGGTTGTGGGAGTGGAAATAGTAAGGGTAGAAATAAACTGTCTCCAAGACTCTCTTCTGCTTTCTCGAATGATACGGCGAGCTCTAGCACGTAGAATCCGGAATGACTCCAGATTCTCCGAAGTTGGACGTCGATGAAAGAGACGTAGGGCCCTTCGACGGTTAGAAATAGCCAGCCGGCACTCCTAGTTCCACCAGGGAACAGGACGGTGGCTAGGGTTTGGCGAGGATTTAGGGATGGATGCCCTCGCCGCCGCTATGACCGTCGAAGTAAATTGCCCAGCCTTAACATCGACGTCAGGAGAATGGGGTTCGTCGAATACGGCGAGCTCGCGGAATTTATCCCAGTTAGCACGTTTAAGAACCCATTGGGGGAACCTTGCTGTACTGGGAGGATCTTTAATTTGTGAAAGCAGAATGGGAAAGTGATCACTGCCACATAGGTCCGAGTGGACCTCCCAAAGGAAGTGAGCAGCAATCCCGGGGCTACATAGGGCTAAGTCGATGGCAGAGGATACACCATTAAAGGTGGAGAAGTGTGTCTGGGTCCCGGTGTTCATTAACACCAGGTTTCCCGAGACAAGAATATCCTCTACCATCCTCCCGCGAGTGTCTGTAAAATTAGACCCCCACACCAGGTTATGCGCGTTAAAGTCCCCCAGGATGATATAGGAAGCGGGAAGTTGTATAAAGAGGGCCTCTAGACTCCTCTTGGAAACACGTTCACCTGGTGGGAGGTAAATGCAGCATACGGTTACCTCCATAGGAAGGGAGGCTCTGACAGCAATCACTTGGAGATCAGAGACAATATTTATAAACTTATAATATATGTTGCTACGTGCAAATATAGCTACACCTCCGCTAGCCCGATCAAAGAGTGGCTTGTCGGTACGATATACATCGTACCCACGAAGCATCGGGTTGTCAGTTGGGCGGAAGTGGGTTTCCTGCAAATACAAGATGGGAGGATGCAGGGAAGAAATTAGTAGTTTAATTTCCTCTACACGAGCATAGAAACCCCTACAATTCCATTGTAGTAGCGACATTATTTATTAATATATAATTTAATTAAATATCCTCACAATTCATAACACTATCTTTTAAAAATAAAAATTTATTGAGGATATTTTTAGGTCCTCTTGCTTTTCCCAGTCTCTCTTGGACCTCCCGTTTCAGGAGAGGCTTTGGTTTGTCCTGTAGAGACTGGGTCGGGGGATCCTTACGCGAAGGCTTTGTTAAAGCCTTCGACTCTTTTTTAGAGTTATTTTTTCGGCGGTCCCTCGCTGGTCCTTCCTCAAGGCACCAGTGGGACTCGCCTTTGCGACCTCGCCTGTACCACCACTCATCCCGACCTCCGGAGTTCCTGAGGCGTGGTTGAGCGGCTCGACAACGGTCGCAGATGGTTTAGGACCCGAGGAGGACTCGGAGGGGGTCCACGAGGAGGGTTCGGGGGGGTTCCCCTAGGAGGGCTCGGTGGTGTTCCCCGAGGAGGCCTCCTCGGGGGTAAAGGTGGTGGAGGCGACTTCGGCGGTGGTGTCGCCCCTGTTACTAATTTTGGCACCTCCATAGATGGTGCTGGTTGCCTTTTAGTGTCTCGAGTAGAGACGAGTGGCACAGGTCGTGTAGGTGTATTAGCAATATAAACTGCGCAATGGCAGTTGGGGCAATTATTTTCTGGCTTACAATTTGGCTATAAGATGTCTGGAATACCGCAGCTTGACTGGATATATATTCCTTGCGGGCCTGGGCATAAGGGATCTTCTTTTCATATTGGATCTCCAGGACTTTTTTCTCCACCTTCCATTTCGGACAGGTCCGAGACCAAGCAGAATGCGGACCCTTGCAGTTGACGCAGAACTTAAGAGACTCACACGGTGTATCGTGAGCCTCCTGTCCGCAATCTGCACAGGTTGGCCTTCCATGTCATCTAAGCTTTGTATGCCCAAATTCCTGGCAATGAAAGCAGCGCCGAGGATTGGGAACGTATGGCCTGACTCTGAGCACATGGAAGCCCGCTCGAACCTCCTTTGGGAGGATGGGAGTCGCAAAGGTGAGGATGTATGTATCCGTCTTTTTCTCTTGTCCGTTCTTTTTTGTGACAATACGGTACACTTCGGTGACATGCTGGGGGAAAGCTCCTCACAGATATCCTCAATGCTCACGCAGTCGAGGTCATAACAAGTGACCACTCCCTTGCAAACATTGAGGAACCTGTGGGGCTCAACCTTCACCTGTATATTTGCCGTATTACTCAACGGTATTTCGGAGATCGCCATAATTTTCGAGGATTGTGTGTCAGTCATAGTCTGAATCATAATGGTGCCATCCCGCAGTTTCTTATTAAAACGTCAGTTTTTGCTGCTCCATTTATCACTCTTTCGAGGATAAATGGGCTGACACGTTTTAGATCTTGACTTTCATCTACTCGAGACATCACCAAGAAGCGGGGCTGGGGCCTCACCACTTCCTGGCTTTTTATCAAAACAGGGCTTGACGGCCTTACCCGTTTCCGCCTCTTATCATTAATACGGCCCTGTGAGGGGCCGGGCAGTAAGATGCCAGCAGAACCTGGCAGTATGGTGCCAGCGGACAGTAAGGTGTCAGCAGTGAGAATGTACTCAGTCATGAGTGGGAGGACAACCTGCAAAAGTACTCGGATCGTAGACCCAGGTTGATCCCAGTTGGTTCTACCACATAGGGCCCTTTTAACTCTTCCGACGAGAGGCTCCATAAGACGCTAGACATGACAACCTTCATATGGAGCATCGTCGGAAGAGAGGTCACCGCAGCAAGTGTATGCAGGAAAGCGCTAATTTTACGTCTGGAACCCTAATGAACGCAACCGGTCTTTTCTCAAGGTAGGGTACCCGGTTGTCATTCCTAAGGCCCTTCTACCAAGATATTACAACCGGCGCACTTTCACTCAGGAGCTCAAAGCGGTGGTATCTAATACTAACCCGAGAGCCATGTTAGATGCCAAGGTCGTCAACAGAGGGGCCAAAGGTCTCTGTGCAGGATTTAACGGCAGAGGAAGGGAAGAAAGAAGGAAGGAAGAAGTAATGAAAGAGAAGGTGGAAGAAGGAAAGAGAAGGTAAAAGAAGTAAAGAGAAGGTAAAAGAAGGAAAAAAGGGAAAAAAAAGAAATAAAGTGAAAGGAAAGATGTGGGATAGGGTTGTCCTGCACGAGGTACATCCTGCACAGATGCCTCCCCTTTTAGTCGCCTCTTACGACAAGCAGTGGTTACTGCGGGACTATTTTAAACCCCGTCCCGCAGGGGGGGTTAATGTTTCAAGATTCTCTATTTTACCCAACAATGTTGTGAAATGTCAAGGATTATATCTGTTGCTTTGCACGTCTGCCAGGTAGGGAGATTTACAAGTAAATTTGTTTTTAGTTTAATAATATAATATTATAACTTATTTTAAGTTTCATCTTATTTGCAAGTCATTATTTTCATAGTATTTTTAAGTAACTTCGTCCATTGCTAGAACTGTTACCTGTATACGATACCTGGTCGATCCTGGCTCACTGAGACACGAATGAGAACTCTTGTCAGTTGGCATCTCCGGGAGGCCGGGTTCGACTCTGAGATGAGTGTTCGGTTGTGTAGGCCTAACATATATTTTGGTTCAAGAGACGATCAAAGCAAGTCACTTACCAATACCAGTTCCTTTCCTATTGTATGTGCCGGCGAAACACCCAAAGGATACCTTGAGTTATTATTAAGATTATTAATTTATTATTATTATTTATATTTCATATTTTCAAATTACTTTCTTACAACACATCTTTCTCCTTAATGAGTTGCACTTAGTGGACAATTTAAAAATTAAAAGAAGTGTTAGGCTACGTAACAACAATAAACTTAGACTTTAGTTTCGACTTTGCTTTGCCTGTTTCAAGCTTCTCTTTGCATTCAAAAATGACATTCGCACAGCCCAAGTCGGTTATAATACCTTTTTATTAATGTTTATTTATGAGCCAATTAAAAACATAATTGGAAGGATCTATACAGTTTTCCAGGTGTTTGAAATTAAATATTAATAGTTCTTATTTTAAAATATTGGATATTATTTATTAGCGATGCATATCGCATTAAATTATTTTATTTAAAAAACTGCCTAAATATTCTGTCCCATAAAAAAGATCGGTATTAAAAGTTTTTTTTTTTTTTTTTGCTCCATTATTGAATCCTTTCCCCCTTTACGACCTTGGGATCGTTTTAAAAATCGTGGGACCTCAGAGTTGATTTGCAAAGCCACAGTAATTATTATTCCAGCAATTATTGAGGAAACCCCATGATTTATAATTTTCAACCCCTATTTTTCGGTGGTGCTGTTAGTAGTGATTGACACTTTTGCAAACTTGCTCAGTCACCGCTTCTCATTTTATTAAATAGTTTCTGGAATACAGGCATAAGGGGTATTCTTGTATGTCAGAATGAACGTTTTTATTAAGTATTTAAATAATATTAAAAAATATTACCCTATTGTTTAAATTACGTTTTATTTACAATAACTACAAACATAATTTTATCTACCGAACATTGGACTTTCGGAATTAAAGTATTTTACAAATAAATAAAATAATTAATAGAGATTGTTTAGGGGGGTAGTTAAAATTATTAAACATGAAACTAAATATTTGAAATAATGGCAGCAAAACAATCACGGTTATTTCTTAATAACAGTTTAGAAGACCTTCTAAAATGTTGTTTTGGTAAGTGGATCGTAAGTTAAACTTAATCCACATCTTATCCACTAATTAAGTGTTGCTTTGCAATTCTATTTGGCCACATCAAGCAGTTGGGTTTTTAGCTATAAATATTATATACCCAATTTATCTTGCGAATGGACGTATCTGACAGCTAGAAAAAGCTACTATAGCTAGTTTCACGTTTTTATTATTCTTAAGAATGGACATATACGGCAGGTAAAAAAAGTTATGAAACATAGTTTCTTGTATTCGTGCGTCAAACCATGTGAGCTTTATCTGTTATTTTTGGTATATTTATCATCAATACATGTACTTTTTTTTGCATCACTTATTACCACCTCTTTAGGTCATACGCATAACTTACTAATTATTATACTAAGTTATGGCTTAGGAAGGTTAAATCTAGAAGAAGTGCGCCCTCATTTAAGTGGAGGGGAAGTGGAAAACCATTTTGGAAAACTACTCTCAGTACAGCCGACCGGGATTCGACCCCCGATCTTCCTCTATTCAGCAATCTTGTCTAACACGAGATTGACGCTTTAGACCATGCGGCCACTGAAGCAGATCAATAACACTATTAACATAGTTAAATTTTATCAATGTTGGCAGAAACAAAAAATGTCTTTTTTTTCTAAAAGTTGCTTGGAATGTTCATTCGTAAGAAAACAAAGTTATAATTAAGTTAATATTATATCATTGAATAACGCTATGTTTTCCTAAATGGTTTTCCACTCTCCTTCCACGCAAATGTGGGTTCACTTCCTTTAATTCAACCTTCCCAATTCCTAATCCATTAGCGTAATTAGTACTTAAGCGTCTAACCCGAACGGGTAGTAAGACGCGGTGCTAAATAATAATAATAAATAATAATAATAATAATAACTCTATGATTAAGATAATGTGAAAGTATAATACTATTGACTAAACAGTTGTGAGATTATTAATGACACATTTTAAAATCCAAACAAAACTAAGAACAACAAAATTTTTCAAAATTCACATGTTTTAATGAAATTTTCACTGAACTAAACAAATGAGATAAAGTATGATGGACAATTGTTAATAAAAAATCTAATACATTCGAAATATGATTATATTCGTATCTCAACTGATGAAATGATATAGCAGAATCTTTATATTTCAAACAACTCTAATCTGTAAATTGGTATACATAGTTATTTGTCAGATGCCCTTTTTTCACTAAGATCACCCATTGAAGATAGGGTTGTCTGAAGATGCGATCTCTTATATCATATCAGAGAAAGATACTAATCATACATATTTTGCAACGAATTAGCAATTAATTACTATGTGCTCGATGCTTGAGTAATATGCGAGTCACTTGAAAGGATAGGCTCTATTTAAAATTATTGTATTTCATGAAAATTATAAGAAATGGAAAGTTTAAAAACTTAATTATAACGTTCTTAGCACACAATAGTCAGGTTTTTTTAGTCTTGTCAGGTTGTCTGTATGTGAATAGCTTATAAGAATGTGTGAGAGTCTGTACGTCACTAAATTACAGTCCGATTTTAATAGGAAGGTCCTTTTAGTAAATACAAACACATTTGGCTGCCAAAATTGATAACACCTCAATATTTTAATAGGTTTATATAATGCATTAAATATTCAGTCTTTTAAAGTCGTTAAGTAAGGTTATAGCGGCATTTGATATCAATTCTTAAATTGAAAAATGACAACTTTACAAGGCAATCAAACCCGGGACCTTAGTCTTAGTACGCCAATGCTCTTACCACTGAGCTATCCAGGAGTCTTCCTATGCCTAGGGTCATTCTTCACTAAAAAGTTTAAGGCAGATTCTGTGATGGACGTTTGAAAATCGTCAGAGACATATGAGCTAAACTATTTATTTTTTCTCGTGGTATTTAGCTTCTTAACTATACATTCTATCTCTAGTGTACCCCGCCTCGGTGGCGTAGTTGGCTAACGCGCTTGTCGTGTTGAGCTCGACTGCTGAGGACGGGGAGATCGAGGTTCGAATCTCGGTCGGATGAACTGGGATGGTTTTTCCTAAAAGGTTTTCCACTCTCCCTCCATGCAAATGTGGGTTCACTACCTCTAATTAAACCTTCCCAATTCCTAATCCATTAGCGTAATTAATTCTAGTATACCAGTCAGAATAAAGGAATGGTGCGTTTTTAGAGCTTTAGTTTCATTTATTGATTCGACCTAGGGAAATTTACGTTTAATATATGGACTTAATAACAATAATAATAATTGCTTATTTAAATGGGTTGTGGAGCAACTTAGACTATTCCTAGTTATAATTTATGTGATAGGTTGATAATTTCAGGTGGAGCGGTTTAACAACCCACCTCATGAATTTCTACGAGCGAGTGAAAAAGAGCCTATAAATTCTATCGGTTTATATATCTGTAATTATGGTGGTAAACCGTTATTTATTTTAAATAGCATACCTGTGAAATTTAAAAAAAAAAACTTCTTAAAATGAGATTTATAAACATTCGAGCTAAACACTGGCTATCAACAAATATTTAAATATTCTCTAATATTGTCTAATAGTAAGGTCTACCTTATATTCTCACTAGATTTCAAAGGTGAATGATCTTATAACACCGTCGCAAAAAACGGTGCAATTGCTACTATGAATAAAAAAAAAGTATATTAAAACTCAACCAACAGTAAAAGCTAAAAACGTCATAAAAATAAACACCTTCACTTAAAAATACTCTAAAGAAGAAATAAAACAAATCTACCTACACTAAATGGGGCATTCTCTTGAAAGTTATGAGGTATTTCAAAACAGTCGGTAGTTCACTAAGCTGTAAACCTTTCCTTTTAAAAACCTGTATCTGCAGGTATTAGAAGCACAAATCCTCTCAATTACCTGACCATAAACATGAAAGCACCTTACACTCATTACAGGATTGTATTAAATCAACCACGCACTCACTTGCAAACAATGGAGTGACCTTGCAACAAATTTACCAGACTATATCATGTTCTACTAATTCACATTCTACATTAAAAAGATTTAGGAAATATTCTAAATGATTTTAGTGATTGCCAAAAAAAAAAAAACCATTCCGAAATACAATACAACTTAAGTTTTTTCAAGTTTACTTTAATTTATTTTACATCCATTACAGTTTCCAGCTTATGACCTGGATCAGTTTTTTTTTTATTCAATTCATATATTTTCCACTAGCTACTTGCTAGGCTTGTTGTAGTTTAAAATATCTTACACTCTATTTTAAGACTAGGACAGGCGCAAACTCCAATCCACTGCCGTTAATTTATCATTGTGAAAGGAAAAATCCACATTTCACTCATGGTAAATTGATCGCCCGTGCAGGGTATCAAACCCGGGAGCCTTAGCTTAGCTCATTTGGTAGCGTGTCTGTTTAATAAGGTGTCGGTTGTCTATATTAATACTATATACAATTTTCTTTGGTTATATTGTTAAAAGTAGGCCTATATCTAAAATAACTTAATATTTTCACTAATGAAGGTTAAGGTGAGCTAGATTGAACGTATTTTAATTGTGATTTCAAACAAACAGTCAAACAATTTATTTTACTTCCAAAATATTTATTTATAACAAAATGCAAATAGCATATAATCAATTACCATGTATGACTTAACAAACCGACCATGCCACCATATATTAAAACCTAAACAGTTCCAATCTAGAATGTATATAATGTAGAATATCAACTTAGTTAATGTATTCAACCTAATCTTGTATGCAAATGAATGTACAGTAATAAAATGTGGTACTAAAACAACCATGGGAATGTTTACAATTTAATAGTACTTGCAATAGTTGAGGTAGGTAATGAATAAACATCTTAAATTCATAAGCCAGATATTTGTACCATTAATCTTTTTTCGTAATAATTTTTAAGTCCATCAAACCTTTATTTAGATACAGTATATTACTATTTAATAGCACTAAAGGTATATACTCCTATAAGCCTAGTAATAATTTAATCAGTACTTTCTGGCCATGATTTATATCCACATAGTGTACCGTTTTGCTAGGAATAGCACATATTATGACAAATATGTATATATTAAATCGGGAATAGAACTAAGGAACCTGGATTTGGGGCCTCTAGATATCAAACTGAGTTAAAGCGTAACAAAATCAAACAAGCAGTTCGAGAAAACTTATTTATTTATCTTTAAACTAGTTATTTCACAAAAGGTGGTGGTATAGATGATAGGAATTATTTCAACTTGAAATTCAAAATGAGCGTTCTCTAAAGATATATTTTAAGACTGTAATAACGATAATAACATGACATCATTCTTAATAAGATGTACCAGGGGGCGAACCCAATGGGAAGAGAGAAGGGGAGGGGGCAAACGGGGCCTACATCCCCCCTACCCCCCCGATTTATATATACATTATATGAAGCAGAACATATCTAGAGCACAGAAGATGAGTCTAATACACAGGCTGCATCTTTTTAAGACCAACTTACGGCTTGATATTCAAAAGGTATGCGGGTATACACAATAAAAGTAACCATAAAATGTCCAATTGAAAAAAAGCACGAAAATATCAACTGTTACTTATTCTTTAGAAGGCCTTAGCCAAATTGATTTATTAACTAATACTGCCTTATTTATTTGAAAAAAAAAACTTTCAATAAAAACTCTATCCGCTTCGGTGGCCACGTGGTCTAAAGCTCTACTCTTAAAGAAGACTAGACTGCCGATGACGGGGAGATCGAGGTTCGAATCTCGATCGGGTGTGCTGAGGGTGGTTTTTCATAAATGATTTTCCACTCTTCTTCCACGGAAATTTGGGCACATTTATCTTATAATTAACCTTCCCAATCCTTAAAACCTTTAGCGTAATCTAGTACATAAGAGTATAACCCGAACGGGTAATAAAACGCGTTGCTAAATAAGTAATAATAAAAACTTTACAACTGATAGCCACCATTCTGATGATTGAGTACATTATTGCTTGTAATTCTCTCGAGATAAGTTAAGAGTTATTACACCTGGTAAAAAAATGTAATTGGTATAATAAAAGATCAAATTACTTTAAACACACATTTCATCTGATTGCTTCAACTCAATAATTAAATTTTCCTGATTTTTATTTCAATTTTATTTAAAATAACTCAAATTACTCACATTTTCTTAATTTTTTTTAAAACTAAACTACGATCATGATTTAATTATCTTATTACATTTTATATCTGTCTAAATTTCACTCAAATCAACTCTAATATTCTATTCCATTTTACAACCATTACGTACACCATGTTCACCATACTTTAGAAATTTCTAGTAACTTATTTATCATTTTCTATGCACATAAATACTTTAATTTCATACCCCTCCCATTAAGTCCTACTCATTGCATGTTGTGACATATTCAACACCTCGTTTCAAAATGTAAGTGTTTTTGTTCAATATTAATATTTCATTATCAAACAGCAATATAAATTTATATAGTCTTTAGATTAATTTTATTACAATTTTAATTTTCACCAATTAATACTTTCCTTTAGTTCAGTTTTATTATTTCCTGATGATGGCAATCAATTGCCGAAACGCTTAGGAAAAACTATATTTAATCAAGACTGTCAAATCAACCTATAACAAACAATGAGCAAAGCATCAGATTAAGACTTTGGAATTCCATCTATTAACTACAACTTCAAACAATATATCAACTAATCAATTACAAATCACTTTGTTATAATCTGTATAAAACATAACCTGAGTAATGGCTATGATCAGCAATTGCTTATAATTGTAATTGATTTTTAATATTTAGAATCTTGACCAATTTTATTAGTGACTTCCCAACATGTCTTATTTGTTATAAATATATGTTTTGTGAATAAGTTTTGCTATGTAACTTGCGTCATACAAGCTATTGAACCAATTGAACCAATATTATTATATTTCTAAAATTTATATTTTCAGAGTGGCAAATATTAAGCTATTATTTCAGTATAAATACCAAAATCACAATTGTAATAAATACGTGAATTAATGTATTTATCTCAAATTCTCAAGTTCTTCAAGTTTTACTTTCTATTTTTTAGTAAGTTTTATTATACCTGATACAACATTAGTATTTTAATGTGTGATGACAGAAATGTATACGCCTTAACTGATTTAATATCCAATCTTTATTAATTTAACTTTTAATATTTAAATGTGTTATGACATAGCTTAGTATAAGCTTTAATTGATTTCCTATTCAAACTATATTATTTTAAATTTTAATCATCCAGATTTATTATATTTACCAAGCAATCATATTAGATGTGATATAACCTAAATCAAGTCTGGAAAAGTATATATGTTATTTGTTTTAATTGTATGACACATTGGATTACATAAGATCACTAATGAATTCTATAAGATATATGTTTTAATTGCCTTTAACTTATTAATTTTAACAGTTCAATATAATTAAGTAAATACTCTCAAGTTTAGAATATTTTCCAAAATTATAGCAAGAGGTATCTAGTCGAGTCGATAGTAATCGTAGTGTTGAGGTATTCACACAGCACGCGGTATCTATCTAGTCGATATCAGTCACAGTGCAATGTTGAAATGTTCGATATCAATCAAAATGCAGTGTTGGAAGTGCGCTGTTTCATCTTGCCACCGTCAAGAATTTCTAGGAAATTAATTTTACTGGAAAACATCTCTAAAACTGATGACACACCTGCGCTTATCTTGCTTGGTTCATGCATTTAATAAGAGAATTGCCGAACGTGGGGAATTTAATGTCGTCAAGCTTTCTTGTATTACGATAAATTTTTTAATACTTCAGTATGAGTAAAAATTTATTAAATTTCTTACTTTCCAAACTAGAATGAAGATTGACCAAAACCACAAATAAGTACAGTTAACAAAATAAAAAATATTCACGATCATGTGATGTGTCAGAGTTGGTTGTATGAGAAGCTATTCGATTGGGATTAGGAAATGCAGAAATTTCGTTGAGATTTTGAGACTGCTCTATGCTTTCGAGTTCTTCTAATACCAAATTCTTTATTTTGGATCTTCCTCATAGCTTTGCCGTACTAGACAGTTTTTTTCATATTTAGTAGCAGACTAAAAAAATCATCGTTATCTGATGGTGCCTGTTCCTTTACCAAGATATCCTATTTTCGTTTTTCTAATCTAATAAGCTCTTCGTTATTATTTGCTAGATGTTAAACCTATGGTCGAAAACGCTTTTTACTCTTTAATTGTGGAGCACTGACTCTCAATATGTTGATGGAGTATCATGCGACACCAATATTAGCCCGGAATTGGTTAACACAAACTGAGAATCAACACTTATCACCGATAACAAACTCATTGTCATCGTTGGTAATGCAATATTGATCAGTCTCGACTGTAACATATTTTGTCAAATTGTAATTTCTACATGCAAGGCGAAGAACACTTTTCAAAAAAGACAACTGTTGGAATAAGGGCCAATTACTGATGAAAATTTCGTTAAAAGAAAACTCAAATATTAGTGTTCCAATTTTAAATTACATTCTCTCATAGTCCCTTGTGAGGAGGTTAAGGAGGCAGGGTACAGGGCGCATTGGAGGTATAAGTTCTCTGACAAAAGGAATGAATTTGTCGTAAGACAGAACACATCAAATGAGTTAAATGTTTAAGACAAGAATGAAAATTAAACGTTACCTTTCCCATTCGATAATGGTGATAATGCTGCTTTGATCAGTAGTAGAGAGAGCTCTTTTATGTGAAAGATATATTTTTTTCGCGCAAGGTGCAAAGATGATGCCTATTATAAATTGGTAAATAATGCTTTTTCAACCTTTGAACTTTGATAAAAAGTATTAATAGTCTTTAAGCGTAACAATTAATTCATACCCTTAACAAGTATAAAGATTAAGTAGAAAACTTGAGTTATTTAAAGATGTATATTTATAAAGTACATTTATTATTATTATTATTATTGTTTAACGGCCCATCGACACATCTAGGTCATTAGGGCCTTGAAATATATTAAAAACATAATAAAATCCCCATAGGGGAAAGAGATAAAACATTTACCATCTGAGACACTCATTAGGAGTGCTCAAATGGGCTCTTGGTATAAATTAAGTGATACACCTGCTAAAAAATAACCACAAGTGTATCACTCCAATAAAAAGACAAAACAAACATATTAAAATATAACACGTTAAAAAGACAAAACATGTTAAAATGATAATACGTTAAAAAGACAAAACAACATGTTAAATTGTAATAAAACTGTTAAAAAGATCTCAATATGAGATAATATCCAAAAGAGCCACTTTATAAAAGTGACTCAAATGGTATTAAAAAGATCCGCCTGGCGTATAAAATGGAGTAAACAAATAACTCCATTCGCGCTATCGCGTAATAAAAAACGTAGGTCACCTTTAAAATCAAGAGCCAGGCAGATAGGGGCATATTTACGACACTCCACCAAAATGTGATACACACTCAGAGGAGCATCGCAAAACTCACACACTGGGAGTGGGTCCCCTCTCAATAAAAACCCATGGGTCAATGATGTGTGTCCGACGCGGAGTCTTGTCACGATGACCTCCTCTCTTCTAGACTTTCGTATAGAAGAGGGCCACCGCGACACACCATCCCTGATGGACCGCAGCTTGTTCTGAGCAGGGGTCGAGACCCACTGCTCGTGCCAGGTGCGTAAGACCCCACGCCGAACATAACCCTTAAGGTCTAAAAACATGACACCCCGACTCGCCTCAGGAGGCAGGCGTGCCGCCTCCTTGGCAGCCTGGTCAGCCAGTTCATTTCCTGAAAGACCGGCGTGACCAGGAATCCAGCAAAAGGCGAGCCGGGTGTTTAATGAATCAATTTTTAAAATTTGTTCGTGAATCATCTGCACGAAAGGATTCCACGAGCAGAGTGTGGACAATGCCAACAGAGCACTAATGGAATCCGTGCAGATGAGAACAGAACGGTGACATGATATACAAAACATAAAGATTTAAAAATGGCATATAGTTCAGCAGTAAAAACACTGGATTCACCAGGTAAAGCAAATTTAAAATTGGATCCTTCCACAACAAAAGCACATCCCACGGAGGCCCCGCATTTTGAGCCATCCGTGTAAATGCGTTTAAAACCCCGAAAGCGGGTTGCGAGGAGCTAATTAAAGGTCCTCTCGTATAAAAAGTGTGGGGTGGTCACTTTAGGGAACTTGGCAAGGTCAAAATGGCATTGAGGTAGGCGTATCTTCCAGGGAGAAACTCAACCTGGGGATGTGGGGATAGGCTTTGGCAAAACTATCCCACACGTGTCGAAAACCGATAGCATCCTGATCCCAACCGGCCTTGTACTACGCCATTTGGTTTCATACAATACACGGTTAGGGGGATGAAACACAGGACGATAGGCAACATGCTGCGCCATGCAATGAAATTTCGACACGTAAGATGCCAGAAGATAGGACCGCCGGTAAGAAAGAGGCGGCTCACCGGCGTCGGCACAGATGCTGACGACTGGACTGGTACGAAAGGCACCAGTAACCAGTCGAATGCCAGCATGGTCGACGCTATCGAGCATCTTTAACGCCGAGGGTCTAGCTAAGCCATAAACAAAACTGCCGTAATCTAGTTTAGATCTAACCAAGGCCCTATACAGGCGCATCAAGGTTTCCCTATCAGCACCCCAGGACCGACCGCTAACCACTTTGAGCAAATTCAATGCTTTGATACACCTCGCTTTCAGGTCTTTGATGTGGGGGATCCAAGTTAGTTTAAAATGAAATAAAAGTCCCAGGAACCTTACGCTCTCCGAGACTGGTAAGACAACATGGTTCATTAAAATATTGGGGACTGGCTGTATTCCGCGTAATCTGTGGAAGTGGACTACCGTCGTCTTTGCCGCTGAGAAGGTAAAGCCACTACGCGATGCCTACATCCACAGATTGTTGACAGCTAATTGTATCTGACGTTCAGCTCTGTGGAGACTCGATGAACTGCAATAAATTGCGTAGTCATCCACGAAAAGGCATGAATCGACAGTTAAGCGCACGTTGTCTACAATGCTATTTATCGCGATAGCGAATAACGTACAGCTTAAAATATTACCCTGAGGCACCCCATTTTCTTGAATAAAATCATCGGATAAGGTGTTGTTTAACCTTACCCGGAAGTGTCTATCTGACATAAAATTAGATATAAAAATAGCGAGGTTCCCCCGGAACCCCCAATTAAACAGGGTTTTTAAAATGCGGTACCGCCAGGTGGTGTCGTAAGCCTTCTCCAAATCAAAGAAGACAGCCAAGAGGTGTTGTTTATGGAGGAAAGCGTCACGAGCTGCTGTCTCAAGGCGAAAAAGGTGATCCACCGTGGATCGGTTACGGCGAAAGCCACATTGCATATTGGATAGTAGATTGCGGGATTCTAAATGCCGTAAAAGTGGGTTACTTTGGCCCTAGGGTGCTACTTTGCCCCAAAACAAAAAAAAAATATTTAAATCTTTCTACTACAAGCTGATAGCATCAGATTCGCTAAGTAAATGACGTTTCCGTTAGGTCGCAGCACTAGTCAAGCAAAGGCATCATTGAAATAGTTATAATTTTCACCACTCGGCTGCAGTACTGGTTTTTCCATAACCTTGTTGAACACACGTGTTTCGTTCGCTTCAAACTTCCTGTCGTGCAAGACTCCCGTTACATGTTTTAGTTTAGGTAAGTACGCCATTTCAATGTCAATATCATCCTAATGTATAATATGTATCATGGTTATGGTAAACTTTAATATGTTTGGTTATAATTGTAGATTAAAAAAAGTGTGCTCGTACCTCCCAAAAATCGGGTAACTTTGTCCCATAAAAAAAGTGGGCCAAACTAGCCCTTAAAGTAGTAAACTGAAACAAAAATTTACTAAATCCTCAAAAAAGTGGCATTAACGCCATTTTAACATGGTGGTAGATATTATATGAGTTACCAACACTATATTTTTATTCCAGATCCTAAAATATGCCGTCAACATACAAGAGGCAACCTGGGAGCAGGAAGTATCATGATTACACCGAAGCTAAACTTAATGATTGCTTAGAAGCTATAAGATCAGGCGAAATGAGCCAACGACAGGCTGAGACCCATTTTCAGATCTGCCGAAGCACCATAAAAAATAAGTTAAAAAATCGGCATACCTCCTCTCCTGGACATCCTAATGTTTTTAGTGATGAAGAAGAACGTGCTTTTACAAGCCACGTCGATAAACTTAGTGAATTTGGTTTTCCAATAAATGAGCTTGATTTACGTTTCATTGCTAAAGCTTATCTCAGTAGGCAAGGAAAAATAGTTAAACAGTTTCAAAATAATTTGCCAGGATGTGACTGGGCAAAGTCATTCTTAGCAAGACGTCCTCTACTAACAAAGAGGTTTGCTCCAATATCAAAAGGGTCCGGGCCGCAGTGACTGAGGAGACAATAACTGATTTTGTTAGTAATCTTGAAGAAGTTTTGACGGATGTACCACCCAACAATATATACAACTATGACGAAACAAATATGACAGATGATGCTGGACGGAAAAAAATCATTTGTCGCAGAGGCTGTAAGTATCCGGAGCGGGTGATGAACTCGACCAAATACAGCACAACAGTTATGTTCTGTGCTAATGCTGCTGGAGAGGCACTACCACCTTATGTAATTTATAAGGCAGAACACTTATGGAACACATGGACCGAAGGTGGACCTGAAGGAGCCAGATATAACAGGACCCGGCATGGTTGGATTGACCTACCAACATTTGAAGAGTGGTTCACATCGCACCTTCTTCCAGAACTACAGAAAAGAGAGGGGAAAAAGGTGGTAATCGGAGACAATCTGAGCTCCCACTTAAGCATTAATGTCCTAAGACTATGTCAGGAGAACAACATAAGTTTTGTTTGTTTGCCCCCTAATTCAAGCCACTTAACACAGCGCTTAGACGTTGCGTATTTTCGCCCATTGAAAATTAAATGGAAGCAAACAATGGAGCAATGGAAAGAAACTGATAGTGGTAAACACGTTGCGACTCTGCCAAAAGACTTATTTCCTAGACTTTTAAAGACGACTTTGGATTCACTGGAAGAACACACTTCTTCCAACATAATATCTGGATTCAGAAAATCTGGGATTTACCCACTTAAGAAAGAGGAGATATTAAAACGCCTTCCATCCAAAAACACAGCATTTGACTTAGAACTTGTTGGAGAATCCTTTTTGTCTCACTTAGAAAAGAAAAGGTGTGAAGTTGTGAAACCCCGAAGTAGTAGAAAAAGAAACTTAATGTGCCAGCTGGTCAAAGCATCACAGAACAAGATTTGATACAACCACAAGAAGAGGAAACCTTGAAAACAAAACCAAAACAAAAGCAAAAAGGGCAGAAGAGGCAGAAAAAATATCAGGACTTACCATCATCTGATGAAGATTCTGATGATTATAGTATTGTTTCATCTGGGCACAGTGATTTGGTGTTCAGTTCAGATGAGGAGGTCTACAAGTCACAACCTACGAAGACCCGTAAACGAACGATTCCTGAGTCAACACCGGGAACTTCTGGTATCAGAAACTATGTTAAAACTGACAACAAATCTGGAAACCCTCAACCTCTGAAGGACACTTTAGAAGAAGGAAACTTTGTAGTGGTTGCTTGGGAGGGAAAACAATTTCCTGGACTGGTTATGAGTGTAGTAGAAACTGGCGCTATCGTGGATTGCATGGAGCCTACCCAAAAGTATTGGAAGTGGCCAAAATAAAAGGACATGCTTTTTTACGAATGGTCTGACATCATACAAGTGATGAAGCCTCCAAAATTGTTGAATAGGGGACTTTTTTCTATAAATATTGCTTAGCCAAGTATTAAAAGTTGTTTTTGAACTTGTAAGAGACTGAACTTATACATAGTAAGATTTTAATAAGACTGATGTTGTTTTGTTTTCTTATCAATAACTTAAGTTTCTTTTTTCTCTAGCCTTTGCAAAAAAAATTTTTTTACCAGTGTAAACAAAGACTTAATAAAGTGTATGTGTTTGTACTGATATGAGATTACTTTTTTCATCCAAACCAGCGTTTTACATTGCTCCAGGCAGGTTTAAATGTGTTTTAAGATAGGAATATATGAAGTGGGTCAAAGTTACCCTTACCTACGTTCTACTTTAGCCCAGATTAAAAAACCATAAATCTGTTAAAATTTAACAGAAAACATTGATTATTATATGAAAGTCTTTTAAAGAAAGGTTTGAACTATCTAAAAATTACCATACAAATTCTATATCTATTATTTGTTATTTTACAGCACAATATTAAGCAAAAATTGTAACAAAAATGGGTCAAAGTAACCCACTTTTACGGTACCATATAAATCTTTTATTGATCATTTTCTCTAATATTTTGCATACACAACTAGTTAATGCTATAGGTCTATAACTAGTTGGCTCTAATTTATCCTTGCCACTTTTATATATAGGGATAACGGTTGCTTGCCTCCACAGTGTTGGGAATTGACGAGATTCCCAAACACAATTGTAGAGATCTAAGAGGAACGCCCGTCCGGCAGAGGGCAGTTGGCGCAACATTTCGTAGTGGATATCATCCGGACCAGAAGCTGTGTTGCCCGTATGGGACAGGGCATAGAAAAGTTCCTCTTTAGTAAAGGGGGAGTTATAGTCCTCCCCCCGACTTTGGCCAAAATCAATAGCATGGTGCTCATCGTTCCACTTATGCACCGCGAAATCGTGAGAGTAGTTGGCAGTGCTAGAAATAGCGGCGAACATCGAGCCCAATACATTGACAACCTCCACAGGGGAGGAGACAAGCGAACCGTTAGACATGAGGGCAGGTATACTATAAATGGAATTTTTGTTACCACTTAATTTACGTATATTGTCCCAAACCTTAGTTGTGGGAGTGGTAATTGTAAGGGTAGAAATAAACTGTCTCAAAGAATCTCTTCTGCTTTCTCGAATAACACGGTGAGCTCGAGCACGTAGAATCCGGAATGTTTCCAGATTCTCCAAAGTTGGACGTTGATGAAAGAGGCGAAAAGCCCTTCGACGATCAGAAACAGCCAACCGACACTCCTCGTTCCACCAGGGAACAGGACGGTGGCGCGGATTTGGCGAGGATTTAGGGATGGAAGCACTCGTCGCCGCGATGACCGTCGAAGTAAAATGCCCAGCCTTAATATCGACGTCAGGATGTTGGGATTCACCAAATACAGCGAGCCCGCGGAATATATCCCAGTCAGCACGTTTTAGCACCCATTGGGGTATCCGCGCTGTACTGGGAGGATCTTAAAGTGGTGAGAGCAGAATGGGATAATGATCACTGCCACATAGGTCCGAGTGGACCTCCCAAAGGAAGTGGGCAGCGATCCCAGGACTACAAAAGGTTAGGTCGATGGCAGAGGTTACACCATTAAAGGTAGAGAAGTGTGTCTGGGTCCCGGTGTTCATTAACACCAGGTTTCCCAAGACAAGAATATCCTCTACCATCCTCCCACGTGCGTCAGTAATATTGGACCCCCACACCAGGTTATGCGCATTAAAGTCCCCCAAGATGATATAGGGGGTGGGAAGTTGTATAAAGAGGGCCTCTAGGGTCCTCTTTGGAACACACTCTCCCGGTGGGAGGTAGATGCAACATATTGTTACCTCCAAAGGGAGGGAGACTCTTGACAGCAATCACTTGGAGATCAGAAACGATATTAATATTTTTGTGATATATATTGCTTCGTGCGAATATAGCTACACCTCCGCTAGCCCGATCAAAGAAAGGCTTGTCGGTACGATACACATCGTACCCACGAAGCATCGGGTTGTCATTTGGGCGCAAGTGGGTCTCCTGCAAACACAAGATGGAAGGATGCAGGGAAGAAATTTGTTGTTTAATTTCATCTACACGAGCATAGAAACCCCTACAATTCCATTGTAGTAGCGTCATACTTAGTTAATATAATATTTAGTTATCCTCGCAATCCATGTCACTATCCCTTAATAATAAAAATTGGTTGAGGGCCTTTTTAGGTCCTTCTTGCCTTTCCCAGTCTCTCCTGGACCTCCCGCTTCAGGAGAGGCTTCGGTTTATTTTGGAGAGACTGGGTAGTCGGATCCTTGCGCGAAGGCTTTGTTAAGGCCTTCGACGCTCTTTTAATATTATTTATTTCGCCGGTCACTCGCTGGTCCTTCTTCAAGGCACCAGTGGGACCCGCCTTTACGGCCTCACCTGTTTCGCCACTCATCCCGGGCTCTGGTGGCCCAGAGGCGAGAATGAGCGACTCAACAGTGGCCGTACGTAATTTATTTCCCCGAGGAGGGCTCGGGGGCGTTCCCCGAGGAGGGCTCGGGGGGGTTCCCCAAGGAGGGCTCGGGAGGTTTCCCCGAGGAGCCCTCCTGGGGGGTACAGGTGGGGGAGACGACTTAGGTGGCAGTTTTGCCCCTATTGACAATTTCGGCGACACCTTGGTTGGCGCGTTTTCAATACGGATGTCTCGAGCAGAGACCAATGGCACAGGTCGCGATGACGTCTTAGCGAGATTAACTGCTCAATGGAAATTGGGACAGTTAATGTTTTGGCTGACAATCTGGCTCTATGATGTTTGAAATACCGGAGCCTGACTAGATGCGTATTCCTTGCTTGCCTGGGCATATGAGATCTTTTTTTCGGATTGAATCTCCAGGACTTTTTTTTCTACCTTCCATTTTGGACAGGCCCGAGACCAGGCAGAGTGTGGACCCTTGCAGTTTACGCAGAACTTCGGGGACTCACATAGTGTTTCGTTAGCCTCTTGTCCACAATCTGCGCAGGTCGGCTTACCACGGCATCGCAGCTTCGTATGCCCAAATTCCTGACACTTAACACAGCGCCTAGGATTAGGACATACGGCCGGACCCTGAGCACGTGGAAGCCTGCTCGGACCTCCTTTGGAAGGGTAGGTGTCGCAAAAGTTAGGATATACGTGTAAGTTTTTTATCTTGTCCGTTCTTTTTGGTGCCAATACGGTACACTTCGGTGACGTGTTGAGGGGAAAGCTCCTCACAGATATCCTCAATGCTCACGCAGTCGAGGTCATAGCAAGTGACCACTCCCTTGCAAACTTTGAGGAACCTTTGAGGTTCCACCTTCACCGGTATATGAGACGTATTGCTCAACGGTATTTCCAAGATTGCCATTACTCTTGAGGACTGAATGTCAGTGGTTGTCTGTATCATTATCGTGCCATCACGCAGTTTTTTTATTGATACGTCCGACTGTGCTACACCATTTATCACTCTTTCGAGGATAAATGGGCTTACTCGCTTTAGACTTTCGTTTTCCTCTGCTCGAGACATTACCAGAAAGCGGGGCTGGGGCCTCACCACTTCCTGGACCTTTTCCATCGATGGGCTGGACGGCCTTACCCGTTTCCGCCTCTTATCAATATTACGGCCCTGTGAGGGGCCGGGCAGTGAGTTGCCAGCAGGGTTTGGCAGTACGATGCCAGCGGCGATAATATTATCGGCCATGCCGTAATTGGGGACAACCTACACAGTACTCGGATCGTAGACCCAGGGTGATCCAAGTTGGTACTACCACATATGGCCCTGTTAACTGTCCCGAAGAGAGGCTCTATACGACGCTAGACATGACAACCTTCGCATAGAGCATCGCCGAGACAGGGGTCGTCGCAGCAAGTGGGTGTAGGAAAGTGCCAATTTTACGTCCGGGCCCTCATGAACGCAACCGATCTTTTCCCAAAGTAGGGTACCCGGTTATTGTCATCCCTAAGGCCCTTCTACTAAGGTATTGCAACCGGCGCACTTTCATTTAGGAGCTCAAGGCAGTGGTATCCAATAATAAACAGAGAAGAGCTGGGTTAGTAGCCAAGGTCGTCAACGGAAAGGCCAAAGGCCCCCATGCAGGATGAAGGGGAAGGGAAGAAAAGGTAAGGATAGATAAAGCGAAGGGGGAAGAGTGAAAAAAAGGGGGAAAGTGAAGGAAGAAGAAAATGATGTGACAGGAGAGATATAGGATAGGTTTGTCCTGCATGAGTTACGTCCTGCACAAAAGCCTCCCCTTTTAGTCGCCTCTTACGACAAGCAGGGGTTACTGCGGGACTATTCTAAACCCCGTCCCGCAGGTTTTTTTTATTATTATCTTAATTCTTGACCGCCTACGGTATACTCTTCAAAATGTAGATGTGATAAAAACTCTCTTGATATACGAAACTTTATATAAAAAAAAATCTCTGAAATTATTTCTGGGAACGTATTTAACATCGACAATGGTTTTAATCAAAGCTTAGAGTTATATTGTTAATGAAATATGTATTTATCCCAATAGTACAAAACTGAATTAATGAAATAACCTCAACTGTATATTCCATCTTATCATATAGGTCGTATTAAAAAAAATTGTTAAGATGGGACAGTGCAAGTTAAAGAAATACATTAATAAATGATGTATTTGTAAACCCTCTTTTAAAGATATCTAAAAGATTTAAATATATTAAGAGTAAATTATTAATGTTTGTTCTCTTATGATGTTAGTCATATTAATATCGAGATATCCAACAAACAATGACAACATTTATACTATAACACTACAAGTTATACTATGAGAATTCCCATTAGATGAATCGCTAGAAATTAGAATATTTATATTTTTTAAATTTGTAATGCAAAAAAATAGAGCAGGAAATACTGGAAATGTATATTTTAAATAGCTTGACTAATCATTCGTGGTGGATGAGACCTCGTTTACTTAACATGGTGTGAGAGGCGGTGTTATTATAACCGTCGAGCGATCCTCTTCCTCGTCTTCACATGGCGAAGCGGAAGGACCTCGATTGCTCGCTTCAGGAATATAATGATCTAGATTAAACATGACCTCCTCTCGTCCCGTCTCATCGAGATATATGTCCATAGATCTTTGGAGTCCTTATTGGACACTACCGCACTCGGCTGCCTTCTGCTCCCATTGGTACAGATATCGAGAGTCTTAGTAAAACGCATGAAATTCCTCTTACGAAGAATTTGACGATGTCGATGCACTGTCGGACAAATCTCAACTTAGACGAAACTCGAAAAATGAAGTATTCGCTTTTCATTGTATTACCTTTTATATAGTAATTTTTAAGGTCTTCAAAACCTTTCCAACATTTCACTCTTTAAACAAAAGATTACAATTTTCCCTTCCTTAAGTACTTTTCAAAATACTTAGAACTTGTTATATCTATATATATATATATATATATATATATATATATATATATATATATATATATATATATATCGATTCAACATTAATGTCTTTCATCTGTCAGAATAGTATGATTTTACAAAAAAAAATCTTATAACCTCAAATAGTAGAATGTTGTACATCAAAAACCTTTTCTATCATTTTCATCATGTTGAAATTTGTTTTCGCATCAAGTATTTTTCCTATTTCCAAATTAAAGAGCTACTCATACGAAAATCATATTTTTGAAAGGTTGAGAGATGTATTTGGATAGTGTACTGAGAAAATCCTTCTTGAATTTTTTTTTTTTTAATATTGTGTGAACTGTTTACACAATAACTTTTGTTTCTTTACTTCTCATAAAGCGGCCGCAGTGGCTGACCTGCCTCAAGAGTCGAAGAGACCCTATTGATTACTAACAAAGTGTTGAGCCCCTTTTGGAAACATTTGTGTACCGTACACTACACTACACTACAGTACAGTACAGTATAATGTCGTGTTTTTAACTGTACGTATACAGTACCCAGAACGGTTTGGAACCGTTTGTTATTGTTCATACAGACAGTGCTTTCTTTGTATCATGTATGATTTTAGCACTAATTTTTTAATATATACAGTAGTACTCCAAATGAAGGTAGAACAGCACACCTTGAACATCTACGATATTTCATATACAGTAACTTGCTCTAAAAATGTTCTTCCATTAGTAACAAAAACTCCTATTATTTTATTCTGTTGTATTGTTTTGTGTACCTATAATTTCTTTAAAAAAAACTTTGAAAGTGCAAAATTGATTGTATACATTCAGAATTGATCTATAAATGTGCTGTTTAAATATTACTTGAATATGTCAATTATAAATGGTGGTTTATGTAATCAAAGTTAATATCTTTCTAATTTCACTGTTGGCCGGCCCTATGTTTTTGTTTCTCTCTTCTGTAACTGGTATAGATTTAGTTTTGTTCTCGTTCATTGTAAATCCAACTTTGACAGATTCTTCCATTATTTCTTCTTCTCCCATTTCCTTCGAATCTTGTTTGGTTTTAACAATCAGTACGATATCATCTGCAAACTAGAATGTTAACTTTTCTCCCTATTTTAACTCCTGTTTCCGTTTGATGTTTTGTGTAAGGTTTTTTTTTTAAGTGTTATGTTGAACAGTGTTGATGATATTATGTCCCCTTGTCCTAACTTCTGATTCAACTTGGAACGATTCTGATGATGTGTTTCCTATCCTCACTCTGTTAGGCTATTCCCTATCCTCACTCTGTTAGGCTATTCCCTATCCTCACTCTGTTAGGCTATTCCCTATCCTCACTCTGTTAGGCTATTCCCTATCCTCACTCTGTTAGGCTATTTCCTATCCTCACTCTGTTAGGCTATTCCCTATTCCTCCATTGGTTGTCACATTCGCTTCCGGTTGATGGTATAATATGCTTTATTAAAATCTATAAATAAACATTATGTGTCTTTGTTGAACTACTAGTTATTTTAAAAATCTATCTCGATGTATAGGGTAAGGGACCCTATTATGAGATAGTGCCCTAATATGAGACATGGCAGTATCAGGTGAACAAGCAAGAGCACTCTAGTGGCAAGTGGCCTACCTAAGAGGTGTCCCATAGAACAAATTTCAAATTGGATAATGTTAGCCATATAATGTATGCTTCTCTGAAAGAAATGGTGCAGAAAAATTTCTCCATTTAAAGGTAAAAAAATAATGACTCCAACAAAAAAGTATCTCATAATTGGGCCCTTTACCCTATGTGTGGTCTGTTGTTGTTTTGTTACTCCTGAAGCCTGCCTGTACTACATCTATTATTTCCTTCACACGTGGGTTCAGTTTGTTTAACAGTATTCTTGATAGTATTTTAGATGTGCACAATAGTGATAGTTGAGATATTTAACGTTCACTTTTTAAACTGATAGTTTATAATTCGTGTGCTGATATAATCAAACTTAAACGTAGAACAAACACAACATCCAGCCCCTGTCCGTTAATTCATCACTGTGAAAGAAGGAAACCCACATTTCACCAATTATAAATTTGTCGGTCATGCTGGGAACAGAACCTGGAACCCTTAGTTCAATAGAGAGACACGCTGCCGATTGAGCTAAGGTGTTGGACCTAAGTGTAGAGTTATCTATACTAATATTATAATAATATTTAGCACCGCGTCTTACTACCCGTTCGGTTTATACGCTCAAAGTACTAATTACGTTAATGGATTTAGGAATTGGGAAGGTTGAATTAGAGGAAGTGAACCCGCATTTGCGTGGAGGGAGAGTGGAAAACCATTTAGGAAAAACCACCCCCCAGTTCACCCGACCGAGATTCGAACCTCGATCTCCCCGTCCTCAGCAGTCGAGCTCTAATATTATAAAGAGGAAAGATTTGATTTTTTGTTTGTAATGGATAAACTCAAGAACTACTGGACCGATTTTAAAAATTCTTTCACCAATATAAAGCTACATTATCAGCGAGTAACATAGGCTATATTTTATTTTGAAAATTTAATTTATTCCTCATAAAAATGTCGATAGTATATTATATAGTCGTTGGAAAATAAAAAGTTGTTGAAGGGAAAGTGGGGTTGGTGAAGGGGGGGGTGGTAGGGGTGAGGAAAGAGAAATGACATGAAAATAGGAGGGAGGATAAAAAGAGGGAGGGGACTATACAGTGATGGTAGGACTGTATTTAAAAAAAAAAAGTAAAAAAAGTTTTGTTTTTATATTGACATGATTATATTTTTTTACGGGGAAGGGGCTAGTAGTCAATAAAACTGTATCACAAAAACAACGTAACCTCTAGTTGTTTTTTAATTTTTCACATTTCTCCAGTGACGTATGGCTCGCTCTGTGTCTAATTATACCATCGCGTGCTTACCAAACTGCTCCATCTTCCTGTCCATGCAAATTGCTGGATATCACAAGACCACCAGTTTTTCCACCTTCTTTAGGTTTCACAGAGCGAGTAAAAAAAGAATGTTAGTACCCCAGAAAAAGAGATAGTTTTGAAACCCCGCGTGCAGCCCCGATGCGGACAGACAGGTTAATTGGTATTGGCTGGCTGCCGTCAAGCGCGCCACAAGTATACCACTGCGCCCGTCGCGTAACCTTTTCACAAGAGCCGTGGCGGAATAATGGGAGATCTCCGTCCAAATTGTGGGGTTCTACGAGTTTTTGATGGGTTCCATGTTGACCTTAGTGACCACTAGGGGTCATCGTAGACTCCCGGGAGGGGGTGAGAAACTAAACATCGGGACAACCACGACTTTGGCTTTTGGAAAGCATCGTGGACTAATTTAAAAAAGAGATAAAAGAAATCCTCTTTCTAGGAAAATTGTATTTGAATACGGGATTAATGTAACACAATTACAAACAAACCCAGTAAATTAAAAAAATCAATATTCGATGGATTTAACACTTTAGATTATACATTCACAGGCTGACCTGGTGGTCTAGGGGTAAGGTTTCAGACTTCTATGCTGGCGTCCGGGGTTCAATCCTCGGTCCAGGCACAGATTTATCTGAATGCCAAACCCTTCCTTCACCTATGACAAGACGTGTATTAATCACAACTTGTGAATCTGGGGAATGCCAGGCCTCCACCGTGGTTCGGATTCCACGTTAAACTGTAGGTCCTCCATTTCATCTCACAATCACCCTACCATTACACATTAGCTTAAGTGCGTATAACCCGAACGGGTAGTAAGACGCGGTAATAATAATATACATGCGCACACATTTAAACAATCTAGATACTAAAAACCCGCCTCAGTGGCTAGCGCACTAGTTTCGTGTTAGCTAGACTGCCGAGGACGAGAAGATCGAGGCTCGAATCTCGGCCAGGTGAACTGGGGTGGTTTCTTAAATGGTTTTTCACCCTCACTCCACGCAAATGCGGTTTCACTTCCTCTAAATCCAACCTTCCCAATTCTTAATCCATTAGCCTAATTAGTACTTAAGCGTATAACCCTAACGGGTAGTAAGACGCGGTGCTAAATAAATTTTAAAAATATATATAATAAAATCCATGTGGGGTCTGTCTAGAGTTGTTCTCAAACTTCCTGATAAACTACAAAGCTGAAACCGCGCACACTGATGAGTGATTACTCTAGTTTTGAAGCTACCCCCAAAATTCTTTATACTGAAATTTTTGCAAGGGAATGGCCCCCAGGTGGGAGTACACCGCGATCACGTGGTAAGAGTTATATACATAATTTTGGTCATGCTATCTTGATGAGAAAAATTTGAAACATGAAAAATATATATATATATGGTAGAGCCATGGATAGGAAACACGCTACCTCCTGTTTTGAACAATTTAAAAAATAGGAAACAGATTAAATTGGCCTTGTCAGAGACAGGCCTAACCCATAGTATGTAAATAAATTCACGGACAGTATAAAATATATACATTATGTGTAGGTATATTTATTTGTGAATAATATCTGTGAAATAGTTCAGAAAGTCAACTACAGATTGAGAGGAAACTTGTTTAAACTCAATCAATTAGCATATGGACTAATCGATTATGTTTTATCTCTCTTATATATAAAAGCGAAAGTCCTGACTGACTGACTGACTGACTCATCACTAATTCTTACACTTCCCACGAAGTTAGAGGGCTGAAACTTGTCACAGATGTTCCTGATAAGCTAATTAGGAAAACTAAAGATGTTTCATCCTGATATTTTATGATTAAGGGGGTTAAATTTGGGTAGCCACCCCAATCAACAATATTGCTTTAAAAACTCTTTTTAAACGTTTAGAGGGTAATAATCCAATAAGTCTGTTATAATAATGCCTTCGAAAAAATATAGCAACTATTTTTAACCCCGTAGATGCTTCTAAGGGGTGGGAAAAAATGAATACAGACAATTAATTAAAATGTAATTACATTTTAATATGCAACTCCAAGAGACGGTAGAAGTCTGTAGTTTATATGTTGCTGAATTTTGTGGTGTTTGTAGTGTCTGTGTGAGTGAGAGGGCCCGGCCTGGGGCGGTGTGTGGTCGTGGGGAGTGGTTGGTGGGCAGGGGCGGATCCAGATAATTTTCATAAAGGGGGGGGGGGTGGTCATAATTATAAATAACATAGTTACTTACAATGTTAGATAACTGTTTATAGTTTCTCTTTAATATTTGATCTTATGTATGTTTTAAACCGTGGTCATTCTAACAATTTTTTTTTAACTCAGTTTTTATAAGCAATTTGGAGTGACCCTTCTTCAACAATTTTTTTGAAAAATGGTTCACTCTATAAGCTATGAGAAATCTTCGCCTTTATTTTTTATAACATTCTTTTTAAATTATTTTATAAGCCATTTAAAGTGTTCCTCACATAGAATTTTTTTAAAATTTGGATGCCCCTGTAAGCTATTTATAGTGATCCTCATCTTAATTTTTTCGATATAAGATAATATCTATATCTATAGAAGATAATCTTTGAAGTGGTCTTCCACCGACAACATTTTGAAAATTGAATTATTTCAGAAACTAGGCTATTTGGGGTGGTCTTCTACTGAAAATTCTTCAAAATACCATGCATCTAAAAGCTATATGGAGTTGTCCTCCCCTAGACATTTTTGAAATTTAGATAACCTTGGAAGATATTTAGAGTTTTCCTTCTCTGACTGTTTGTCAGTTATTGCCTCTAGTCTTAGTTATTTGATGCGGTCTTTTCCAGCAAATTTTTTACTATAGAATGCATATAGAAGTAATTTGGAGTTTGATGTAAGGTCATCTTTCAGCTTCATATTCGATAATATCAGAAGATTTGAAATATATCTGGAGGGGGGGGGGGGTTGAATTTATTCCAGGGGGTCAGAGTCCCCCACAGTTGCGACGATCTTCTGTCCACACATAATCTATTTTCGGTATTCGTGGATGAACTGCTCTCAGGAGATAATTAGTCTTCTTTGATGTGGGGTAGTCTTCCGTCTCTACGCGGAAAAATGTTCGTTACTCGGTATGTAAGACAAATATTCGTATATGAAAACTAATATTTTTTCCACACTTGCGTGAGTCTTATCCAAACTGGAATAAACGTGGACGAATAACGCACGTGTGGACACGGATTAAGAGGTGTATGCGTGTAAAAAAAAATGTATAATTTATCTGTGTTGTAGTTTTTTTCTAAAATTTGAACTTTCATTTTGTTTTTTTGTATTAGTTTTCTAATTTTCACAGGGGGGTCAACTGACCCCTTGACCACCCCTACCTCCCCTGAATCCGCACCTAGACTGGCAGGGGAGAGGGATACCTGTCCTCAGCTGATAACGCAGCCATTCGCCCAGACGACGTCGCTCGGTTCACGTACAAGCCTGTGACTCGTCGTTTACTTCAAGTTCAACGACATTGTTACACAGATGTGAAATCGGGGTAGCTACCCTAATCAACAGTATTGATTTATAAACTCTTTTTAAGCGTTTAGAGTGTAATAATCCGATAAGTTTAACTTAAGTTTTGAGATACAGCTATCTTAAGACTCATGATTTCGTCCGACAGTAGGCAAGGGGGGTCACCGAATATAAAACTCCCACGAAAAACGATACATGGTCATCTCTTCGAGGTGCTTATGGGTGTTTCATGTCATTAAGCTTAAAAAAAATTCCTCATATTCATCCAAAAATAAATAATAACACAATAACCTGTATGAATAACGGGCATTCATCTAGTGCCAAATAATATTTACAATTTAGCCGTTTCAAGAATTGTTGCTAAATACTCGACTTTGTTAACTATATTTTTAAAATAATTTTATTTAATATTATTACTAATAATTGATTTTATTCCCAGTAAATGTAATGTTTGTTTTATTTCATCTGCTCTTAAGATGGAGAGTAGGCTAACTTATTAACTTCGCCACCTCAATAAAGATAATAATAATTATTATGATATTTAATGTTTATATTATTATTATTATTAGTAGTAGTAGTAGTAGTAGTAGTAGTAGTATTTAGAGGCCCATCGACACAATGAGGTAATTAGGGCCTTAACATAATACGAATACACAGTAAAATCTCCATAGGAGAGAATAATAATATTATTCACATGTCTCTATAAAAAAAAGTGAACATACAATATACAAATACGAATATAAAAAGAATAGGTCCCAATATGAGAGAATACCCATTTGAGACACTCCATGGGAGTGTCTCAAGTGGGCTCATAATACAAATTGAGTGAAACACCTGCTAAAAAACATGTGTATCATTCCAATAAAAAGACAACACAAACATATTAAAACAATATATAAGTTAAAAAGACAACACAAATATATTAAAACAATGTATAAGTTAAAAAGACAACACAAACATATTAAAGTATACTAAAATATTAAAAAGTTTTCAATATGAGATAGAAACCAGATGAGTCCCTTTACGAAATTGACTCAACTGGCACTAAAAAGATTCGCCTGGCGTATAAAATGGAGTAAACTAATAACTCCTTCTGCACTGTCACGTAATAAAAAGCGAAGGTCACCTTTAAAATTGAGTCAGGCGAATAGGGGCTTGCTTACTTACTTACTTACGACACTCCACCAAAATTTGGTATACACTTATGGGAGCATCGCGAAATTCACACACTGGAGGTGGATCCCCTCAAAATAAAAATCCGTGGGTTAGAAGTGTATGCTGACGCGAAGTCTTTATCACGATGACCTGCTCTCTTCTAGACTTTCGTATAGAAGAGGGCCACCGCGACACACCGTCCCTAATGGACAGCAGCTTGCTCTGAGCAGGGGTTGAAACACAATGCACGTGCCAGTTGCGAAAGACCCCACGCTGACCATAATCCTTTAGATCTAAAAACATGACACCCAGATCGCATCCAAAGGCAGGCGTGCTGCCTCCTTGGCCTCTTGGTCCGTCAGTCCATTGTCTGAAAGATCAAAGTGACCAGGAATCCTGAAAAAGGTGAGTTGGATACTTAATGAATCAATTTTAAAATTTTGCTCATGTATCATCTGTACGAGGGGATTCCAGGAGTAGAGAGTGTACAATGCCAACGAAGCACTCATGGAATCCGTGGAGATGAGAACTGAATGGTGACACGCTAAAGAAAACATAAAGATTTAAAAATGGCGTATAATTCCGTCGTAAAAACACTGAATTCACCAGGTAAACCAAATTTAAAATTGGATCCTTCCACAACAAAGGCGGATTCCACGAAGGCCCCGCATTTTGAGCCATCCGTGTAAATGCATTTAAAACTCCGAAAGCGGGTTTCGAGGAGATCATTAAAGGTCCTCTCATATACAAAGTATGGGGTGGTCGCTTTAGGGAACTTGGCAAGATCAAAATGGCATTGAGATAGGCGTATCTTCCAGGGAGAAAATTGATCTGGAGATGTGGGGGATAGCCTTTATCAGGACTATCCCATATGAATCGAAAACTGATAGAATCCTGATCCCAACCGGATTAGTACTACGCCATTTGGTTTCATACAAGACACGATTGGGGGGATGCAACACAGGATGGTAAGCAACATGCTCTGGCATGCAATGTAGTTTTGATACGGAAGGTGATAGAAGATAGGACCACAGGTAAAGAAGAGGGGGCGCATCGGCGTCGGCCCAGATGACGACGAGTGGACTGGTACGAAAAGCACCAGTAGCCAGTCGTATGCCATCATGGTGGACACTATCTAGAATTTTTAACACCGAAGGTCTCGTTGATCCTGTCCGACCGAGGGAGTAGGAGCGACAACAATAACACAATCATTCAACATGGCACGCATACGACGTTCTCCTCCCTCGAAACAGAATCTCGTGCGGGTATAACGAGAAGCGGGATTAGAAGCATCACCGCTGAAAGAGGAATACACGGGATTCGAGGAGGCAAAGATAACGGCTGAGGACTTCCAATTCCCGGAAGAGGTGGAAATAATCGCGCTACTACCGATTCAACGAGACATTCAGGATGTAGCACTCCCGACGCGCATTGACCAAGGCTCTGCTGTCTACCAGACCCTAGAAGAAACAGAATATACAGGAAGGATGGAAGAAGAAGGAAACGACTTCATTCCAGACACTGAGCAACTGCTAGAGTGGTGCGATCAAGTAAAAGAAGTAGAAGCAAACACCCAGAATTTTCAGAACCTGTAGGAGCTAGTAGCGTCGCTCGGAATCACCATCGAGGACCAGACACTTGAATAAATCAACGCGGAAGTGGAACAGCCGATCCAATTCAGAAACAGGCCATTGGTGATTCGAAACTCAGCGCCATACGACACCAATGAGGATGACGAGATACCCATCAGAGAAGGAAGTGGAACGTTACTCCTACCGAACATTGGCAGAAAATGGTTCGATCTGTTCACTGAGGAAGGCATAGAGGCACCAAGGATATCGGATTGTACCTACATTACGCCAGCAGTAGAGCCTATATCACCGATCACATGGAGGGGAAGGAAACTGTTTCGAAGCATCGCCGGAGGTGCATCTCTTCCTAGACCTACAGACGCCCCGGCAACCTTCATTAGAACCAAGGACTCTCAGATTATGAACACCATAATAGAAGACCGGGTAGAACAAGGACTTCTAAGGCAGGACGACAGAGTACGCCACAATCTACCATTGTTCCTCATACCAAAGAGCAACGGGAAAATAAGGGTGTCAAGGACATCTCCCCTTGGACTGACTTTGTACACACGTCGCAGTTTACCCTCCTCACTGCAGGGAAAGCCTTGACGCACATCCCGGCGCGTAGATGTGAAATTCGACCTTACATCAGGATTTTACCAGATCAAGATCATGGAAGAATCAGACTCGTTCTAGGAGGATATCATCAGGGAAAGAAGTATGCCACTACGAGGTTGCCGATGGGACATCCCCTATCGCCGAGTATCCTACAAAGAATAGTCACGGAAGCAACGACAGCGATAACAGCGGAGATCCCAGCGATACGAGCCATAGTGTATCTCGATTATATATTATTCCACAGCGAGACAAGGGAAGACTTACTTCAAGTTCCAGAGCTACTCACATCCATGGGAATGACAATCAACCAAGAGAAGTCGTAAAGGGACCCAACTCAGCAGCTGACATACCTGGGGATGATGATCAACTCCACACCTCTACGCTGAGAATCTGCCCAGAAACTCATACGGGGCCATCGTCCTGATGCATCATCTTCCAAAGGCCACCGACAAAGAGGCAATGAGGATTGCCGGCTACATGGCATGGATCGGCCACAATCTTAGGTGGCTGGCCTATGCCATTGCAAGACTGTATCGGAGGTGTCCAGGCGTGGCGGAGAAACTACTATCGTTACCACGGTGGTGTAAAGCGATATGGAAGAAGCCTAGAATGCAGAATCCAACGACAGTCTTCAGTGATGCGACGCCATGGTCAGCGGCGGGGTACAACACAACAGAGCACGCAGCCATTGCCCAGAGATTGATAACGCCGATGGAGATCAACACGGTGGAAGTCGTGGCAGGACTCCTCACTCTTCGATGGGAATGACTAGAGCGACACCCGGAATGCATCCTTCTCGGCACGGATAACACCACAGCCTACTACACCCTAAAGACCGGGAAAGGCCTAGCATAAAGCGACCCAGCCGTCAGGAACCTCCACCTTCACGTGATCAACAGTTTTCAGGACACGGAGTGGGATGCATTCTGGGTGCCCTCTGAACAAACCCAGCGGATCACCCATCTAGAGCGGCTCTACAAGAACTTCTGAGCGAAGAAGCTGAAACAGCGGGATGCCTAGACATTGCAACAATAACTACCGACCTCATGGACCTTTTGTACATTTAATAGTTTGTAAACCCTGTATCTATGTAATCTGTATAAATAAAGGCTATGCCGTCGACTCCTTCTTCCTCGCCCGCGGCTGTCCCTCCCGGGACCGTCCTCTCCCTGCTTCCGCCCACGGGCGAGACTATAAAAGCGGGGGAGGATAGGCCTCGGTAACCAGTCCGGCCGAGGGAGGAGGAGCAGTCGTGAGCGGGGAGAGAACTCAACAACATCGCTAGGTACTTCGATGTCAAGACGATGTATGGAACTTATTAAGAAACAACGAGAAGACTACAACCACGATTTAGTGAAAATTAAGGCAAACATCACGCGGATTCTTCAAGAAAACATCAGCGAGACTACCCTGAAGGAAATCGCTGGTGGCCGCGAATCAATCCTGGATCTCCGGTCCGGCAAGACGTCCGTTCCAGGCAGCCAAACTTCAGGGACCTCACCAGGATCCCAGCTAGAATACAGCCCGGACAGGCCATGGACATCACCGGTAAACCCGGAGCTTACATTCCTCAACGAGTCTGCGGTTACACCCTCGAGATTACGCGCTCGGATCCCGGCAGTCAGCCCAATCAAGGCAATAACCTTTAGGAAAGACAACGACGATATGATGAAGGAACCGAATAGTAGACAACTGCTACGGGCTATCCAGGAACTCTCCCAGACCTTCAAAGAAAGTAATTATAATAATAGAATTCAATGTAAATAATAGTTATAAAGGTGGAATAGGAAATATGTTTTAAATGGTACTGAGTCTAAGATCAATTGAGAATTAAAGATAAAATGCTATCCTTAATATCCAAGAGGATATAAATATTAGCAAAATTAGTCAAAATCACAATATAACGAATTAATTAATAAAATTATAATATTAAAAGTGATGTAAAAGCAATATTTGAATGTAGGATTGAAAGAATGTGTAAAAGATATTAATCTTAGATCAGATGACAATTTTAACGTTAAACCACTGGCCTTCACAATGTTTAAAAGGATATCAACATATTAAAAATTGTGAGTCCAATTCACACATAATACAAGGTAAACATATTAAAACATATGTAATAATAACACATGAGTCAAGTAAAGTTGAATATACATTATAATGAAAAAATGACAAAGTGAAAATGTTTAAGATAGACAATTGTCAAATGGGAGAGAATAAAATTAAATAAACGTGAATTCTATTCTTATCTTGAAATTGAAATTCCTTTTTTCCTTGTGATGCTGAATGTGAATCAATCACTAATCGACATGTTTCGACGCGTCGTCGGCGCCATCCTCAGGACTAAATAAGACAAAAATCAACGTAAATTATGGTTTAAGTAATCCAATGCTAGCCAATGTAAAAAAACCTTTGACTAAATTGCCTGAACAGGTGTTAATAAGGGAAATATATCGTAGAAAATGAAATATATTTATCACTAAAGAGTCCTGAAATGAGTTCCTTCAGCAGCGAATGGAATAGAACTGAATTAAATTAGAAATGGGTGTGTAAATGTAAACTACGGTAATACTGTTCTGGAAGAAGTAAAAGTCAAAGATAATGAAAGTTAAATACAAAGGTGGTGTGTCATCCAAAAAGTTAAGTGTTGAAAATCATAGATAGATAGATAGATAGATAGATAGTATGAATGAATAAGTTAATAAATGTAAACCGAGGGGGCAAAAAGATTAGAAAAAAGGGAAGAATGAAGGTTCAAAATCTTCTCGACACTGGCCCGAACAGGTCATTTGCTACTATGGAAGGAAGGGCTGGAACACCTAGGATTATATTTTAATTTTGTGTGTTGGGGAAGTTTTCGGAGAGTATTGATAAGAGTTGGATTTTCGAAATTGGTTTGTTCATTTAAAACTGTTTTATTATTAAGTAGCGCAGTTTGGGTGAAGTTATTCACTGCGGTGTTCATGGTTGTATCTTTAGAAGAGTTATAAATTAGTTTGATACATTTATTCATAGGAGTGGGTTGATGGCCAGATAATTAAGGTGTTCAGAGAATTTGGAGTTGTTTCTGTTGTATTTGAAGTAGTTTAAGTGCTCAGAAAATCTAGTCGAAATTCGGTTTGCAGTTTAACCAATATAAACACTATTGCAATCGCATGTGAGTTGGTAAATACAACTTTTTTATATTGGTTGGTTTCATTGAGATTGGTGTTGTGGTATTTTTTAATATTGTTATTGGTGATAAAAGCTATATTGAGTTTATGTTTTTTGAAAATGTTGGTTATGTTATGTGTTTCTTTTCCAGTAAAATTGAATTTGATCCATTTCGTTTCGTTGCTAGAAGTAGTATTAGACAAGTTTCCCAAAGCGACCACTCCAAATGCTATACATGAGAGGATTTTTAACGAGCTCCATTCCACTCGCTTTCAGGGCTTTCAGCGCATCCACACGGATGGTTCAAAGTGTGGAGCTCTGTGGGATGCGCCTTTGTGGTAGAGGGAAACAATTTTAAATTTGGTTTACCTGGTGAATCCAGTGTTTTTACGGCTGAAGTATGTGCCATTTTTAAATCGTTATGTTTTGTTTATCGTAAGTGTCACCGTTCTGTTCTTATCTGCACGGATTCCATGAGTGCTCTGTTGACATTGTCCAATCTCTACTCCTGGAATCCCCTCGTGCAGATGATACAGAACCAATTTTAAAATTGATTCATTAAGCACCTGGCTCGCCTTTTGCTGGATTCCTGGTCACGCCGGTCTTCAGGAAATGAACAGGCGGCCAAGGAGGCAGCACGCCTGCCTCCTGAGGCGAGTCTGAGTGTCATGTTTATATATCTAAAGGGCTATGTTCGGCGTGGGGTGTTACGCACCTTGCACAAGCGGTCCATCAGGGACGGTGTGTCGCGGTGGCCCTCTTCTATACGAAAGTTTAGAAGAGAGGAGGTCATCGTGACGAGACTCCGCGTCGGCATACTTCATTGACCCATAGTTTTTTATGAGAGGGGACCACCTCCAGTGTGTGAGTTTTGCGATGCTCCTCTTAGTGTGTATCACATTTTGGTGGTGTGTCGTAAATATGCCCTATCCGCCTGGCTCTTGATTTTAAAGGTGACCTACGTTTTGTACTATGCAATAGCGCGGATGGAGTTATTTGTTTACTCAGTTTTATACGCTAGGCGGATCTTTTTAATGCCATTTGAGTCACTTTTATAAAGTGGCTCATTTGGACTTTATCTCATACTAGCCCCCTTCCCCGTAAAAAAATATTGTAAAACAAAGCTTCAAATCATCCATCATGGCATATAAAATCAAAACTTTTTTTAAATACAGTCCTACCTCACTGTATAGCCCCCTCCCTCTTTTTATCCTTCCTCCTATTTTCATCTCATTCCTCTTTCCTCACCCTACCCCCCGCCCCCTTCACCAACCCCACTTTCCCTTCAACAACTTTTTTTTTCCAACGACTATATAATATACTATCGACATTTTTATGAGGAATAAATTAAATTTTCAAAATAAAATATAGCCTATGCTACTCGCTCATAATGTAGTTTATATTGGTGAAAGAATTTTTAAAATTGGTCCAGTAGTTTTTGAGTTCATCCATTAAAACAAAAACACAAAAAATCAAATCTTTCCTCTTTATAATTTTACTATTATAATTATAAATGTGAAAGTTTGTTTGTTTGGATGTTTGTTACTCAATCACGCCAAAACTGCCGAACGAATTCGAATGAAACTTTGTACGTTGGTAGAGTATGTCCTGGAATAACATTAACAATAACTTTTGATTTTAAATAATAATAAATATATGATTATAATGTGATTGAAATTATGTTATTTAAGAATTTGTGATTAATATTTTGTAATTAAAGTAAATAAAAATTAGTGTGAAATAGTTTCATACTAATAAATAATAAATATGATGTGATTTTAGCTATGTAGTTCGAAAAAAATATTATTTCATTTATTTATTTATCTTACTAATTATGAAGGTAAAATTTTAAAAAAATATATAATTGATAACTTAAATAATATATATTTATTTTATTACGAAATATTTAAAAGTGAAAATAAAATACGGCAAAATTATTTGCAACTAGAACTGAGAAAAACGCATTGATATTTGAAAAAAATAAAGTTTTTATTATGACCAAAACAGTTGAATTAAGAATTAAAAGATTTATCAATTATTGCGGGCGAAGCCGCGACGGGTAAAAGCTAGTATTAGTATAGATTGAGATCGTTTTAACATTCTTTAATATTTTTGTTTTGATGTTTTAACAGTTTTAGTGCACTTTAACATGTTTATTTTGTCTTTTTAACGTATTATTATTTTAATATGTTGTGTAATTTTACGTGTTATATTTTAATATGTTTTTTTTTTTTTTTTATTGGAGTGATACACCTGTGTTTTTTTTATAGCAGGTGTATCACTTAACTTATACTAAGAGCCCATTTGAGCACTCCTATGGAGTGTCTCAGATGGGTATTTTATCGCTTCGTTTTTTTTATCTATTTTATATTTATATCATTTATTATTTTATATATTGTGTATTTACCTGTATATTCTGCAGGTGATTATTATGTGTCTCCCTATGGGGATTTTATTATGTTTTTAATATCTTTCAAGCCACTAATGACCTTAATGTGTCGATGGGCCTCTAAACCATAATAATAATAATATAATAATGTATTTAATTTATGTATAGCCGTTTCTATTTCCAATGGACGGGAATATATATAAATCTGTAAATCATCCGCCTAAAGGTGATACTTTCAATGAGAGATTATATCAGGTAAATCATTAATAAATAACGAGAACAAAAGTGGCCTAATATAGAGTCTTGGGGGACACAGGTCCTAACCGGTAAGCCACGAGGAGAAATTTCCATTGACGTTCACACTCTGCTGCCTACCAATCAGATAAAACATCATCCATTGCATAGCACTCAAAGAAAACCTATATGAGTCAAACAATTTACGTGGTAGTATAGTTATTAAACGTTAAATGCCTGCGATAAGTCGAGTAAGGTGAGTATAGTAATATTCTTAAATCTATAGTGAGATAAATGTCATCAACTACATTTATTTATGCCGATGCCGTATTATGCTTAAGACGAAAACCAGATTGAAACTGACTTTAGCAAAGCATGCTCGTTATTGAAGTACAAAATTTGTGTGTGCACCATATATTCGAGCGCTTTATATAGAGTGAAGGAAAATAGAAATAGGAGGGAAGTCCCTAACACTAGTCGGGTTGTTAATCTTGGGTACAGGGATAACATAAACCATTCTCTATAATTAGGAAAGACACCATTTATAAGTGAGAAGTTAAAAATATTGGTTATTGAAGTAAGTAAACAAAAGGTAAATTTAATAGAAGAAGGAAGCTAATTAAAATTTCGTCAACCCCAATCGCCTTGGATTTAATTCTGCGTAATGATTTAATTAAATATTGGTTATTGAAGTAGTAACAAAAAGGTAAATTAAGAAAAGGAAGCTAATTAAAATTTCGTCAACCCCAATCGCCTTGGATTTAATTCTGCGTAATGATTTAATTAAATCCTGAATTGTCACTGGTGAAAGATAGAATCTGTTATCGTTTGGATAATTAGCTTCAGGAAACGGTTGTGGACTTGGGTCAGTCTGCTGCAAAAGTGCTGTAAATTGCTCATTAAATGTGTCTGAGCTTATCTTAATAGCATAGTTAAGTTTATTTTGACCAATACCCATACCACGGAGATTTTTCCAGCAACTACCAATTCCATTTTTCACTCCAAATAAGTGTGATATATATTCAAGCTTGGTTTTTATAACAGAATTAGTGCATTTATTACGTAATTTTTTTTTAAATGACACAAATAGAGAAGTAGTATCAGTAGACGTTTTGCATGCAAATTTATATTACCTTCGAATGTTGTCAGTCGACCAAGGGGCGGGCGCTCGCGTCATACGTTTCGTTTTGAGAGGTGCATATATGTCATAAAGTTTCTTAATTATACGATTCAGACTCCCAACCTTTTCGTCAAGAGTTACAACTGCATCTATAAACTCACATGGGGCAATACTAGGAAAAACTTGGGCCAAAATTCCAAAAGCATTTTTTGACTATACTTTGGGTTCTGTAAAGGCGATAAATACACGTTCCAGCCCACCTTTGTCATAGTATAGTGGAAAGGGTTTTAAAAGCTTAGGGATTATTTAAAATTCTTCATCTCCTATTAAAACATATGGTACAGCATGTATTCTTCTTGATGGCATATTAAATTAATCTCTTTCTAGTTTTTCCTACGAATTCGGGTACATTTTATCACAACTCTTCCATCCTCATACTTAACCCATTAGTGTAAATATTCGGGTAGCTGGATGGGTAATAAGACGAGGTGCACGAACAAATCAAATATTAAGCTAGTTTTGTCTGTACAAAGAGTTTTGACTGACAAAATGACCACGACAATTACATTGGTCATCAAAAGTAAATGACTGTTTCTAGACTTATAAAAAAAAAATTCTAGCATGATTGAATTGTTTCGTTAAAAAAAACTGTGACACTTTTTTCGTGTTGATGTAATATCAAGTTAAATGTATGAGAACCAGCCTCGGGGAATGTCTCTGAGGAAATACCGGACGAGACAGACGTTAATGGCAATGGCAGTAATACCCAGACTCAAGCACGCCATCTAGAGTAGCAGATTAAATTGTAAGTTCCGGATGGAAATTTGATAGACTAGTAGTTTTGTGAACAGTAGACCTCACCCCCTCCATGTTTTTTTAGCTATGACCTACCACAGTTCCAAGATTTATTTTGAATGCATTTATATTTGAATTCAATTTGGACAAAAACACATTAATACCTTAGTCAATATTACATTATATTCAATTATTCTTAAAGATTATCGCTCAAGTGGTTTATATCGTCAGTTTCGTAATAGTTTTCAATTTTTTTAAAAAAAAGTCAGAGATGCTCAGTCGATTGCTTAAAATTTTAAATTCAAATAACTCTGGATGAGATTTTTAACAAAACACTTCTTAGCGACCTCCATCTCGAAAATGACAACCATATAAAACTAGCTCAAAGAATGTCATTGCCGAATTTCATTAAAATTGGTCGACACTTTTTGGCAGTTGTCGCGAACACCGGACAGACGAAACGCCAAAAGGTCAAATTAAAATAGTTAGGCCTACCTCACTCCTCTAGGACAATTAATTTTTAAGGTCCGAACCTTATTTCATTCATTAGGGAGTCTGTCTACTAAGCTAAGGGTCCTGGGTTCGATTTCCGATATGGCTGAAATATTGATCATTGGTAAAATATGGGTTTCCCCTTTCACAATAATGAATTAATGGCGGTTGGCCTTGGTGGTCTTGGGATAAAGGGCTCGCCTCAGGACCCGATGTTCATATGTTCAAACCCAGCTGGGGTCGACGGATTTTTCTTGAACGATGAAAATCCGTAGCACAACTTTCTTCGGAGAGGAAGTAAGGCCGTCGGTCTCATGTGGCATGTAAAATAACACTGAAAGGTATGTGAAATACCTCTCCGGCAAAATTGACAGGTTCTTTCGCTCCCGATCATAGAAATTGTTGTGTGCTGTGATAATCAATCGGTTCAGAAAGTGCACATTAAATACCTCAAATAAAAAAAATATGGTGTCTCTTATGTTTATGTATTAGAGTTAAGTGTGTCTATAAGAGGTGTTCTGGTATAATCTGTTGGTTTAGAAAATGCACGTTAAATAGTAAGTAACTCAAATTAAAAACAAACAAAAAAACTACATTTTTTTATAAATATAGAAAACAATATTTAAAATTCACGGAATTGCTTGAGATGAATACAAATGATGGAAACATTTATGTCTAATAATATTTTCCCCTGATAGAAAAGAGTTTACTCGGTGCGCCTTAAGAGCGACATTACCAAATTTGGTCCGAAGTCAATTAAGCATTCAGACGTGCATAAGCCAACAAACTGAATCAGTTTGTTTCTCGCGAACATTTATTAATGTAAACTTAACATTACTTATATAATATATTAAAACTAAAGACTTAGATAGTGATTGATAATAAAGATGAATGAGAAAGAATAGGCTAAAAAATTAAATTAAAGCAAAGTGATAATTAATGCGTTAAAATCATTTTACAATGAGAATCATAGCATTAAATAAAAACATATACAATAATATGAGTCAAAGGGGGTAAGCTAAATAAGTTAAAGGGGGGGCGGGGGGTAAAATAGTTCAAACCAGTTAAAAACAAAAGTGGAAGAGATAAACTAAACTAATATAATGGAGGCTAAATTGATTAGAAACCTTTTAATTTATAAGGGATTATAAATAAATTCGTATAAACAGGTATCTAATTATTGTCTAGAAGAATTTAACGTCCCTTACTCCTTTAACAGTGTTCCTGTGTTGATGTTGGTTACAGGAATTCTAATTTTCCGACATGTTTCGGTGCTAATATCAGCGCACCATAATCATGGAGCCGAAATTAAAATTAAAGGACTTGCTATGAAGTAATGAAAAAATAGAACGTTAAGACTGAGAAAGGGAAAACACAAAAACTATAACAAGTAAAGTGACATAATTTGAAACAAACAGACTTACTTCGGTAGGTGTTGAGACACGATGTGTAACGAACTAGGATGTAAACTGAAGGTGTGGAGTGAGGCAGAGATAAATAAAGTAAAAGCATTGTAGCCAACCTAATTGGAGATGCAGTTGAATAAATGAGTGTAAAAATGTTGGTTGAAGACAGAGAGAGAAAAGTCCGTACATGTATAAACAGAAAATGGAGAAACAATGGATGGGATTAAGGAGGAGAAATTGGTTCAAATCTTCTCGGCACCGGCTCAGACGGGCCATTTAACTAGAGCAGGGGGAAAAAAATGGATTAAAGAATCTTGGTGTGCTTAGGTAAACGTTTAATAGTGTTAATTAAAATTTGATTGGACGATTGAAGTTGTTCATTAAGAATGAGTTTTTTTTCTGAAGAACAGCTTCATGAATAAAAAAATTCTCTGCAGTGTTTAACTTGGTTCCTTTGTGAGCGAGATATAGGGGTTTGAGACATTGTTCGATAGGTCTTGGTTGGTGGTTTGAATATTTGAGGTGTTCGGCAAATTTAGATTTGGTTCTATTATATTTGAAATCCGAAATGTGTTCTTTGTAACGTGTTCTAAAGTTTTAACCAGTTTTACCAATGTAAATGCTGTTGCATTCACAAGTGAGTTGATAAATGCCATTCTTCTTATAAATATCACATGTGTTTAGGTTGATGTTATTGAGGTTCCTCTTAATATTATTATTGGTTATGAAAGATATTAGGATTGTGTTTTTTAATGATGTTGGTTATGCGATATGTTTCAGGGCCAATGTAGTTGAATTTGAGCCATTTTTTCCGTTCAGTGGTGTTTTTGTTATCATTGTTGAGGGTAGTGGAGAAATTATCCAAATGAAGTTTCTTTTTTTGGTTTTGTAAAATCTTATATATGGTAGAATGGGAATATCCATTGTTTGTTGCGATTTGTTTGATGATGTTAAGTTCAATTTTATAGTTAGTTTTGTTGAGAGGGATGTGAAGTAAACGATAGATTAAACTGTTGAAAGCAGCAAGTTTATGGGAGATAGGATGGTTTGAATTGTGAGGTATTATTGCATCAGTGTGATTAGGTTTTCTGAAAATGTTGTACACAAGTTTGTTGTGACAACTTTTGAGTGATGTTGAGGTCTAAATAGTTAATGCTACTATTGTTCTCTTTTTCAATAGTGAAGGAAAGTTTCGGGTGGAGGTTGTTGATTAAGTTGGTAATGGAAGGGATGTCGTATTCATTATCGAAAACGATAAGAATGTCGTCCACATATCTGCAGAAGAATTGTATGTTGAGTAAATTATTTAAGCTGTTGAATATGATAAGGTCATATTTCTGTAAAAATATTTCTGACATTATGCAAGAAATAGGGAAGCCCATTGCTAGTCCATCTTTTTGCAAGTATATTTGTTGTAAAATTGGAAGTAGTTTTGTTCAGTCACTATTTGTACGAGCTTAGAAATTTGGTCTATATACTGTTTATTGAAGTTTTTTGCTATTAGGGTTTCATTAATTATATTAATGGTTTCGGAAACAGTACGTTGGTGTAAGATTGGATATGTCCAAGGACATGAATTTAGAATTTTGGTCGAAGGGGATGGATTTAAGCTTTTCAGTAAGATGGATGGAGCTTTTGATATTAAATTGTTCGGGAAGTTCTAGATTTACAGATTTTGGATAACTTTTTTGCAAGCTTGTATGCGGGTGCATTTTGGTAATTAACAAGTGGTCTGATCGGGATGTTGGGTTTATGGATTTTTGGTAATGAGTGAAGGCGGGCATTAGGATTCATATTAATGAGTTTAAAGGAATCGTGTGGTTGAATTATTAGAGGAGATTTCTTCAGGATATTTTTTAGATTCCTCTGATACTTATTTGTAGGGTATCTTTAATTTCAATAATATTGTTCGTATGAATGAAATCCAGGGTTTTGGAAATATAATCATCCTTGTTTATGAGGACTATGGTATTGCCTTTATCAGCCTTAACATTGATTATTTCATTTTAGTCAAGTTTTTGTTTAAGGGTTGAAATAGGTGATTTGAAGGTTTAATAGCTTGCTTATGGTTGGTAATAATCTTATGTAACTGGTTAGCGACCATGTTCTTAATGAGATTTTTGTCATCCGAAGGTAAAGAATTGATTGCATCTTCACTGTCAATAATCAATGATTGAGTTTTTGTTTAATAGAAGGCTTTTCAAGATTAAATTTGTATCCCTTATGAAGAGTTTCCTTATCTTGGTTATTTAGTTCTAATTTTGAAATGTTAAGAAATCTGGGGTAAAACTGGAATTCGGCGTTAAGTTCAGTTTTGTTATCTTTTGGGATTGGGAATAGCATGTTAAGTTTTTTGTTTAGGGTTTGATATTTGGTCGAAATGATGGATTCGATTTTGCTGTTGATGATTTCAAGTGAACGGTCGAGAATTATAGGGTGAAGTGTTTTAAACATTTCAAGGTGGGTTTGGTAAGCCTGCTTGTTCAAAAACTGCAATTTCTTGTGTAGAAAGGAAATCTCACATTTGATTCTATTGACCTGGATATTCCTTTGTAATTTCTTAGTTCTTAGTTCTTAGATGATTACTTTTGAATTTAAAGGAGGCATAATTGGAATAAGCTGACTTTTTAAGCATTGGTGGTTGAACCATAAGTTAGCAATTGTCTTCTTCAATTTCAATTTCAGGTTGAAATATTTGAAAGATATTTTTGCCTGGGGGGCATTGTACAACATTTTGAAAACATTCTAAAAGAATCTTCCGTAAGGAGTGTATGATATATTAAAACTGTTACTTACATAACTTACCTTGTTTAAACAAATTGAAAAATAACTTAAGCCACATATATGGGTACGTATAAGGCGTGGTCTCGTCTGACCTGATTTGCCAGAGACAGGAAGGTTGGGAGTTCTAACTTCGAATCTCGGCGCATGTACTAATATGACGTTTCCTAGATGGTTTCTCACTCTCCTACACGCAGTACGAGTACATTTATTCTAAATTTTACCTTCCTCATCCCTATACTATTAATGTAATTAAGGTTGGAGTTTGGGGAACATGAGTTTAAGAGAGTAAATCTGCAGTTTTTATGTCTAAATATTTTTGTTTGATCAAAAGAAGTCAAACAATTCTCCAGTAGAAGAAAAAGAGTTAAATTGTCTTCACTTGGTGAACTGGACAGTTCTTGAACATCTGTCAAAACGTATAACCCAAACGGGTAGTAAGACGTGATTATAAAAATACAAATATCTTTCAAGTTTGTCCTTGAATTTTAGGACTTTTTTTTATCTTCTTTTCAAGTAAATCCCATCTAATGCCGCTATGCTCATGACAAATATTCAACAACGGTTAAGGTCATCATGAAGTGTTTTTACTGGAGCATTATTTTATTTATTTTTGGTAAAAAATAGATTTTTGTTATAAAAATTTCAAAAACACGCTTAACTCGAGTTCCCTATACTCCCACTTAAAGATAGGATTACATCAGCGCGTCTCTCGTCCGCAGACCAGTGCGGGTGTAGTTCGAAGTGGGGTGGTGAGTCTCAGAAGCGGGGTGGTGAGTCGCAGACGCGGGGTGGTGAGTCAGACGAGGGGTGGTGAGTCTCAGACGAGGGGTGGTGAGTCTCAGACGCGAGTGGGCAGACGCGGGGTGGTGAGTCTCAGACGCGGGTGGTGAGTCGCAGACGCGGAGGGGGTGAGACCAGACAGACGGGGTGTGAGTCGCGTGAGAGCGGGGGGGAATACCAGCGGTGGTAGTAGGTCAGTTCCATAGATGCGCCTCGTTGGACTCCAGTCGTGGGTAATTTTATGTGTAGTACGTATAGTTCCTCAGTTATCGGAGTTTTTCAATTGTGTTTTATTTAATGTTAAATGTTATTTTGAAATAAAGTAAATAAATACTACAAGACAATTTTTGAAACTATGTTTTATTAAAAAAATTGTTGTAAATGGATTTAAAAAATACTAATTTGATCGACCAACTATTTCTGAGATCTTTTTCCATATGTTGTCCTTCAAATGTTGGTCCCAGTACACTAGCAATGATATGTAAAAAAATTGAGGGGTGCTTTTCCACCTCTACAATTACATTTTCATCCTCTTCTATGGAGAAATCTTGGACCATTTTCCCAACCAGCCCAATCAAACCAATCAAACACAAAACTAAATACAACTCTACTAAAACACACGTTTTCTCGGTGGTGCGTTGCAATTTAGAGACGCTGAACGCGCATTCTGGTCACCAGTCGCAGTCGCAGTCGTAAGTCGCAGTCGCCAGTCACAGTCACCTCGAAGGAACTGACCACATACGCGAGTCGCGTCGAGGGAATCTTACCTTTACTATGTATACGTAAAAGTAGTGAGTGACACGCAGTATTAGACACCGTTAGACGTGAGAGACCGTGTTGTTGTTGTTGAACTATAGCCCTTTATAGTTTGGTGGTCATTTATGTAACCATCTGCTCTTAGGGTCATATTCTCACCTAAATTGTGTTGACAATGAACCTTATGTATTCGAAAAGCTTCCTAGAACGAACCGTGGTTATTCACATAGCCACCTCACATTGTAGTAGTTGGCAGGCATGGAATTCGATGCGCATTTGTTCTAAGTGGTTACATTACTGACCACTGTCGCTCTGTGAAGTTATCTTGAGAACAGGTGTGCGGTTTTGATCAGTTGTATCAGTAGTGAGGCTCTGTTTTTCATTTTTACCCATAATAAACATCGCTAGGGTATCTGTTTATTGATTTTTGCACGACATAGCTGATAAGTAGAGACCTAGGAGACTGAAAATTGTAAATGAATCAAGGTAAGTATACTTGTATGCACTATACTACATTTGTAAATACATATTTACATGAGTGTGTTTCTTTTGTACATGCCTTTGTTTCGTTCTAATGGTGGGGATTCTGATGCAGAAGATTATAGCATCATACCAGAAAGTGTTTCATCGCTAAATGATTCCATAAGAAGAGCAAGTGCAAGTGAAGAAGGAACGCCAGGGGGCTCCCACTCGCTTGCTTCCCATCTTGAAGATGATGTTGAAATTCACGATGTTCAGCCAGGATCTTTATGTGGAAACATGCGTGATAGTGATAGTAGTGAAGTGGAACTTGAAATCCTTAATGCAGTGGATCAAATAAATGTTAAATTTAACAAAAAATCCTGGAAACCTAATTCATACCAACAAATGACGTTTACACAACCATTTGGACCTAATGTACCGTTAAATTTAGTATCTCCATTCAGTATTTTTTCTATTTTTCTTACAGTAACTTTCATGCAGTATATCGTAGATCAGTCTAATTTATATGCTTCACAGAAGGGTGTAGACTTAAAAATTACTGTTGAAGAACTTCAAGCTACTCTGGGTATCCTGATCATCATGGGATTTCACTCTCTTCCCAGTTATAAGCTTTATTGGTCATCTGACCCAAACTTTCATGTACCGAGAATTGCGAGTATCATGTCCTTGAAGAGGTTTTTGAAAATAATTCGTTTTCTTCATCTGAATGACAATTCTATCATGCCAAGGAGAGGAGAAACATCCTTTGATAAAGTTTACAAACTGAGACCATTGTTGACAGAATTGAACTGTAACTTCAGAAATTCTTTCAATCCAGGTCGACACTTATCGGTTGATGAGAGCATGGTGGGTTTCAAAGGTAGATCTTCACTAAAGCAGTACCTACCAATGAAACCCATAAAGCGTGGATTCAAAATCTGGACAATTGCGTGTGCAATTTCCGGTTTCATGTTGAACTTTGAAATATATGAAGGCAAGAAAGATGGCCAATTAGAGGGAACATTAGGGGAAAGAACAGTCCTTGAACTCGCAAGGTCGTTTCAGATTATGGGCTATTGTTTGTTTTTTGATCGTTTTTTTAGCAGCATTCCGCTTTTTAAGAAGCTATTAGATCGAGGACTATTTGGTTGTGGGACAATATTGCAAACTAGAAAATATTTTCCTAAAACCATTCTAAAAGCAGATAGAGAACTTCAGATGGGCCAGTCAGATTATGCTTCTTCTGACGAAATTTCTATTACGAAATGGAAATGCAAAATCAGTGGTTATCATTAGAAATATGCACGATTCTGATGATCATACTACAGTACAGAGAAAAAACAAGAAAAGTGAGAAAGAAACGGTTTCTTGTCCTCGTTGTGTTAGTGATTACAACAAATATATGGGGGGAGTGGATAGATTTGACCAAATGCTCGAGACATACTCAATTTCATGGAAATCCAGAAGATGGTGGATGAAGATATTCTACTACCTAATTGATGCTTGTATTGTCAATTCGTATATATTACATCGAGAAACCACTAAACTAAAAAATAACAAAGAAAAGCCTATATCTCATATCACATTCCGCAGCACATTAGCAAATGAACTTATTGGAAGTTTCAGGAGTAGAAAGACTCGAAGTCCGGATGGAAGGAATGCAAGTGTAAACAAATCTAAATTCAAAAAACATACTGTGTGCCCCCAGAATACTTTGAAACTTGTAGACGTTGGATTGCATTTGCCTGTGAAAGGTACTATGCGTCGATGTGCTTTCATGCAGCACGAAAGCTAAACCAAAAAGAAGCTCTACACTATGCAAAGCCTGCAATGTAGCACTCTGCAGGGACTGTTTTGCCCCTTTCCATTCCAAAAACTGATGACAGTTTACATTTGTGTGAGATGACAGTGACTATTTGACATTAGAAATTTTATTTAGAGATAGAATAAATATAATTTTCTGTTGAACTTTAATTTCAATTTATTGTGTTCAGACATTGTTTTAACTATAATTTTTTATATTCTCAATACACATGTTAGTGTAGTTAATTATGTATCAATTTATAATTTGTTAGTAAAGTTAAAATATTTCCAATATGTAATCATAATTAATAAAAGTAAGTGGTTATTTAAGTGACCACTATCCAGAGGGGTACCCACAGTGTTCTTGAAAGGATGGTGGTCTATCAAGTAACCACCCAAAAAGTCATATTTCAATAATGTAATATTTTTTCGCTAAATCATTGATACCAACAGTCAATATACATTACAATAGTACTTATAGAATAATAAAATGAAAATTATACCTAAAAAAATGTTTTGCTCCCTAAAGGGATAGATGAATAGCATACTACAAGCCGCTATGGAGTTGCGCGCTTCTTGCTCTCAGTCACATATCGCAAGCGACCCTCCCTCTGACATGCGTGTTAGTCTGCCATGCCCCTGAAACTAGACTTACCCGCCAATCACTGGCCAAGCCTTGGCATAACCAGAGTGGGTTCTCTGCTACACAGCAGTAACTTGTAGGTGACCTGGTGGTCTAGGGTAAGGTGTCAGACTTCTGTGCTGGCGGCCGGGGTTCAATCCTCAGTCCCGGCACAGATTTATCTGATTACCAAACCCTTCCTTCACCTCTGACAAGACGTGTATTAATCACAACTTGTGAATGTGGGAAATGCCAGGCCTCCACCGTGGTTCGGATTCCACGTTAAACTGTAGGTCCTTCATTTCATCTCACAATCACCCTACCATTACACATTAGCGTAAGTGCGTATAACCCGAACAGGTAGTAAGACGCGGTACAAATAATAATAATTCTTTCTAATCGGAATCTTGTATCCGATTCTTAGAAAACATTGTACATTTAAAAGTTAACTTTTATTGAATTAATTCTTTAAATACTTCAGCAAAAAATTAACATTTAGCTATTATTTTCTAATATTCTTTTGCTAAAATACATACAGAACAGTACATACTGGAGGGGCCTTATTTGATTGCTACAAAAGTACTAGATATACTTAGCTGCAGATTAGATGACTTGACGTATGTCACTTTTGACATATAAACATATGCTAAAAATCCCGTATATGATCTATGCAGATTTTTAGTGTTTTGATATTAAAATATCAGAGTGTGCACCTAACCCCGATCACTCATCATCTACAAAAATGGCGAATCTTACGCCATCAGGATTTGCATATGTAATAGTCGATTCCGAAGGTAAATGTCTGAAACCCTTTTTGTCTATAGTGGTGAAAATGTTGTGGATAGCTTTATTTATAAACTCGTTGAAGAAGAAACCATGATCATTGAGATGAAGAAAAATGTTGTCCCTATGCGCATCACCCCTGAACAAGAAAATGAATTTATTTTGGCTAGCGTATGTAGTATCTGCGAAAAGGAGTTGGGTCAAGATGGCGTCCGTGACCATCATCTCAGTGGGGCTTACCGGGGTGCAACTCATAGTAAGTGCAATATTCAGTTTCAAGATGCCAAGAGAAGACCCGTTATATTACACAATTTAAACATTTATAACACTCATATTATCATACTGAAAATTGGGAAGTTTACAAAAAGAATATCATGTATTCCAAACAACATGGAGAAGTATATCTCATTCAATTCTGGCTATTTACAATTTATTGATTCGTTCCATTTTTTAAGCACATCTCTTGAAAAATTGGTTGCATTCTGGGAAAACTCAAATTTAATATACTCCATGAAAATATCCCTTTTGATAAAGTAGATCGTCTGCTACGAAAAGGTGTGTTCCCTTATGACGACTACATGGATTGCAGCAGTAAACTGAAAGATAGTCAATTACCATAAAAATCCACATTCTATAATCAGATGCGCCAAGAAAATATTTCAGAAAGTGACTACGCTTATGCTAAAACTGCGTGGGAAAACTTTGAAATGAATACTATGGAAGATTATCAAAATGTATACGTTTTAAGTGATGTTCTACTTTTAGAAGACTTTTTTCGAATACTTTCGCTCTTTATGTTTCGTTTTGAATACTATAAATTAAACTGTCTACATTTTTTGCACAAGCTCTTTTTTGTAAAATGTATTTTTTTACGTTTGAATTTTTATTATGTTTTTAAATGTTTGTGATAACTTATAAAACTTAACCTTTCAATAATCTAAAGATTGAAGGTTCAGTTTTGTTATGTTCGGTAATTTTGACATCCACATGTTATAGACAGGCTTAAAAACGAGTAGATAATAAATCCCTTAAACGATGTATGTTGAGCATAAGGCCCAACCAAGTTACACCATTCAAGTCTTATTCTTAGCCTATTCAAGTTTTATTGTCAGCCACACTTTTAAATTCGTCCCATGACTTTCCGAGTTTTTTTGTTATCCTCATCGACGGTCCTCCGTCAAGATCTTCACCTGCCACGACGCCGCCGTCCTGAGGTTTCCATTCCAAAGTTTATATTAGAGATGTTATCTTGGTCTCTCCGGAGAGTGTGGCCAAGCTATCGCCACTTGTACCACCTGATCTTCAGTAGCTACATTTAGTTTAATTATATGCACATCTCGACATTCCTTTAATATTTGTAAGAGTGGCATTTGAATAGAACGTTTTCTGTTCTTTTGAAAACATTTTGTTCAAATGACACGTTTTCAGAACTTTTGTTATTTATATAGAGAACTAGACTAAACCTATATTCTGAAGCAATATTTTATTTTATTTGACTAAAAAAAGTGTTTATAAAAACTGCGAGAATACTTAACTTTACTCTCGTTTCCTTTAACCTCACCTTAATCTACACCCAAAATCATCTATGAGGGAATTGTAGATTTTATAGAGAAAAACTTTATTTTCACTCTCTCCCAGTTAACTGTTGCCAAATCTCCTCGCTCTCAGTTATGTCAGGAGGTGGTGTGCTGGGGATAGAAGGAGCTACTGGCAACCTTGACTAACCAGCGTTGCAAAACTTGTCTATATTTGAGGGGAGATTGACCACACAAAAACGAAAGAATAACAACGCTGTTTCCCAATAGTAATCATGCAGTTCCATCAGCGATGATATCCAGTGTAGTGTAAGTTGCGGATTGTTCTAACTAAAAGTAAGACGCATCATAGCACTAAAAACAAAATTAGTGTATCACAATCTTCTCACGCTATGGTGAGAAAATATGCACAAATTGTACTCTCAAACAAATAATAGAATGCACTAACTCGACCTTGGTATAGCGACACAATGTCTTGGTGATAGCTATTGGGATTATTTGATGAGGACGACTGAGAGAACCGGAAGTGATGTAACGTGGTTCCTGACCTTCAGAGTCTCAGGTTATGGGTTCTTCTCCTCTTGGAAGTGACCGCACCTATTTAGTCTCACTATATGATCGGACAGTCGGCTCTTATTACTCCTGTCCTCTTATGACAAGTCATTGTATTCCACTGACGTACAACTTTTCGAGAAGGCTAAGGAATTAAAGTTTTTTTAAAAAATAATTCCTATGTATATTTAATATGAATTTCAAACAAGAGAGACACAGAGCCTAGCAGGGCTGCCGAACCTTTTTTTTTTTGAGAACCCTTCTCAATTTGTCAATCATTTTCGAATAAATCCTTTTCGCGTGCCTAAGGTAATTTTGAACAATAAAGTTGAATATTGGAATACTTCTCTCATTATTATTAATAATATAATAATGTAACGTTGCTTGAGATCAACGTTACAAGCAAGAAGCAAATATGAGTTAAATAACACCAAGTCTACAACCACGAAGAGTGGACATAACAAGACTCACCAAAACTGCCCCGTTTCTCGGTCTCCGTGTGTGAAGTCTCATCAACAAACATCCCGGCCCGTGTACATTGTTCTCGCCCCGAGTGAAAAGGCGTAACTGATAGACTGTGGAGGTGTGGCGTGGTGAGCGTGGCATTTCTCACGTTGCCCCATGGGAAGTGGTCTGACAGTGATCACGTGATGTTCCCGACGTCTCTCCAATGTTCTATTTGTTCTTTACCACCAATCCCGCTGTTTCATGTGAATGTTCTACTATGTTCTTTTGCTTCCCCTATGTTCCCCTCCTCTCAGAGAAAAATTGCTTATAATCTGATGTCGTTTGCCTTAAGCGGCACTTCTTGGTTTGCCCGTGTCTTGGACACACATCACGGGATGGGATTATTCCCAAAGGTATAAATTCAAATTTCGGCCGTACTACTCAAAATTTACTGTTTGGAAAATATTTAAAGAATATTTTAAATAGACTATAGGTTAGGTCTAAATTCTCTTTTTGGCCAGTACATTCTAAATTTCCTTTCGACTTTCATCTGTCATTTTCTGTAATATTGTAAGAATGGCTAAGTACGTAGATTAATATGACGTAATGCTATATATAATTTGTTAAATATATTGCTAGGGTTTTGCCCTTCCGGCTTGTTGTCCCGTGATTGAAACTATGAGGGACCTTTTATATTTTTTTTTTAACTTACCTTTACAAGGCGAATGCCTGGATTAATTTGGGCTAAGAATAATATAAGTATATTACTTTCTTTTTGGGTTGGCATTTAAGTAATACGCTAATGTTTTGTAACTATGGAGCGCGCACTGCGGGTTGCCGCTGAGGCCTGTTAAGGGGCCGTAAGCTACGTAGTGAATGTAATCGTTAGGATAAGGTTGCTATGGCTACAGCGCCTCAGTATAGTTATGGACATAACCCCCTTTACCTTTTTTTTTGTTTATGTAATGGCTACATTGTAAAAGTAACCGTTAGAACAAGGTTGCTATGGATACAGCGCCTCAGTATTGTTATGGGCATAACCTTTTTTTTTATTTTATGTAATTCTCTTGTAACTATCTGTTGTTACATATATATATATATAGTCACATATATACATATATAATTATTGTTAATCTATTCTCAAATAAATAATTATTTATTAGACTCGCAATCTTTAATTTACATCGACAAGTTCAAAGTAATTTTGGCTGATCAAACAAAGGACTCTCGTACCGTTCCTTTTGAGTCTTTAGGTATAGTAGTGGATGGTGATTGAGAAGGGTTCATGGCGGCAGATGATTGAATGGGTCCAAGTATAGGCCTATCAACAAATATGTGGTCCTAACGCTCTTCTGCAATTAACTCATTTTCTTGTTGTTTTCCAGCCCTCTTTACCTTATTGTACGTGTTCACCTGCCCTTGTCCAGTTGAGGAGAAGGGGGTGTAACACAATAATATTAGCACCGCGTTTTACTACCCGTTCGGGTTATAAGCTTTAAGTACTAATTACGCTAATGGATTAGGAATTGGGAAGGTCGAATTAGAGAAAGTGAACCAGCATTTGCGTGGAGGGAGAGTGGAAAACCAATTAGGAAAAACCTTTTTATTAACTACAACAAATATACTAAACATTAATATTGTAAGATAACACCACAAAGGTAGAAAACAAAATAATGTTTTTTTTTTACATGAGTCAAACTTACTACCGGGAGAAAAAGTCAATGTTATTGCAGTTTTCATGTCAAAACTTTTCTTTTGCCAAAATAAATCAAATATTTCTTCAGTAGAAACAACGAGCTCAATTTTCTTCACATGGTGATATCCATTTAAAAAATTTCTTCATCCAATAACACCATGCTCATTATATAAAATCAAGTTACTGTTGATATCACCATGTAGAGAAATTTTCCCCATGGAATAGTGATCAATGCACACGGCTATGAACTTAGGGGTACCGGGTTCAATTCCCGTCTAGCACCTTGGTCATTTTTACCGAAAAGGGACTTACCCTAACGGTCCTCAGGGTTTGATTAGCTAGGCTTAAGTTAGATTGTAAATGTTTCCACTGGTTCCACACCCTCATACTCTATCACCATCATCTCATCTCATCGGGACATGGAAAGAATCTCCATGGAACGGATGTACGACTAGTACATTCGGGCGTCCCCCGGGCAACGGTACTTTAGTACTGGCTAATCTTTCACTACTGGGATACGATTGTTGTAACACAGATTTGCAATATTATTAATACCATGTGAAGAAAATTAAACTCGATGTTTATTTATTAGGATAATATTTTATTTATTTTAGCCACGTTCCCTGCATGATCTTACTAACACAACTCGCTTCCTGCCCTACTTACTGTCAGTAGACGACTTACAAACTAGCTTAACCATATAATGACCACAACACTCATTCCATCAGTCGTAAATTTGCTTATGTTAAAGGGGAAAACCAAAATTCCACCTTTTGTTGGCCGTGCCGGGAACAGAACCTGTTACCTTTCGCATAGTGGGTAAACGCTCAACCACCTTAGCTAAGGTTTAGAACAAACGATAGCACTGCAATCATCGCGAATGAAAATCACCATTTTCGGTAAAACTTTTTATCGACAAGAAGTAATTAATTATCATTACTTTAGTAAAAATATACAGCTTTTGTTTTTCACTATTATTTTATGCAATTAAATCGCAATGAAATTGTAGGCTTATCCTATACTCTGTTTGGAGCCATTTAAAATAAATGCTGGGGTGATCATAAAACAATATCAATACTAAGTATTATGGTTAATAACATCAATTTCAAATTTCTGTGGCCACATGGTTTAAGGCGTCACTCTCCTGTTATATTAGAATAATGATAACCGGAAGCTCGGGGTTCATATCTTGATCGGGTGTACTCTCCTTCCACGCGAATTCACCTAGACTTCCTCTAAAATTCAACCTTCCTCATCCCTAACTCATTAGCGTTATCTATACTTATAAAATAACATGTCCTGACTGACTGATTGACTGATTCATCATCGCCGAGCGCAAACTATCAAGGCTACAAGCATGAAATTCGGACTGTATATTCATTTTGTTATGTAGGCACCCACTAAGAAAGGATTTTAGAAAATTCCACCCCAAAGGGGTCAAAATAGGGGATGATAATATGCATGAAAGTCCGTCATTTTGAAAGTTACATAAACAAAATTTTGTATTTCGGTTATTGACGTAAAACAAATAAATACGTGTTTCAGGAATTTTGGAAATTTTATTTAATAAGGGATGAAAAGGGGGTTAAAGTTTGTATCGGACTTGCATTATTTTTGATCTGAGGTCAAGTTATGGTCATTAACGTAACGTAATATTTTAAATTAATCTGTAAATACATATGTATATTTTCGTATTTGTATATAATCAACTTCCACGCGAGCAAAGCCGCGGGCAACAGCTATCTAGTTAGTACATATGATTATAAGCTGAACAGGTGGTAAGATGCGGTGCTAAGAAAACATTACTTTCAAATATTACCTGCTTTGGTGGGCACGCGGACTAAATGTCAGGTTCATCTAGACTGGTTTGCCTGCTATAGGGAGGTTGGGCTGAGTGTACTAAGACTGTTTTCTCCCTAAATTGTTTCTTACTCTTAACTCCACGCGCATACGAAATCATTTCCTCTAAATTCTTTCCTCCTCGCTATTAAATTGAGGATTTCCCAGACAACAAAGATTAAAGTGCATAAGGGACCATACAAGTACTACTTTAATGTATTCATACGCTAGGTTATGGGATCTGCAGCAGGTTATTTTTTTATAGATGTTATCAATTTCGGCTGCAAAAAAAAAGTATTTTCTAAAATACCTTTATAAAAATATGGCTGTATATCAATTAATAACTAATAAACCCGTACCCGCTTCGGTGGCTGCATAGTCCAAGGCGCTACTCTCTCAGTAGATTATACTGCCGATGATGGGGAGCTCGAGGTTCGAATCTCGGTCAGGTGTACTGAGGGTGGTTTTCTCACTCTCCTTCCACGCAAATTCTGGTGCACTTCTTATAAATATAACTTTCCTCATCCCTAAATTAACTATCATAACGAGTACATAAGCGTATATAAAAAAAATCGCTACAATACCACGTGACCATCAGTTGGACCAGAAGCCGCTAACGAATCGGGTCAACTAATTGCTACGCCAGCGATCGTTTATTGCGATGAATAATTCAAACCGCAGGGCAGTTAAAACTGTAAAGTTGCACAGCCTGCCTGAGGATACCGAACTCGTGCGTGCCTTTTGACAGTGATTTATGGTGTAACAAGGTACACCCCGCAGCTATCTCGCAACCGGGCAGCTATCTCGCAAGTGCGGGACTAGGTTTACTGGCGCGGTGTGTTCCGAGTGTTTGTGTGTGGTCGGGAGCATTGATGACTAAACTGACAGGCCGAGGTGTTGGCTCGGATCACGCGGGATAACTACTTAATATGGAGGAGCCTATAGCGGTGCGCTGCTCAATCATGCGGCGGACAGCATTGGCCAAAAGGTTTGCATCATTACGATATTTTCGGCAAATCCGTTGCCCTGTCCAAAACAAGTCTTCCAGAATATCCTATTAGCAGCTTTTTTTCAACTTTCTCATTTAAAGAGAAAGTATTGTAATCTTGAAAACTTGATACATCAAGACTATGATGCAACTTTGTTTTAAATATCCCCGAACCACCAAAAAAATGTATATCTGTCCCTGGCCACAGATATGAAATGGTTCGATAGATTTTGTTCCACGTGATATTTAGATATTCTATGACTATGCCTTAGGACTTTTTTTGAAGTTATACTTCTTTAGGCGGGTTATGAAAAAATGATGAGAGTGAAATTTTAAGATGCGCGCGCATCACTGTAACACAAAAGTAACAGGTTGAAGCTAAACCGCTCATTAAGTCTCGAAAAAAAAAAGCTACCAACCAAAGTAGAAATAGAACCTCTGTTAGTCGCGCATGTTGGTACGCTCGTCACCTCTGATCACTGTTTTCATATATATAATATTTATCCACATGTTTCTAGTTTCTACATTCACAACACGTGTTTTAGTGTCATACAAGTGCGAATTATATATGTGCTAATAAATTATATTCAGTAGTGATTTAAATTGAATATTTTGATTAATATTATTTACTATTCGTAAATATTAGTGAAAGAAATTGTGCTTATAGACTTTTTCAAGTGCTCCAATATAATTGAGGTTAACTATCCGTATGTATTATTTATTGATATAAATTAAAATATTATTATTTAACATAATTAATATAAATATTATTAAATTATTATTGTTAATTATTTATTATTGGTTATTTAATATTTACAAAATAAAGAAATAAAATTACTAAAACATTTAATAAAAAATTTGTGATAAAAATTTTAATCGAACATCAAATTAAAATATTAATTTTTAATATTTATTATTAAATTGAATAAATAATAAATATTTATAAAAATAAATGAACAAATTTAATGAAAACTTTTTGATAAAAATGAAAAGTGAATATTAAATTAAGAAAATAATAAATATTTAAAAAATTAATAAACTTAAATTCAATTTTTGAATTTATTTAAATTTATTCATTTACTTTTAAAATATTAAATAATCAATAATAAATATTTAAAATTAAGAATCTTATAATATTTAGTACAAATTATGTCATATATATTTATTATTTAATTTTTCAAATTTAAACAACTTTATTGACTGTGTTGACTATCCTTTTCCAGTCTTTTTATCATTTTATTGTAATTAATTATTTGCATGCAATTAAAAACTATTTTTTAATGATGCCAAAGAAGTATAACTTCTCACGCGCTACATAAGTACACACACCATTTTTTTCTACCTTAAGCCTTAAATTAATGGTAGTTTACCAATGCGTAGCTATTTGGAAATACACATTTTTAGAAAAATGGCTTATATTTGTTTAAAATGGATCGCTAGCGAGTGTTTAATCTCTCAAATGAAACTGTAGACTTGACTTTTGGGTGTGAAAATTGATTTAAGGGTTACTGATGAGTTTTTTAATTTGAATTATTTTGAAAATGTAGTTCAAATGGATATCTGGGTGTTGTTTATCATGGCTATAATAATAATAAGCTTTTATTTTTACAAATTAAAACAAATTTGAGGGCAATTTACTGTTTTTGAAAATTTAAAATTTGCCAAAAATATTTTAACAATTTGGTTTAAAATGTTTATTTTGACTAAGACATTAGGGGTTTGTTTTTCTGATGAAAACTTGCTTAAGTAGGTTAGCTATCGAAATCCTATTTCTAAAACTGTTACTCCAAGTTATATGAGAAAATGTTAGGTTACCTGGTGGTATAGTGGTAAGGTGTCAGACTTCTGAGCTGGCGGCCGGGGTTCAATCCTCGGTCCCGGCACAGATTTATCTGATTACCAAACCCTTCCTTCACCTCTGACAAGACATCTTGTGAATGTGGGGAATTCCAGGCCCCACGTGGTTCGGATTCCACGTTAAACTGTAGGTCCTTCATTTCATCTCACAATCACCCTTCATTACACATTAGCGTAAGTGCGTATAACCCGAACGGGTAGTAAGACGCGGTGCTAATAATAATAATAATTAAATCGTGAAACTTCATCTTCTTTCCTTGTTTGATTCTTCCTGGTCCCGTTGTGCCTTCCATATTTCTTTCTAAGACCATTTAATTTCTGATAATGTGACCGACCCACCAGTTGGTACATTAAATCACGCGCAGAATGGTTCTATTTTCATTCACTCTTCTTTTAACCTCTTCATTAGTCAGGCACTCTATCTGTCAATCATATCTTTTCAATTCTCAAGATGTGGGTAGTACGAGAGTTATCAACGGCTTAACCCAAGAGCTAGGAGTGCGTAAGGCTGTTTAAAGGAAATGTATTAGCATTTGCATTGAAATTGGGGGGAAAATGTATTTATCTTGGTATGATGACGATAGGGCCCCCTAAGAGGAATTTTATCATGGGTAAGAAGTTTTTTCGGGCCCCCTTCCATTTCCCGTTACTCCTGTCTAAAAAAGATTAATCAATCCTATTTGAAATACTAATACTAATAATTGGTAATAGTAATAGTAGTGGAAATGTAATTTTGGTCTTGAATATATGCAAATATTTCTGAGATCCCAGGAAATGTCCAGGTGTCTTTAATACCTCCGGGTACGATGTACCCCCTGCACCCTTTTCTCATAGGGTCTGAGTGTTACCCTAATTTCTCGTACAATTTCACGAGTCGATTCAAGACGGTTTTCTTGTTTACAACTGTCGATATTAAGGGGTCCGCCGTGGGGCCCAACACGACCTAGAGCGTTCCACCAGTAGCGGACCACATGTCCTAACTCAACCTTGTTAGCAACGCTGATGTAATTATTAAAATAAGAGTCAGCCCGGGGGGAGTTTGGAACAGCCTGTAGGTGCCTTACCAGTTAGGAACCCATCAACATAATCATTCGGGTTTTGGGGAGTTTATGTAGCCGATTAGGGGGGGGGGGGGAACTTGGCAAAACCTAAAGTGCACATTCTTTTTGTTGCTTTCCATTTTAAATATAACTAAGATTTATACCAATTCATGTACATTCATTTATTTAGCACCCGTTCGGATTATACGCTTAAGTACTAATTACGCTAATGGGTTATATGCTATGAATTGGTAAGGTTTAATTATTTAAAGAAAGTGAACCCGCATTAGCGTAGAGGGAGAGTGGAAAACTATTTAGGAAAAACCACCCTCATTTCACCCGACCGTGATTAGAACCTCAATCTACCAGTCCTTGGCAGCCTAGCTCAACACGAAAGTAGTGCGTTAGCTAACTACGACACCGAGGAGGGTCATATACATACAAAACGTTGTACTATATTGTTTCTGAATTATTTATATATTGAATTTATAACTTGATGAAGGGGTATTTTTTGAGATTCGATTGAAAGAAAAAAAATTGACGTGAGTGAAAAATATATTTGGTGCAAAATCGACTTAAAATTTTAAGAAACAAATTTTTAGCTTGACTAGAGATGACAATTTTCTTCAAACCGTCAAGGATTGTGAGAAAACTCAAATAAATTAATAATATTTCTGTTAAAAAATTTGTTCATAGCAATTAAACGACCGTAAGGTTATATTTTATAGATGAAGCAAATACAAAAACATTATTTTACTTCAAGATGAAGTTCAATATAACCAACATTTTATAGACACGTACAGTAGATAATTATGTCTGCTCTTTCAGAACATGATATTTTCATATGGGATTAAAGCAATGATACCCAACCTGGGGGTCGCGGCGTTAATCCGAAGGGGTGGCAAAATTTGCGAGGACTACAACCTTGTGCTGTATTTAGTCTTTTAAGAGATTTTGATGATTATAGAAAAGTTCAAAATACAAATAGAAACAGAATATTTTGGCTATTTTACTCCGACTGCATGTTTACCGACACAGTTAATAATATTCTGAACACATCAAATTAAAGATAAAAATGACAAATATTGCCACCAAGGGACTTCTGGCAACCATCAACCATACAAAGTTTCGTATATGGTCTTAAAATGTAACAATCCTCATTCTTTTGGATATATACTCGTTTTGGCTGCTGCTGTCGAAATCACTTGATAAGATTGGCAAAACGTCTACAGATCTAGTCCGAAAGATCCCTCTGGCAGAAAACACGGTGGGAAGACGGGATATCCGACATGGCGCAAGACATACAAGAACAGTTGACTGACGCTTTGAACTTGTCAAAATTTGCAATAGAGGTCGAAGAAGCCACTAACTCGGTGAAGGATGCCCTCCTTATAGCTTATGTTAGATACATCAATAACAGATCTGTCAAAGAGGACCTATTGTTCTGCAAGCCAAGTCTGGGAAGAGCCAGTGCAGAAGGACTTTTCAAGATTCTAGACGATTTTTTGATAGCAAATAAGATGCAGTGGTAAAATTGTGTTGCGATATGCAGTGATGGTGCTCCAGCCATGCCTGGAGAAAGGAGTGGTTTATAAGCTCACGTGAAAGGGAAGGCTCCCAATGCCATCTGGACTCATTGTACAGAACTAATTGTTGTATTTAGTTCCATCATTAAAATAGTGAACTACATTAAGACAAGACCAACTGAATCACGTTTGTTTGCTGCTTTATGGAGGGAACAGGGGTGAACACAGTTCATCTCTTACACTACTTGCTACATGCTGGTTGTCACGCGGGAAATGCATGCAAGGTGTTTGAAGACAAGGATGAAATTAGTCTTTACCTCAAAGACAGTGATTATCCCGAAAATAAAAATGAGATCAATAAGAACAGTTTCTTGTGCAAACTAGTCTAATTTGCTGATACATTTGTAACATGTCAATGCAAGGATATGGCTTGGTTTAAACTAAATATAGGAATCAGCTTAATCTAGAGACGGATCTTAGACTGGCTATTTCTTCACTAGTGCCAAGGTTTAATAAACTATGTGCATCAATTCAGGTTCCTATCTACAAACTTTGTTTTATTAATTGTTTATTAAAAGTGAGTGATACATTTGATAATAGTTGTATAATCATTTATATCAATTAAAAATCTAGGATTCAAATGAAAGGAATCATGACGATCTCAGAGGCAAAAATTGGGGTCGCACTTCGAAAAAGGTTGGAAACCTCTGTATTAAAGAGTAATTTAAGCTGTTAAGCTCATTTTATTGTCTCAAATAGGAAATAATGCTTCGATTAAAAATAAAACATACTAAGAGGACTATACAGAACAGAAACCAAGAGAGACTATACAGAACAGAAACCAAGAGGAACTATACAGAACAGAAACCAAGAGAGACTATACAGAAACAAACAAGAAACATACAGAAATAACAAGAGAGACTATAAGACAAACAGAGAGACTATACGAAAGAACCAAGAGAGACTATGCAGAACAGAAACCAAGAGAGACTATACAGAACAGAAACCAAGAGGAACTATACAGAATACAAGAGAACATACAAAGAACAAGAGACTATAAGAACAGAAACAGAGACTAACAGACAAAACCAAGAGAGACTATACAGAACACAAACCAGAACATACAGAAACCAAACAAGAGGAACTATACAGAACAGAAACCAAGAGAGACTATAAACAGAAACAAGAGGAACTAACAACAGAAACAGAGAGACTACGACAACAAGAGAACATACGAACAAACAAGAGAGACTATAGACAGAAACCTTAAGCTAAGAAGCTTAAGAGGGTTGTGCAATATGATTCGCTGTTAAACGGAAGCACATGATCTTATTTAAATAAATTTCATTTTTATTGGTAAATGCTAATCGTATTAAAATTGTTGAATAATATTTTCCTTGTTCCATGTTTTGTTTTTTTTTAACAAGAGAACAAGTAAAATGAAAAAAAAAAAGCTTATTTCTTAGGTAGAAATTTTAAAGTTTTGATAAAAGTTTGATTTGTAAATTGTAACTGTTCATTATAATGGGTTTTTTTTATTCAAAAGAGTTTCGTGGCTAAAAAGATTTTCAACTGTATCTAATTCACTACCTTTGTGTGAATGGTGAAGGAGCTTCTTGCATTGATTAATAGGTTTGCTAGGTCTTTAATTAAAATTTTAAGGTGTAGAACTAACAATAGTATTTGGAATGCTATGTGTTTGTAAGACAACTGTGAAGACTGTGAATCAAATACATTACTTTCTTGTATTCAATTGAACAGTGTGTTTCCATTTGATAGCTTGCTCAAAGCTCATTCATTAAGTAGATTATATGAAATGTTGACATGTAGAGTTTAAAAAAATGTATTTGAACGTGGGTTAAAATCCCAAAGTTTTAACTAAAATTACCACTGCTCTACCAACTGACCTATTCGAGGAATCACTGGTACGTTAGCTCAAAGGTATAGGATTCAGATTGCCTAATTGCCTCAAAACATCTTTACTTTTAAAGTTTAATGGATTTGTGAAAAAATATCACAAGTTAAAAATTACTACGTGTTATTTTTGGACTGTAGCAGGTAAAAAAATACTATCGAAATGCAAAAAATAAGAAATAAAAATATTGATTCAAAAGTTTTTTGTTTGATGTACTAATTTGAGTGTTTATCAAATTACAAAGTCCAGTTTTCCAGGCTTTTTTTGGAGATCAATTTCTCTATGTATATTCAGGAGTGACAATCTATTAAAGCGGTCCTGACCCATCGTGTTCCTGAGATAGGTTTTTAGCCTTCAAAAGACCGTTCACTGGTGCTTGTGGTTACTGGGAGGGTTGCAAACATTTTTAACGACACAAAAATATGTGGATAATTTTTTTTTTTGTCACATTGATAGCCGTTTTTGGTTGAGTTCTTTCGTTGCAACGATAGTGCCACAATTATTTTAGTTTCCCTTCTAACACTACCATTTAACTATTTGAAGCTTTTCTCATACCTTTACACACAGCCTAATAAACTATCTAATTATTGATAGGTTTGAGTGCCAGAAAGGACTTTGTTCTCGGACAACTTTAATTTATAGTCATTTATAAATAAGAATAATTAATTATATATATAATACTAGACAATCCCGCACGGCGTTGCCCATGACCCACTGTGTTATAACATTTATATAAGGCCCTCACTTGCCCCCTACCCCCTACCTGTGACCCACTGTAGTATAAGATTTATATAAGGCTCCCCCCCCCCCCCCCATGGTGCCCGGTTTCAAATGGAAACGTTATCTCTGAAACGTAATTATAAGCCAGATTATGTCAATAAATATAGCTATACTAGATAGCTGTTGCCCGCGGCTTTGCTCGCGTGGAAGTGATTATATACAAATACGAAAATATACATATGTATTTACAGATTAATTTAAAATATTACGTTACGTTGATGACCATAACTTGACCTCAGATCAAAAATAATGCAAGTCCGATACAAACTTTCACCCCCTTTTTCATCCCTTATTAAATAAAATTTCCAAAATTCCTGAAACATGTATTTATTTGTTTCACGTCAATAACCGAAATACAAAATTTTATTTATGTAACTTTCAAAATGACGGACTTTCATACATATTATCATACATATTATCATCCCCTATTTTGACCCCTTTGGGTGGAATTTTCTAAAATCATTTCTTAGTGGATGCCTACATAACAAAATGAATATACAGTCCGAATTTCATGCTTGTAGCCTTGATAGTTTGCGCTCGGCGATGATGAATCAGTCAGTCAGTCAGTCAGTCTAGTCAGTCAGGACATGTTATTTTATAAGTATAGATTATACCTTGTGTCAAACCCTCGACATTTTTATGAGGAATAAATTAAATTTTCAAAATAAAATATAGCCTATGTTACTTGCTGATAATGTAGCTTTATATTGGTTAAAGAACTTTTAAAATCGGTCCATAGTTTTTGAGTTTATCCATTACAAACAAAAAAACAAAAAATCAAATCTTTCCTCTTTATAATATTAGTGTAGATTTAAAAATATCGTTTTAGGTCGTCATTTTTTTAGGATGGCGGATATAATCAACTTTTAAAGAGTGGCACTATATTCCATTTTATTGAGAAAAAAACTATAGCACTATGTTAAATTCATGTTAATATCAAAAAGTGAATGAGGGTTATGCTTAGCAACTCCACTGTTACGTTAGGTGGGGAGTTGTGAGGTTTGGGAATTATTTCAATATTTACAAAGCTATGTTATGTTATGTTGGTACTTTGTTTGGCACCCCCTCGTACTGACGCCCCGGGCATCCACCCGGTTCTGATCATATTCAACAACAAAGCCACGTAAACTTTCGCATTTTTTTAATCACTACCACTAGCTAACAGTTATAGTTCAAATCTTTGTTTTAATTTTCGAAAGTTATCGCCACATTGTTTTCAAAAGACAGAGACTGGGGCAATCTTACATCAATTTATATATGAAGGGTGGAGGGAAAAAAACCAACAGATTACAAACACTAAAAAATTTTAGGGGAAAGAAAATAAACTCTGAAACACTTAAAATAAGATATTTTTGAACCTTTCTCAGTGAAAATATTTTTAGACGTTGGTTTACTCCTTCTGTTTTCACAATGAAACTAAGATTACATTAGGTTTTAATTTACTTGTGCAATTAATTATTTAACCAAACAAAGGTTGGATTGCTGTTGGGTTTTCCCCTGGATTTTGTAATATTCAAAATACATTTTTATAACTTTATTAATTATGTAGGCCTAATCCCACTTTAAAACACATTGACTTATGTTGGCAACCAATATTCTGTAAGTCTAAAGGCCTAGGTTTATCACTGTTCATCATTGTAAAGTCTTTCATGAATTACTGGAGCTTGATTTCCCATTATAATTCGTGATTTGAAAATTGAGTAGTAAATACGGCCGTACAATCTCCCACAGCTTAGCCTGAGAGCAGATTAAAAAACATCATGAATGAGTAGAGATGCTTTTTTTTTATATAGTAGTTAACAATATAAAAGTTATGGGAACTAAACAATAACATTTACTTCGATGTTTTCCTAAAAAAAAAAGTAGCCTAAGTTTAGTTTTTAAAAAAATATTTTTAATTTGCTAAAGTAGGTCCTAATTTTTAGAACAATAAAATTATCAGGAGATTTATCTCTAAAAATCACTTTGATCGTGATGTAATCCTCATGGTGTCCAGATAGCAATTCAGTCTGATGAATAGCAATAAGTTGGCTGTAGTACTCTTCATCTTCACAGAACTTCATTAGGACTTCCAGATCCTTATACTTCTCCTCGGGCAGTGGACGATTGTCTAGCTTCTTCCTTGACATTGGTTTTATTTTTGTAGAACCAGTCAGCTTTCTTGAGGTGTAGTTTTTCTTCTCGTCTACCTACGCTGCAACTTTAATCTATCCTCACCACTTGTTGCATTAGCAATTTTCCTTCTAGATCAGTGATTTTAGATTTATGTTGATCGCACCAACAGCACGTTTTGGTTCGAGGGTAACCGAAAACGTTGTTGAACTCTTAACACAAAAATATGTCTGAATGTTTTGTAAGAAATCTATCTGAATGTCAGAATCTTTGGTTATTTTAAGAAGCTTTTTGACATTCAAATCTTCTGAAAGGTACAGGTTTTGGGAGTTCAAGTTGTAATATGCTTTGCAACTCTCTGAGGAGCCAAAAAAAAACCCTGCATTTCTGCTTCACGAGTCTTTTGGGCGAGCTTATGAGGTTGATTACTATGCTTTCCTAGTCCATCGGTTGGTGACCTAACAGTTTCCCTTAAATGTGTTTTAATTGTGTGTAGCCGGAAAGGTTTAATTACAAAGAACAATTGAAACTCTTTTAAACATACTGGTACTACTATTAAAGATTGCAAACAAAATGGAACTTCTCATTTTACCATGAAAATACTTTTAAGGGTACTTTACATAAGCAAAAATTTCCAATTTTGATCAAATCTCCGCAACTATTTGAGATACGAAATAACTTATTGTAAAACTCTTTTATTTGAAGTTGACTAAATTTTATAAAACCAATAGTTTATTAGCTATAAACTTTTTTTTTAGTTATTTGAAAAAAAAAAAGTTTTTTATGCTCGTTGGTGAACAGAGGTGTTCCTTTTTTCTCAATGTTTCTGTAACACTGTATATTATTTCATTTAAGCGCTTTGTTGGAGTGTTTTGCGACTATGTATGTTATTTTGTTTAACAAATCTTACACGTTTTTGGTAACTGTTTCTAGTTTAAATATAAATAACATATTTGCTGTGCATCGTACTTTTTTTTTTTTAAATTCGTTGTTTGACAATGATTTTGAAAAGAATACATTTATAAGTAATAGTCCGTTGTTTTATAAGCCCCCCTACGTCATGGTGCGCTAATATTTTCTCCCACCCCGACGTTAGGTGTGTGGTCCTAGTATCTAGGCGGGGTGCTAACCGAGGACTCTTCAAAAGTCATCAAGCTAGTGATGCTGGTCTGTCCGTCATCATGACAGTGACAGACGCGGCCTGTCATCACTCTAGACATGATCGCCTGGTGAGGTAGCAGTCAAAACTGGGGGAAGATCAACACAAACACCTTTATAACTCAAAGTCAACCTAAAATTGTGATAAATGTAACATTCCGCCTGAGCCAAGACCTCAAAACTACCCTTCCTTTAAACATAAGCTTCCCGCTTGGGTGTATTTTAATAGACTAGACTGCAGATGGTGGATATAATAAGGTTCATATCCCGGTTGAGTGTAGTGATATTAGTTTTCCTTGATCTATTTAACTCTCCCCCCACGCAAAACGGGTACGCTTTCTCAAAATTCGAGCTTCATCATCCCTAACACACTGGCGTAATCTATACTTTTAAAATAACATGTCCTGATTGATTGATGACTGACTGACTGACTGACTGATTCATCATCGCCGAGCGCAAACTATCAAGGCTACAAGCATGAAATTCGAGCTTCATCATCCCTAACACACTGGCGTAATTAGTCCATATACGAAGAGCCCGAAAGATTAGTAAGACGTGTTTTTTTTTAAACTACAATATTATGTGGTCGTTGACATTATTTACAGGCCAAATCTTCAACATAAACGTGTACATTTGTTAAAAATTTCTAGTTATCCACAATGCGAACGTAATGTGAATAGTGAAACTTAAGCTTTAGAACACTTTAGTATTACTTTACACTGATATGGCTTTCTACCTTAGTAGTGGTTTGTTACAATGACAATAATAATGTAATGACCATTTTGTATTATATGACCATCTGTTTTAATTCTTTGACCGTTTTATTTAGCTATCGTGTATTCAATTTAAGGATCAACAATTGAATACCCGGAATAATTTGTATAAACTTACAAATTTAACTTGTTTGTCTACTCCTGCCTTAATCTAGGTTAAGATAGAACATTTAATTCTGTTTACAATTCAACATTAAACTACAATTAGGTCGACTCATTAGAAACAGCCTTCATTTGTAAAAAAAACGGTGATATGATCATTGTGGTTACATTTCCTTAGTGAATATGTTAGAAAATATGTTTGTTATTTGGACCGGTACTTCGCCAACCTACATGGCAACATTCTGACAAAAGTCACGTGATTTATCATGTAGCATTACACACTTAGAATTTACCTGTGAACAGTCGCCAAATGGTTGTAGTAGTCAACTACAGTCTATTTTTTTTTATATAGAAAGTTCCCTGATGGATAGGGTTTAGTATAGTCCCGCAGTTATCCTCTGCTTGTCGTAAGAGGCGACTTAAAGGGGAATATTTTGCACAGAATGTACCTCGTGTAAGACAAAGCTTTCCTATATCCTTGCGTTCACCCTTTCCCCTTTCTTCTTCCTTCCCTTTCACCTTCCTCTGCTATTTACTGACTTCTCCCCTTTTTATTTCCTTACTTCTTCTCTTTCCCTGCTATTCAGTCCTGTGAGAAGCTATTAGGTTTCTTCGTTGATGACCTCGGTAAGTTAAATGTCTTCCCTCGGACAATATATGGATACCATTGCACTTGAGCTCATGGTAGAGCGTCGATTGTAATATCTTAGTAGAAGGACCTGAGTCTGATAGTAACCAGCTATCCTATTTTGACTCCTGAGTGCTCTGTTGGCATTATCCACTCTGCTCCTGGAATCCCCTGGTGGACCAGGCAGCCAGTTCATCTCCCTCCTGAGGCGAGTTTGGGTGTCATGTTTTTAGATCTAAAGGGTTATGTTCGGCGTGGGTTCTTACGCACCCGGCACTTAAGGACGGTGTGTCGCGATGGCCCTCTTCTATACGAAAGTCTAGGAGAGAGGAGGTCATCGTGACGAGACTCCGCGTCGGGCATACATTTCTAACCCATGGATTTTTACTAAGAGGGGATCCACCTCCAGTGTGTGATCTATGCGATGCTCCCCTTAGTGTGCACCACATTTTGGTGGAGTGTCGCAAACTAGCCCCTATCCGTCTGGCTCTTGATTTTAAAGGTGACCTTCGGTTTTTGTTACGTGACAGTGCGGATGGAGTCATATATTTACTCCATTTTATACGTCAAGCGAATCTTTAAAGTTCCATTTGAGTCTCACCCTTTTAGGACGTCTCACTAGGATATTATCTCATATTGAGATTAGTTTTAACACTTTTAGTATCGTTATATGTTTGTTTTGTCTTTTTAATGAGTACATAGACCTCCGTTTTTTTTATCAGGTTTATTATCATCTCTAAACCATAATAATAAACCATTTGAGTTCCACTCCTATTGAGTATGTTTCATATTGTAATTTTACTTTAGTGCTTTCATATGCTTATTCCGGCTGGTTAGTTATTTACTATAACTCTCCTTATGGGAATTTTACAAGGTTTATAATCTCGTTTAAGGCCCTTTCGATCTCACTTTGCTGACTAGCCTAAAACTCCAATAATAAAAATATAAAGTAACTAGATAGCTGTTGCCCGCGTTTGCTCGCGTGGAAGTTGATTTATACAAATACGAAAATATACATATGTATTTACAGATTAATTTAAAATATTACGTTACGTTATGACCATTAACTTGACTCAGATCAAAAAATGCAAGTCCGATACAAATTTCACCCTTTTTCATCCCTTATTAAATAAAATTTCAAATTCCTGAAACACGTATTATTTGTTTTACGTCATAACCGAAATACAAAATTTTGTTTATGTACTTTCAAAATGACGGAATTAATACATTTATCATGCATATTATCATCCCTATTTTGACCCCTTTGGGGTGGAATTTCTAAAATCCTTTCTTAGTGGGTGCTACATAACAAAATGAATATACAGTCCGAATTTCATGCTTGTAGCCTTGATGTTTGCGCTCGGCGATGATGAATCAGTCAGTCAGTCCGATACAAACTTTCACCCCCTTTTTCATCCCTTATTAAATAAAATTTCCAAAATTCCTGAAACACGTATTTATTTGTTTTACGTCAATAACCGAAATACAAAATTTTGTTTATGTAACTTTCAAAATGACGGACTTTCATACATATTATCATACATATTATCATCCCCTATTTTGACCCCTTTGGGGTGGAATTTTCTAAAATCATTTCTTAGTGGGTGCCTACATAACAAAATGAATATACAGTCCGAATTTCATGCTTGTAGCCTTGATAGTTTGCGCTCGGCGATGATGAATCAGTCAGTCAGTCCGATACAAACTTTCACCCCCTTTTTCATCCCTTATTAAATAAAATTTCCAAAATTCCTGAAACACGTATTTATTTGTTTTACGTCAATAACCGAAATACAAAATTTTGTTTATGTAACTTTCAAAATGACGGACTTTCATACATATTATCATACATATTATCATCCCCTATTTTGACCCCTTTGGGGTGGAATTTTCTAAAATCATTTCTTAGTGGGTGCCTACATAACAAAATGAATATACAGTCCGAATTTCATGCTTGTAGCCTTGATAGTTTGCGCTCGGCGATGATGAATCAGTCAGTCAGTCAGTCAGTCAATCAGGACATGTTATTTTATAAGTATAGATAAACTGTTGCACTTAAAAACCACAAAGCAAAAAAGCCATATGACACGGCACTGCTAAATACTCCTCAAAACAACCGTTTGCGCAGTTTTACTGTCGTCAAGAGAAATAAGCATTGGGGAGGGGAGGTAAGGAGCTCGCCAGATATGTTGAAACTCGTTCAACCTACCCAAAAACCCATGGGTTTAAACAACTTTGGTAGCGCATGTGCAGCGACGTCTGACCGCTACTAGCCTCCCTCATTGTGAGCCACGCTGTAGTCACGAGCAAGTTTTTAGCAAGCTTAGGCGTTGTCCTACGTGAGCGAACAGAAGCGAGCGGCGCGGCACGGTGCGGCGCGGTGCGGTGCAGTGCAGTGCAATGCAAGCAAAACGAAGCGATTGTTTTACGTGGGCGAATACAAAAAAACAAGCGATAAGAGTTTAGTAATCAATAGCTATGATGTTGTCTTCAAGGAAATGTCAACTCTTACTTTCAGAAGCTGTAGTTCTAAAAAGTATAACAAACTAAAAAAAATCTAGCTGTAAGATATCTCCAACATATTCTATCTATTTGGTGAAGGAATCTTACGGTGAATTTCACCATTTATATGAAGAGCTAAGAAATGATTCAAACTTGTTTCCTAGGTAAGCAAGGATGTTTCCTGGCATCTTTGATTACATTGTGAATACATTAAAAGATAAAATGATATACAGTTCAACTAATTTTCAAGGTCCTATATCAAAAGAGGAGAGATTAATGTTGACATTTAGGTAAGTAAATTAACTTATTAATTAAATGTGTTTACTATATTTAGGAATTAACGGAAATAATGCTCAAAGCCATTTTCATAACATTGTTTATTAAAAAGTTTGAATGTTGTTGAATCATCTTGTTCACTTGAATAGTGAGAATGGGCTGTTGATGTGGTAAGCTGTAGGAGGCAGATGTTGAATGCTGTGCTCGCCAGAATAGCAATCTTGAACTGCTGCTGAGACTGGTGGAGGACTTTGTTGATAATAAACATCCAGGTGTAGTTTTCTCTGTTGTACATTGAAAAGCTCGTGTACCAATATATTTTGGACGGTGTGTCGCGGTGGTTCTCTTCTATACGAAAGTCTAGAAGAGAGGAGGTCATCGTGACAAGACTCCATGTCGGGCACACATCACTGACCCATGGGGGATCCACCTCCAGTGTGTGATGCCCCCTTAGTGTGTACCACATTCTGTTGGAGTGTCGCAAGTATGCCCCCATTCGCCTGGCTTTTGATTTCAAAGGTGGCCTTCGTTTTTTATTACGTTATAGCGCGGATGGAGTTAAATGTTTACTCCTTTTAATACGTCAGGCTAATATTTTAAACGCCATTCGAGACACTTTTGTAAAGTGACTCATTTCGTTTCTATCTCATATTGAGAATATTTTTAACATTTTTAGTGTACTTTAATATGTTGTTTCATCTTTTTAACATTTTAGTATGCTTTAATATGTCCTTTTTGTCTTTTTAACATTTTACCTTTTAATATGTTCGTGTTGTCTTTTTAACTTACATATTATATTCTAAAAATGTTTGTTTTGTATTTTAATGTAGTTTATACACCTGTGGTTTGTAGCAGGTGTATAATTTTTTTAGTGTACATTAATATTTTGTTTTTAACTTTTTATTAACATTTTTAGTATCCATAAAAATGTATGTTTTGTCCTGTTAACATTTTATATTTTAATGTGTTTGTTTTGTCTTTTTAACTAATATATTATATTTTTTAATTGTTTGTTTTTTATTTTTAACGGGTGTTTAGCAGGTGTATTGATCAATTTGTACTATAGTCCATTGGCGCACTCCATTGTATTAATCAAATGCTATCTCAAATTGATATATATTTTTACTATTATTATTATTATTATTATAATTTATAGGCCCACAGGTGACCTGGTGGTCTAGGGGTAAGGTGTCGGACTTCTATGCTGGCGGCCGGGGTTCGATCCTCGGTCCCGGCAAAGATTTATCTGATTACCAAACCCTTCCTTCACCTCTGACAAGACATCTTGTGAATGTGAGGAATGCCAGGCCTCCACCGTGGTTCGGATCCCACGTTAAACTGTAGGTCCTTCATTTCATCTCACTATCACCCTACCATTACACATTCCCCCCTGCGGGACGGGGTTTAGAATAGTCCCGCAGTAACCCCTGCTTGTCGTAAGAAGCGACTAAAAGGGGAGGCTTCTGTGCAGGACGTACCTCGTGTGGGACAAACCTATCCTATATCTTTCCTTTCACATCATTTTCTTCTTCCTTTACTTTCCACCTTTTTTTCACTCTTCCCCTTCGCTTTATCTATCCTTACCTTTTTCTTCCTTTCCCCCACCGTTCATCCTGCACAGAGGCCTTTGGCCTTTCCGTTGACGACCTTGGCAACTAACCCGGCTATTCTCTGTTTATTATTGGATACCACTGCCTTGAGCTCCCGAATGAAAGTGCGCCGGTTGTAATATCTTGGTAGAAGGGCCTTAGGGATGACAATAACCGGGTACCCTACCTCGAGAAAAGACCGGTTGCGTTCACGAAGGCCCGGACGTAAAATTGGCACTTTCCTGCACCCACTTGCTGCGATGACCTCTCTCCTGGCGCAGCCCCACGCGAAGGTTGTCATGTCTAGCGTCGTGTGGGGTTTCCCGCCAGGAGGGTTAACAGGGCCTCATGTGGTAGAACCAACTTGGATCACCCTGGGTCTACGATCCGAGTATTGTGCAGGTTGTCCCCAAAAAAGGCATGGCCACCTCCATTGTCACCGCTGACACCTCACTGTCCGCTAGCAACGTACTGCCACACCCCGCTGGCAACTCACTGCCCGGCCCTCACAGGGCCGTATTAATGATAAGAGCCGGAAACGGGTAAGGCCGTCAAGCCCTTTAACAGAAAAAGTCCAGGAAGTTGTGAGGCCCCAGCCCCGCTTCCTGGTAATGTCTCGAGTAGAGGAAAACGAAAGTCTTAAGCGAGTAAGCCCATTTATCCTCGAAAGAGTGATAAATGGTGCAGCACAGTCTGACGTCTCAATAAGAAAACTGCGTGATGGCACTATAATGATACAAACAATAACAGATATTCAGTCCTCAAAAGTAATGGCAATCTCTAAAATACCGTTGAGCAATACGTCTCATATACCGGTGAAGGTGGAACCTCACAGGTTCCTCAATGTTTGCAAGGGAGTGGTCACTTGTTATGACCTCGACTGCGTAGGCATTGAGGATATCTGTGAGGAGCTTTCCCCTCAGCATGTCACCGAGGTCTACCGTATTATTACCAAAAAGAACGGACAAGAAAAGAAGACGGATACGTATATCCTCACATTTGCGACTCCTACCCTTCCGAAGGAGGTCCGAGCAGGCTTCCACGTGCTCAGGGTCCGGCCGTATGTCCCTAACCCTCGGCGCTGTTTTCAGTGCCAGGAATTTGGGCATACGAAGCTGCGATGCCGTGGTAAGCCAACCTGTGCGGATTGTGGACAGGAGGCTCACGAAACACCATGCGAGTCTCCTAAATACTGCGTCAACTGCAAGGGTCCGCATTCCGCCTGGTCTCGGGCCTGTCCAAAATGGAAGGTAGAGAAGAAAGTCCTGGAGATACAATCCGAAAAGAAGATCTCATATGCCCAGGCACGCAAGGAATACGTATCATGTCAAGCTCCGGTATTTCAAACTTCATATAGCCGGATTGTCAGTCAAAATATAAACTGTCCCAACTGCCATTGCGCAGTTAATATTGCTAAGGAGCCAACGCGACCAGTGCCATTGGTCTCTTCTCGAGACATTTATGTTGATTCCGCGCCAACTTCTGTGGAGCCTAAATTTTTAAAGGAGGCCAAACCGCCACAACGATCGTCTCCCCCACCTATACCCCGAGGAGACCTCCTCGAGGAACTCCCCCGAGCCCACCTCGGGGAGCACCCCCGAGCCCGCCTCGGGGAACACCCCCGAGCCCGCCTCGGGAAACACCCCCGAGCCCGCCTCGGGAAACCCCCCCGGGCCCGCCTCGGGGCATTAAAACAAGGGCGGCCGTTGTTGAGCCTCTCACACCCACCTCTGGGCTTCCGGAGGTGGGGACGAGTTGCGGAACAGTTGAGGCCGCTAAGGCGAGTCCCACTGGTGCCTTGAAGAAGGACCAGCGAGAGACCGCCGAAAAATTTTTTATTAAAAAAGCGTCGAAGGCCTTAAAGCCTTCGAACAAGGATCAGACTACCCAGTCTCTCCAAAATAAGCCGAAGCCTCTCCTGAAGCGAGAGGTACAGGAGAGACTGGGAAAGGCAAGAGGGCCTAAAAAGGGCCTCAACAAATTTTTATTCTTAAAGGATAGTGAAATGGATTGCGAGGATAATTAAATTTCATACTAATAACTTATGTCGCTACTACAATGGAATTGTAGGGGTTTTTATGCTCGTGTAGAGGAAATTAAACTAATAATTTCTTCCCTGCATCCTTCCATATTGTGTTTGCAGGAGACCCACTTCCGCCCAACTGACAGCCCGATGCTTCGTGGGTATGATGTATATCGTACCGACAAGCCATTCTTCGATCGGGCTAGCGGAGGTGTGGCTATACTTGCACGTAGCAATATATATAATAAGTCTATAAATATTGTATCTGATCTCCAAGTGATCGCTGTCAGAGTCTCCCTTCCTATAGAAGTAACTGTATGCTGCATCTACCTCCCACCAGGTGAACGTGTTTCAAAGAGGAGCCTAGAGGCCCTCTTTAAACAACTTCCCGCCCCCTATATTATCTTGGGGGACTTTAACGCACACAACCTGGTGTGGGGGTCTAATTATACAGACGCCCGCGGGAGGATGGTAGAGGATATTCTTGTCTCGGGAAACCTGGTGTTAATGAACACCGGGACCCAGACACACTTTTCCACCTTTAATGGTGTATCCTCTGCCATCGACCTAACTCTATGTAGCCCCGGGATCGCTGCCCACTTCCTTTGGGAGGTCCACTCGGATCTATGTGGCAGCGATCACTTTCCCATTTTGCTTTCGCTAATTGAAGACCCTCCCGGTATAGCACGTGCACCACAATGGGTGCTTAAACGTGCTGACTGGGATAAATTTCGCGAGCTCGCCGTATTTGTACAACCCCTTTCTCCGGACGTCGATGTTAATATTGCCCATTTTACTTCGACGGTCATCATGGCGGCGAGGGAATCTATCCCTAAATCCTCGCCAAACCCGCGCCACCATCCTGTTCCCTGGTGGAACGAGGAGTGTAGATTGGCCATTTCTGACCGTCGAAGAGCTTTACGTCTCTTCCATCGGCGTCCTACCTTGGATAATCTAGAATCATTCCGGATTATGCGTGCTCGAGCTCGCCGTATCATTCGTGAAAGCAGAAGAGAGTCTTGGAGACAGTTTATAACTACCCTTACAATTTCCACTCCCACAACTAAGGTTTGGGACAATATTCGTAAATTACGTAGTAACAAAAATACCATCAATAACATACCTGCCCTCATGTCAAATGGTACGCTTGTCTCCTCCCTGTGGAGGTCGCCAATGTATTGGGCTCTATGTTCACCGCCATATCTAGCACTGCAAGCTACTCAAATGAGTTTGCAGCGCATAAGCGGAACATGGAGCGCCATTCTATTGACTTTGGTCAGAGTCAGGGGGAGGATTACAACTCCCCTTTACTTTAGATGAACTGACCTATGCCATGTCCCAGGCGGGTAGCACAGCTCCTGGCCCTGACTTCATTAATTATGAAATGTTGCGCCAGTTACCCCCTGCTGGACGAGCATGTCTGTTGGACCTCTACAATAGTGTTTGGGAATCTCGTCAGTTCCCAACACTGTGGAGGCAAGCAACAATTATCCCTCTATATAAAAGTGGCAAGGAAAAATTAGAACCAACTAGTTATAGACCGATAGCCTTAACTAGTTGTGTATGCAAAATATTGGAAAAAATGATAAATAAACGATTAATATGGTATTTAGAATCCCGCAATCTACTATCAAATATTCAATGTGGTTTTCGCCGCAACCGATCTACGGTGGATCATCTCGTCCGTCTCGAGACGGCAGTTCGTGACGCCTTTCTCCATAAACAGCATCTTTTGGCAGTTTTCTTTGACTTGGAGAAAGCGTACGATACCACATGGCGGTACGGCATTTTAAAAACCCTTTTTAACTGGGGGTTCCGTGGGAACCTCCCTGTTTTTATAGCTAATTTTATGTCAGATAGACACTTCCGGGTAAGGTTAAACAACACCTTATCCGATGATTTTATTCAGAAAATGGGGTGCCCCAGGGCAGTATTTTAAGCTGTGCGTTGTTCGCCATTGCAATAAATGGCATTGTGGACAACGTACACCTTCCTGTCCGTTCATGCCTCTTTGTGGATGACTACGCAATTTATTGTAGTTCATCGAGTCTCCACAGGGCTGAACGGCAGATACAACTCTCTGTCAACAATCTATGGTCGTGGGCATCGCGTAATGGCTTTCGCTTCTCTTCAGCCAAGACGACGGTCGTCCACTTCCATAGATTACGTGGAATACAACAAGTCCCCAGTATTTTAATGAATCACGTTGTTTTACCTGTCTCGGAGACCGTAAAGTTTCTGGGACTTTTATTTGATTTTAAATTAACCTGGATTCCCCACATCAAAGACCTGAAAGCGAGGTGCATAAAAGCACTCAACCTGCTTAAAGTGGTTAGCGGTCGGTCCTGGGGGGCTGATAGGGAAACCTTGATGCGCCTGTATAGGGCCTTGGTAAGATCGAAACTAGATTACGGCAGTTTAGTGTATGCATCAGCGAGACCTTCGGCGTTGAAGATGCTGGATAGTGTCCACCATGCTGGCATACGACTGGCTACTGGTGCATTTCGTACCAGTCCAGTCGTCAGCATCTGTGCCGACGCCGGTGAGCCCCCTCTCTCTTACCGGCGGTCCTATCTTCTGGCATCTTACGTTTCAAAACTTCACTGCATGCCGGAGCATGTTGCCTACCGACCTGTGTTTCATCCCCCTAATCGTGTCTTGTATGAAACCAAATGGCGTAGTACAAGGCCGGTTGGGATCAGGATGCTATCGGTATTCGACACGTGTGGGATAGTCCTGCCAAAGGCTATCCCCACATACCCAGGTCGAGTTTCTCCCTGGAAGATTCGCCTACCTCAATGCCATTATGATCTTGCGAAGTTCCCTAAAGCGACCACCCCGCCGATTATATATGAGAGGACATTTAATGAGCTCCTCTCCACTCGCTTTCAGGGCTTTGAGCGCATCTATACGGATGGCTCCAAGTGTGGGGCTTCCGTGGGATGCGCATTTGTTGTGGAGGGAAACAATTTTAAATTTGGTTTACCTGGTGAATCCAGTGTTTTTATGGCTGAATTATACGCCATTTTTAAATCTCTGTGTTTTGTGTATCGTAAGTGTCACCGTTCTGTTCTCATCTGCACGGATTCCATGAGTGCTATGTTGGCATTGTCCACTCTCTACTCGTGGAATCCTCTCGTGCAGATGATTCACGAACAAATTTTAAAAATTGATTCATTAAGCACCCGGCTCGCCTTTTGCTGGATTCCTGGTCACGCTGGTCTTCCAGGAAATGAACTGGCGGACCAGGCGGCCAAGGAGGCAGCACGTATGCCTCCGGAGGCGAGTTTGGGTGTCATGTTTTTAGATCTAAAGGGTTATGTTCGGCGTGGGGTCTTACGCACCTGGCACGAGCAGTGGGTCTCGACCCCTGCTCAGAACAAGCTGCGGTCCATCAGGGACGGTGTGTCGCGATGGCCCTCTTCTATACGAAAGTCTAGAAGAGAGGAGGTCATCGTGACGAGACTCCGCGTCGGGCATACTGCATTGACCCATAGTTTTTTACTAAGAGGGGATCCACCTCCAGTGTGTGAGTTTTGTGATACTCCCCTTAGTGTGCATCACATTTTGGTGGAGTGTCGCAAACTAGCCCCTATCCGTCTGGCTCTTGATTTTAAAGGTGACTTACGTTTTTTATTACGCGATAGTGCGGATGGAGTTATTTGTTTACTCCGTTTTATACGCCAGGCGGATCTTTTTAATGCCATTTGAGTCACTTTTAAAAGTGGCTCTTTTGGATAATATCTCATATTGAGATCTTTTTAACAGTTTTATTACAATTTAACATGTTGTTTTGTCTTTTTAACGTATTATCATTTTAACATGTTTTGTCTTTTTAACGTGTTATATTTTAATATGTTTGTTTTGTCTTTTTATTGGAGTGATACACTTGTGGTTTTTTTTTTTAGCAGGTGTATCACTTAATTTATACCAAGAGCCCATTTGAGCACTCCTATGGAGTGTCTCAGATGGTCAATGTTTTATCTCTTTCCCTATGGGGATTTTATTATGGTTTTAATATATTTCAAGGCCCTAATGACCTAGATGTGTCGATGGGCCTTTAAACCACAATAATAATAACATTACACATTAGCGTAAGTGCGTTATAACCCGAACGGGTAGTAAGACGCGGTAATAATAATAATAATAATAATATAGGCCCACCCACACAGTGAGGTCATTAAGGCCTTGGACAATATAAAAAACATAGTAAAATCCTCATAGGGGAGAAGCATAATAATTATCCTGCATATGCAGGTGAATACCCAATATAGTACAAAATGAGTGAAACATCTGCTAAAAAAAAAAAAAAAAACTGGTTTATACACTACATTAAAAGTACAGAACAAACATATTAAAAATAGCACGTTAAAATAACAAAACATGTTGAAATATAATATGTTAAAAGGACAAAACATGTTAAAATAAAAACATATTAAAAGATACTAAAGATATTAAAAATTGTCTAAATATGAGATAAAATCCAAATGAGCCTCTTTAAAAAAGTGACTCAAATGAAATTTAAAAGATTCGCCTGGCGTATAAAACGGAGTAAACATATGACTCCATCCACACTGTCGCGTAGTAAAAAAAACCAAGGTCACCTTTGAAATCAAGAGCCAGGATGATGGGGGCATATTTACGACACTCCACCAAAATGTGGTACACACTCGGAGGAGCATCGCAAAACTCACACACTGGAGGTGGGTCCCCTCTCAATAAAAACCCATGGGTCAGTGATGTGTGCCCGACATGGAGTCTTGTCACGATGACCTCCTCTCTTCTAGACTTTCGTATAGAAGAGGGCCATCGCGACACACGGTCCCTGATGGACCGCAGCTTGTTCTGAGCAGGGGTCGAGACCCACTGCTCGTGCCAGGTGCGTAAAACCCCACGCCGAACATAACCCTTTAGGTCTAAAAACATGACACCTAAACTTGCCTCAGGAGTCAGATGGACCGCCTCCTTGGCTGCCTAGTCCACCAGTTCACTTCCTGATAGCCCAGCATGACCAGGAATCCAGCAGAAGGTGAGCTGGGTGCTTAATAAATATTTTTTTTTAATTTGATCGTGTATCATCTGCAAGAGTGGATTCCAGGAGTACAAAGTGGACAATGCCAAAATAACATTCATGGAATCCGCGCAGATGAGAAGAGACCAGGGACAATTTCGATAAACAAAACACAATTATTTAAAATATAGCATATAGTTCTGCCGTAAAACACTGGATTCACCAAAATTTAAAATTATTTCCCTTCACAACAAAGGCCCACCCCACAAAGACCCCACAACTTTGAAACATCCGTATGGATGCGCTGAAAACCCTAAAAGCGCGTGTATAGGCGCTCGATAAAGGTCCTCTCATATATATAATTTGGAGTGGTCGCTTTAGCAAACTTGGCAAGATTAAAATGGCATTTCGGAAGGCGTATCTTCCAGGGAGAAACTTGACCTGGAGATGTGGGTATAGCCTTTGGCAAGGCTATCCCACACGTTTCGAAAACCGATAGCATCTGGATCCCAAACGGCCTTGCACTACACCATTTGGTTTCATACAAGACACGATTAGGGGGGAAGGGGTGGAACACATGACGATAAGCAACATACTTTGGCATACAATGCAGTTTCGACAGGTAAGGTGCCAGAATATAGGACCGCTGGTAGGAAATAAGGGGTTCACCGGCGTCGGTACAGATGTTGTCGACTGGATTAGTACGAAAAGAATCAGTAGCCAGTCGAATGCCAGCATGGTGGACGCTATCTAGCATCTTTAATACCGAAGGTCTAGCTGAGCCATAAACAAAATTGCCGTAATTAAGTTTTGATCTCACCAAAGCTCTATAGAGGCTCATCAAGGTTTCTCTGTCAGCACCCCAAGAGCGACCACTGACTACTTTAAGCAGATTCAATGATTTGACACATCTCGCTTTCAGGTTTTTGATGTGGGGGATCCTAGATATTTTAAAATTAAACAAAAGTCCCAGGTACCTTACGGCCTATGAGACAGGTAAAACAACGTGGTTCATTAAAATATTGGGAGCTGGTTGTATTCCGCGTAATCTATGTAAGTGGACAATCGTCGTCTTGGCTGTGGAGAAGCGAAAGCCACTACGTGATGCCCACAGCCATAGATAGCTTACAGTTAGTTGTATCTGCCATTCAGCCCTGTGTAGACTCGATTAACTGCAATAAAGTGTGTAGTCATCCACGAAAAGGCATGAACGAACAGGTAAGCGCACGTTGTCAATAAACCTATTTATCGCGATAGCGAAAAACGTACAGCTCAAAATACTACCCTGAGGCACCCCATTTTCTTGAATAAAATAATCGGATAAAGTTTTATTTAACCTTACCCGGAAGTGTCTATGTGACATAAAATTAGCTATAAAAACAGGGAGGTTCCCTAGGAACCCCCACTTAAAAAGGGTCATTAAAATGCCGTACCACCAGGTGATGTCGTAGACCTTCTCCAAATCAAGGAAGTGTTTATAGAGGAAGGCGTCACGAACTGCTGTCTCAAGGCGAACAAGGTGATCCACCGTGGATCGGACAAGGTGGAAACCACATTGCATATCAGATAGTAGATTGCGGGATTCAAAATACCATACACACTTTTATTAATCATTTTCTTTAATATTTTGCATACAAAACTAGTTAGGGTTATGGGTCTATAACTAATTGGTTTTAATTTAGCTTTGCCATTTTTATAAATGGGAATAACGGTCGCTTTCCTCCAGATGGGATAGGATTGATGAGAATCACAAACACTATTGTAGTGGTTCAAAAGAAATGCCTGCCCGACAGACAGCAGCATCTCGAAAGGAATGTAGTCTGGACCATAAGCAATGCTGCCCGCCTGAGACATGGCATATGTCAGTTCATCTAGAGTAAAGGAGAAGTTATAATCCTTCCCCCGACTTTGACCAAAATCAATAGTATGGCGCTTGTTGTTCCGCTTATGCACTGCAAACTCGTTAGAGTAGCTCGCAGTGCCAGAAATAGCGGCAAACATCGAGCCCAATACATTGACAACCTCCACAGGGGAGGAGACAAGCTAACCATTAGCCATGAAGGCAGTTATAATATTAATGTGATTTTTACTACTACGTAATTTGCGAATATTATCCCAAACCTTAGTTGTGGGAGTGGAAATTGTAAGGTAGAATTAAATTGTCTCCATGAATGTCTTCTGCTTTCTCGAATGACATGGCGAGCTCGAGCGCTTAGAATCCGGAATGACTACAGATTCTCCAAAGTAGGACGTCGATTAAAGAGACGTACGGCTTTTCGACGGTCAGAAATAGCCAACTGACATTCCTCGCTTCACTAGGGAACAGGTCGGTGGCGCGGATTTGGCGAGTATTTAGGGATGGAAGTCCTTGCTGCCGCGATGACCGTAAAAGTAAAATGCCCAGTCTTAACATCGACGTCGGGAGAATGGGTTTCATGAAATACAGCGAGCTCGTGGAATTTATCCAAGTCAGCACACATTGGGGTACCCGTGCTGTACTTGGAGGATCTTGGAATGACGAAAGTAGAATGGAAAAGTGCTCGCTGCCACATAGGTCCGAGTGAACCTCTCAAAGGAAGTGAGCAATGAATCCTGGGTTACATAAAGTTAGGTTGAAGACAGAGGATACACCATTAAAGGTGGAGAAGTGTGTCTGGGTCCCGGTGTTCATTAACACCAGGTTTCCTGAGACAAGAATATCCTCTACCATCCTCCCACGGGCATCTGTAAAATTAGATCCCCACACCAGGTTATGTGCGTTAAAATCCCCCAAGATAATATAGGGGGCGGGAAGTTGTATAAAGAGGGCCTCTATCTAGGCTCCTTTTTTAAACACGTTCACCTGGTGGGAGGTAGATGCAGCACACTGTCACTTCCATAGCAAGAGAGATTCGGACAGCGATCACTTGTAGATCAGATTATAATATTAATATGTTTGTGATATATATATAGCTTCGTGTGAGTATAGCCACACCTCCGATAGCCCGATCAAAGAATGGCTTGTCAGTACGATATACATCATACCCACAAAGCATCGAGTTTTCAGTTGGTTGGAAGTGGGTCTCTTACAAACACAAGATGGGAGGATCCAGGAGAAGAAATTAGTAGTGAAACAATAGCCGGAACTATTGTTAATGCATTTTAGTGAGGATAACACCTCTCCGATATCATATTCTGAAAATTGAAAAATGACACCTGGACACGGGAATCGAACCCGGGACCTTCGGCTTAGTACGCCACTGCTCTCACCACTGAGCTATCCAGGATTCGTCCCGTGCCCATGGTCATTCTTCACTCATAGTTTAAGGCAGAGTCTAAGATGGACGTGCGGAGGTCGTCAGCTTTATAAACACGTGATACACAAGATCACAGCCATCAGACCACGCAGCCATTATCGACTCGGTAGTTGGCAATTTTGCAGCCATTGGACAATTATATATATATAATTGTATAGGATTGCATATATAGTGAAACAATAGCCGGAACTATTGTTAATGCATTTTAGTGAGGATAACACCTCTCCGATATCATATTCTGAAAATTGAAAAATGACACCTGGACACGGGAATCGAACCCGGGACCTTCGGCTTAGTACGCCACTGCTCTTACCACTGAGCTATCCAGGATTCGTCCCGTGCCCATGGTCATTCTTCACTCATAGTTTAAGGCAGAGTCTAAGATGGACGTGCGGAGGTCGTCAGCTTTATAAACACGTGATACACAAGATCACAGCCATCAGACCACGCAGCCATTATCGACTCGGTAGTTGGCAATTTTGCAGCCATTGGACAATTGTATATATATAATTGTATAGGATTGCATATATAGTGAAACAATAGCCGGAACTATTGTTAATGCATTTTAGTGAGGATAACACCTCTCCGATATCATATTCTGAAAATTGAAAAATGACACCTGGACACGGGAATCGAACCCGGGACCTTCGGCTTAGTACGCCACTGCTCTTACCACTGAGCGTACTAAGCCGAAGGTCCCGGGTTCGATTCCCGTGTCCAGGTGTCATTTTTCAATTTTCAGAAGAAATTAGTAGTTTAATTTACTCTACATGGGCATAGAAACCCCTACAATTACATTGTAGTAGTGACATTATTTTATATTATAAATTTAATTATCCTTGCAATCCATAACACTATCTCTTAAAAATAAAGATTTATTTAGGAACTTTTTATGTCGTGTTGCCTTTCCTAGTCTCTCCCGGACCTCCCGCTTCAACAGAGGCTTTGATTTATCCTGGAGAGACTGGGTCGTTGGATCCTTGCGCGAAGGCTTTGTTAAAGCCTTCAACGCTTTCTTTATAATAATTTTATCTGCGGTCCCTCGCTGGTTTATCCTCAAAGCACCAGTGGGACTCGCCTTTGCGACCTCACCTGTACCACCACTCATCCCAACCTCCTAAGTCCCGGAGGTGGGATTGAGCCGCTCGACAACGGCCGCACGTAGTTTAGGACCCCGAGGAGCGCTCGGGGGTTTAACCCGAGTAGGGTTCGGGAGTGTTGCCCGAGTGGGGTTCGGGAGTGTTGCCCGAATAGTGTTCGGGAGTGTTGCCCGAGTAGGGCTCGGGAGTGTTCCCTGAGGAATGTTGGGGGTGGGGGGTTCCCCAAGGAGGCCTCCTCGAAGGTAAAGGTGGTGGAGGCGACTTCAGTGAGGGTGTCGCCACCTGTAAAAATTCTGGCACCACCATTGTCGGTGGTGGTTGTCTTTGCGTGTCTCGAGTAGAGACGAGTGGCACAGATCGTGTTTGCGAATTAACAATATTAACTGCGCAATGGCAGTTGGAGCAATTTATGTTCTGGCTAACAATTTGGCTATACGATGTTTGAAATACCGGAGCTTTACTGGATACATATTCTTTGCGTGCCTGGGCATAAGAGATATTCTTTTCTCATTGAATCTCTAGGACTTTTTTCTCCGCCTTCCATTTTGGACAGGCCCGAGACCAAGCAGAATGCGGATCCTTGCAGTTGACGCAGAGTTTAGGAGACTCACATTGTGTATCGTGAACCTCCTGTTTGCAATCTGCACAGGTTGGCTTTCCACAGCATCGCATCTTCGTATGCCCGAATTCCTGGCACTGAAAACATCGCCGAGGATTTGGAACATGTGGCCGGATTCTGAGCACATGCAAGCCTGTTCGAAACTCCTTTGGAAGGGTGGGAGTCGCAAAGGTGAGGATATACGTATCCATCTTTTTCTCTGGTCCATTCCTTTTGGTGATGATGCGGTAAACCTCGGTGACATGTTGAGGGGAAAGCTCCTCACAGATATCTTCAATGCTTACGCAGTCGAGATCATAGTAAGTGACCACTCCCTTGCAAACATTGAGGAACCTGTGTGGCTCCATCTTTACCTGTAAATGGGGTTAAATGCTCAACGGTATCTCGGTTATTCCTATTACGTTTACCGTCTGGACTTCATTTATGGTCGGATCATTACAGTGTTATCTCGCAATTATCTAATAGAGACCTCTGATTTTGCAGCACTATTTATCACTCTTTCGAGGATAAATGGGCTTGCACGTTTCAGGGTCTTAACGTTGTCTACTATAGACATTACCAGAAAGTGGGGCTTGGTCCTCACCACTTCCTGGATTTTAATTGTAAAGGGATGGACGGCCTTACCCGTTTCCGCCTCTTATCTTCATTATGGTCCTGTGAGTGGCCGGGCAATGCGATACCAGCAGGGTTTGGCAGTACGGTGCCAGTGGATAGTAAGTTGTCAGCACCGACAAAAGAGGTGACCATCCCATTTTTTTGGGGACAACCCACACAATATTAGGATCGTAGACCCAGGGTGATCCAAGTTGGTACTACCATATGAGGCTCTGTTAACCCTCTCGACAGGAAACCCCACATGACGCTAGACATGACAACCTTTGCATGGAGCAGCGCCAGGAGAGAAGTCATCGCGGCAAGTGGGTGCAGGAAAGTGCCAATTTTACGTTTGGGCCCTCATGAACTTAACCAGTCTTTTCTCAAGGTAGGGTACCCAGTTATTGTCATCCTTAAGACCCTTCTACCAAGATATTACAACCAGCGCACTTTCATGAATGAGCTCAGTTGCAACGGTATCCAGTAATTGTCCGAGACGAGCCAGGTTAGCATCCAAGGTCGTCAACGGAGAAGCCAAATGCTTCCGTGCAGGAATGAACGGCAGGGGGAAGGGAAGAAAGAAGTATGGAAAGTAAGGGAAAGGAGAAGAAGGAAGAATAGAAATCGAAAGGGGAAGTAGGAAGGAGAGAGAAATTGAAAGAAGAAACTAGGAGGGGAAAGGAAAGATATAGGATAGGTTTGTCCTACACGAGGTACGTCCTGCACAGAAGCCTCCTCTTTTAGTCGCCTCTTACGACAAACAGGGGTTACTGTGGGACTATTCTAAACCCCGTCCCGCAGGGGGGTATTTTTACAATTAGATGTAAACTTTAGTATTCTGTTTATGGTTTTTGTTTATCATGTCCTTTCACTTACCTATTCAGACAAGTGAATTGTTTGATTTGATTTCCCATATGGGTATTTTAATATGTTTTCATATTGTTAAAGGCTCGAATGACCTCTTTGTGTCGATGGGCCTATAAACAGTAATAATAAAAATTCCAAATCTTGACAAACAACATGCATTTGGTCTGTTTGCGCTTATATATATATGTGTGTGTTTTATAATATATATATGTTATAATATATAAATATATATTTATTTTATTTATACACACACACATATATATATGTTAATAAATAAAGACAATCGTACCCTTTCCAATACTACTGGGCCTGGATTCACTAACAGGAGCAAATCTGCTCCGGCGCAAGTATAGAAATGGCGTAACTTTGCGCCCAAGATGCTCCCCAAGATGAGCCATATTTATTTGCGTCATTTCCGTATTCACTAAACAAGGCGCAAACTGGTGGCAGGAATAGGGTTACGTCACCATAAACTTCATCAATTGCTCTCTTTTCGACCAATCCTTGTGAAGAATTTACTTCCAAAGCCAAGGCTACTTTATTTTAAATCTGTAATGTAAACGACAGCAAATACAAAGATTTTTAAACATTTTGCTCATAAACTAGCAATAAAATTAGAAGCGGCCTCTTTCTGGATGTTTTACAAAAACAATATTAGTACATTATTTTGTATTTATTTATATTATTAGTTTAAAGTTTAAGTTCCATTAATAAAACATTAATGTTTATAGAAACTTTAAAACTTATTTTAAGGTTATACTAACTGCCATATATAGTGACGAGATGTCTTTGGACTTTGAAATACAAACCTCTTTGGATCTAGACGAAGATTACACAGTTCGTAGTTTTGTTTTATAATAATGCAAGAAATGACATTGCGTTGTTTGAATGTAAAAATCCAACAATAAAAGGTACGTAATTGTTTTGTTACCACTGTCTAAATTGAAACAAATTTTGTGCTTGACATACGTTTTGTTATTTTAATTAATTCATTATTAATTGGAGTACAGTTATGTAACTAATGGTATTTTAAGCCAATACAATATGCCGCCATTTAAATTTATTGAAGTGACAATGATGATTTAATAGTTGCGCCTACTCTTGAGTGGTGGCAAATAAAAGGCTCAACTTTGCTCTCAAATTACGCCTGCTCCTTTTAGTGAATAGGGATTTGGAACATATTTGAAACTTGCGCTGGCGCAACCATTTGCTCCCGTTAGTGAATCCAGGCCCTGATGTTTAATGGATTTATAAACTTGATTAGTTTCTAAATTACATTTTCATTGTAACATTAATGCGTTATAATTTCGAACAAATTAAACATTATTATTATTATTAGACCTATTATTATTATTATTATTATTATTATTATTATTATTAGCACCGCGTCTTACTACCCGTTCGGGTTATACGCACTTACGCTAATGTGTAATGGTAGGGTGATTGTGAGAGTAAATGAAGGACCTACAGTTTAACGTGGAATCCGAACCACGGTGGAGGCCTGGCATTCCCCACATTCACAAGATGTCTTTTTAGAGGTGAAGGAAGGGTTTGTAAATCAGATAAATCTGTGCCGGGACCGAGGATTGAACCCCGGCCGCCAGCATAGAAGTCTGACACCTTACCCCTAGACCACCAGGTCACCTAAATTAAACTTACTTGTTACTGCAATTTACAATTTCGAACAAATTTAACTGGCATTCCAATTTTCAGAGATCCACAAGTAATCTGTTATAATAGTGTTTATTCTTCATATCTCAAAGAATTCTTCTACTCTTTACTTCGCTGATTATTAACTCATTTAATTCTGACATTTTTACTACAAGAAAGATAGTTTGGCTCTACTTAATATACACAGAAGCTCTTCACTGCTTCTGGAAATGTAAATGCATAAGAACAGCAGTTGCCTTTGATTGCTTGGAACAACTTTTGGGCAATGTTTGCCCGCTCAGTCCGCCACGCCGCACCACCTCTACGTAGGACACTAAGATGCCAACAGTGCATAATTCCATCGCGATATCGCGGGCAGTTACGCTGACCGACGCCTTACCATATCAGACATCATCTTCGACTCATCAGTAGCATGTGTACTTAGAGGACATCCGTCGATCCTAAGGTCCCAAGATCGAGTTCTGTATGGGTCAATATCATTGGTCTAAGTTTTCACGAGTTAAGCCAGTTCTTCCACGAACGTGACCGTCCAGTCTCAATACAAAATGAGATGTTAAATGAGAGATAAAGAAATATTATCTTTTAGTAACTTAGATTAAACCAAAATTCGTAAACCTACATATTATTTTGAACCCACACAATTACCATGCCTGCAATATATCCTGACAAATCAAGCTCACCGGGTAGATCGCAACATATCTATATAAATAATATCGTAAATTTGTTTCTAAAATAGATCGCAATTATTTAACTCTTTGAGACATCTCAAATTATCTATTCTGCATAGAGAGAGGCTTACAAGCAAGTTTACACAGTTTGTTTGCTTAAACTTTTGACATCTCTTAGCATTTTTAATAAATTGATTTAAACCACATTTGTACCTAGTTAAAAAAAATTCTAAAGTTTGGATGCGGTTTGAATTTGAACTGATATTGTATTTAATTGTGAAATATTGAGGGTGACAGTTCCCCCTCCCCTCCAACATTTTTTCGTGCCTATCTCGTCTCCCACGCCAGGCACGCCCGTGATGTCTTCCTACGTTCTTTGTTTACTTCGACTAGCAAACTAGTTGAGATAGAGTGTAGGTGAAGTATGACAGAGCGAAAATAAAGAGAGACAAATTTTTTTTATGAAAATGCAAGTATACGCGCCCAAGAAAGAATGAGACAGAGTAACAGGACAAGAGAGAGGGAGGGAGAGGACTATAGCGGCAAAAACTACCGACCGGTTGCGGCCCCCAAATTACAGAATCGCTACCATAGAGGTGAATACAGTCTGTTTATAAACCACATGGGACCTTTATTACGGACTCGCAAAAATAACATATTATTATTATTATTATTAGCACCGCGTCTTACTACCCGTTCGGGTTATACGCACTTACGCTAATGTGTAATGGTAGGGTGATTGTGAGAGTAAATGAAGGACCTACAGTTTAACGTGGAATCCGAACCATGGTGGCGGCCTGGCATTCCACACATTCACAAGATGTATTGTCAGAGGTGAAGGAAGGGTTTGGAAATCAGATAAATCTGTGCCGGGACCGAGGATTGAACCCCGGCCGCCAGCATAGAAGTCTGACACCTTACCCCTAGACCACCAGGTCACCCAATAACATCTTAATTGTTTCATTTGTTGCAGATTGAAAACAAAAACTAAGCAAATAAATATTCATTTTGTTTTGAAAGAATTGTATTTTTTTGTATTATTACATTCAACACTAAGGTTACTTAATTTCAGGGCTAGAGTTGGGGAGGGTAATATTACAAGAAGTGCACCCAAACTGTTGCACCCTCTCTGTATCCTGTACCCCCCGGCCATAAAAAGGGATAAAAGGGAGAGGATGAACTTAACATACATAAATGGAAATTATAAAAAATATATAGATTCAACAAAATGAGCAGTTTATTCAATTAAATGACAATAGCGCAGATAACAAAAAATAGTCTCATTATATCATTATGAGTACAGTTGGAAATTATGCTTGAAGCCAACAACTTTATATCATTAAAGTTGCGCAAGTGTTTTAACAAAAGGAAACATGAAATCCATCATAATATTGATAGTCCAGTCTATAAGAGACAATAACAAAGCGTATATATTTAAATGCAATACAAAAATATAAGGGCCTAATGGGCACCTTGATATGGTTCCAAAGGTTTCGTAATTCACAGAAAACGATATCATAAATATAAAGATTTAAAATTTGACGACTTTACAACAGAGTTTACACAACATGAGGGTTTGACTACCAGACATAAGCCAAACTCCCGCGGAACTATCAGATCTGACTGAGAATATGGAACTAATAGTTCCATCAATTAACAAAACTTTAGCTGTTCAAACAGAACTTACGTTACAAAAGATTAAAGTCATCCTAATACAAATTCCAATAAAAAGTTATTTCACATTACGTTAAATCAAACCATAATTTTAAATATGAAAAGTTACTTCGATAAAAAAAAATTACTCTACAATTCCAAACAATATAATATTAACAAATCAAACTTCTAATCAGCACATAACTGAGGATATTTACGAGAATAAATATTAGCAAAAGTCCAACGCCCGAGCGGCGACCTATCTAAGATAGAATGTTTAGACATAGTTTGACGATCAAAATATTAATACGTTAGATTTTGAAACTGAATATTATATGCAAAAAGTTTAACGTAGATAAATAAGTTAGAGTTCATAACTCCACCCGTCTAAGCGACGATTTTGATACATTTTACAAGTTTTCTCCAGCCATTGTCCAGGTCCATGACAATGGTCTGTCGTCGATCGTTGATCGTAGGATAGTCCATTATGGCAAGCTTGCACGGCCATTATATAGGGATTTCGTTGTTATGGAAGGGGGTGGGAATTCACCAAACACGCATATGATGACGTCAACGATGCCTTCAAACAGACACGTAGACCATTGTTGATTCCGCTTGCTCCATCAGAATATCCGTGAATATCTCCAATCACCCGATGTTTTGAAGAAGGTTCCTATAGTCTCCGTCAGGGGTCGGATACATAAATGTCTTCTAGTTGATGTTGATAGTTCTTGGTTCATTTCACGCTAGTACAGTCGGAGTGCCGGGTCGCTTTGTTGACCCACTGGATCTCCCTTGACCCACTCGCCAGTCTAGGATTCCAGGTGCCGGCCAGCCTTGCAGGATTCTATTGTGAGCAGATTAGTATTGTAAGTACACGAACAAATTAATACTTAGAATTAGATTGAGTAATAAATAGATTGTCCAGCATTGTTTCTATTATGTCTTCTTAGGGCCAGTTTCATAGTCAAATTTAGTACGCCTCAAGTACGGCGCTACACTAAACACAAGATGACACCTACCTAAACTCGAATGGAATGGGCCAGTTTCCTATGCGAGAACGGCCCATTCCATTCTGGTTTAGGTAGGTGTCGTCATGTACTTAGTGTAGCGCCGCACTTGAGGCGTACTAAATTTGACTATGAAACTGGCCCTTAGCCTACAAGAACTACAACAGAGAAACATACTATTGTAGGGATCCTAATTGAGTTGTATTTATTGGAGTGGGTAGTAAGCTTGTTGTCCAGTTGTAACATTATACCACGTAATGTTACAAAACTAACTTAGAGAGGAAAGTAGGAAATACACAGTGACAAAACACACGTGAAAAATCATCCACAATGCACCCGCCCCTATATACGAAGCAATGTTTGGCTAAATTCGTTAAACCAAAGCGTGTTTACTGGTGCATTTAATTGCCGTTTTCTGCAGGAAATTATAGCCTTATCATAACTAAACTAGTAGATCTTAGAACAGTAGACCTCCGACTCTCTGTTTAAAAAATGCTGAGTACATCATGTTAATAATATGATTGTCATGTTCTTATCATTATTACATTCTTAACATATATCCTTGGCTTACTATTTGAAATATCTCTATAGTTTCTACCTGGCTTTTTAGTTAATATTTTTACTTGGTGATAGAGCTAAACAGAAAACAATTGAATACTATATTCAATAGTAAAACATTATAGTCTATTCATAGAGAAAATCTTGGCTATGTGGTTTAAGAAGTCAGTCTCACAATATATGTTAGATTTTAAAGAAGTCCCTTAAGCTAATTGGTCGATTGGTTAGAATTATAAATTAAATCACTTTAGATGAGATTACTTACTTAATTACTTGCTTACTATATGGCATTAGAAACTCGAAAGTCCATTGCCACACTTACAAAAGTACGCCACCTATCTCTATCTTGAGTTACGGTAGTTTTATCCAGTCTACCTCATTACACCCTATAAGTTCTATCCAGTCTGCCTCATTACACCCTATCTTAAGTTCTATCCATTCTACCTCACTACATCTTTTTCAGCTCCATTCTTTTGAGCGGACACCATATTGATATGCATAAAAAATTGAAAAATTATGTACACATTGTTCGACCTTGGTAAAAAGAATGTCCCTGCCATATTTAGTTAAAATTGGTCCAAGCATTTGACAGTTATCGCTTAGCAAAGATTCAAACAAAACCCCGCTACGCTCGGTCAAATACCGAACATACATAGCAATATTAGACCCCCATACCATTTATTTACCAACTAGGGGGAGAGGGGAACCTATTTTCACAGCAGTATAGTGCTATTGAACACAAAAAGCTGTTAACGTACCTTAAAATCCCGTTTCAGCGTGAGTGAACCCTTTTTAATATGCATTTGAATAATTCGTTAGGGTAACATAAAAGCGAACAATTTAACCTAGTTAATTCTAATAAATTATTTTAACTAAGTCCACTTATCGAGTGTTGTATGGTAGATCGATGAGAAGCATTGCAGAAGTTTAAAAATCCCGCATTATTTAATAAGTTATTTGATATTTTTTTAATGTCGTTTGAACAAAATGTAAGCGAAACTTATCAGCTGGTTTCAGACCAGTTAAGAAATAAATGAAATTTGACTTAAGTTTAAAAAAAAGTCAATTACGCTTTACGCAAAAATGTGTACTTCTGATATTAAAGCAAAAGGTTAGAAACCTAAATTAGCCTTCCTCTATCAAACAGAGGTTTTTAAGATAATATGGAATTGTTTTGTAGGGTTTTGTGTAAGTTAGCACAGATTTAAAAAAAACACTTTAAACTTTTTATTTGGTCAGAACTTTTGTCTGCATTTTAATGGAATTAATATCAAACCACTTAATAAATAATTCGGTATTTATAAACGTCTACAACTCTTGTCACTGCCCTCTCAAGTAGTACCCTTAAAATAAAACAAACCGTTAAATATAAGGAAAATATGAATAGGTATAGTCAATCCCAATAATATTTTATTGTTTAATACACATAATTATAATAATGTGCTACTATACGTTGCCAGATCTTAAATAGCTTACGTCTCAATTTCATATCCACCGCGTTTTATTCTACGTCCGGGCTATAGCAATCTTTTTTTTTTACATTTCATTTACTCAAGGAATTTAACATGCACTTTCTGAACCGACTTATTATATCAGCACACGACTTATAATCTAACTTAAATCTAGAACAAACACAACATCCAGCTCCCGGCCGTTAATTTATCACTGTGAAAGAAACCCACATTTCACCAATGATAAATTTTTCAGCTATACCGGATATCAAACCTGAGACCCTTAGCTTATTAGATAGACAGTCTACCGATTGAGCTAACGTGTCGAACTGTAGCTATATTAATTACGCTATTGGGGTAGGGACGAGGAAGATACAACTTCTATTAATGTACCCAAATTTGCGAGGATGAAGAGTGGAAAACCATTTTGGGAAAAAAACAACCCTTACAGCTCATCCTGCTGAGATTATATTTCCTTTCCCGTCACCAAAAAAATAGACTAAAATAGATGAACATGACCTTTGGTCCACGTGCCCACCAGTGCGGGAAATATCTCATAATAATTGTTAATCAAAATTAAAATTAAGTTAACCTACTGACACACGCCCTTAACTTTTGGATAAATGTATTTTACCATCAATGAAACCCGAAGGTTGGTTTAAAACGGGTTCTATCTATCTAGCGCTGGGAATGAACTCACCCCTTCGGTTGGTTAGTGCTGCATGCACCATCTGGTAGAAATCTCATGTATTAGGGGAGTTCAGTAAGTGTGGTGGTAAGTTCCTTGTTACTTTCCACACTAACTTTCTATGAGCGAGCGTGAAAGGGCCTAACAATTTCGCCCTTCCAGGGTTATTTTACATGCCACAATCGACAGGGGACCGATGGCTTTACTTCCCTCCGAAGGAAGTTGTGCTAGGGATTTATCGCTCAAGAAAAATTAGTTACTTCGGCTGGGTTTGAACCCAAGAACATCGGGTCGTGGGTCGACCACTTTACCTCAAGACCTTGACAAATGAAATTTGGATATAAATAATAGCGCTGCTGAAGTATAGTAAAGTAAATAAGAGACCTCACAAAAAAAAAGTGCTCCAACTGTGATGTTTAGAGACTGTACGGATGATGTCCACGCGCCCAACACACTTCACCTTCTTCCACCATCTGGAGACAGTTGGTTAGCGAGACCATTGGAGCGGAACCCCGTCTGGAATATATAGGGGGGGGGGCAAGGGGCCAACAAGTGGAACCGGAACTCTAGGAGTGTACAGCCAGATAGACCCCCGGAAGTGACCGCCACTGTTCAGAAATGTCTTCATCGGTGGCGCCATGACAGTTCCAGGGACAATCCCGCTGGACGCTCGTTTGGCTCTTCGTGCGGTGTTCTCTATGGCTTCCAGGAGACATGTATTGCACTCACAACAGTATTGGATTGTACGTTTTACAAGGTCACCACTCATTTTGGGAAACTTAGAAAAAACATGGAATCTTGCAAAATCTAGTCAAAACACTGAAATATTTGTTAATTTGGAACACGATTTTTTTTTTTTACATCCATTACCGTTGCTTGGGTCAATTTTTTATTCAAGCTATATATTTTCCACTACCGGCTTGCTAGGTCTGTCGTAGCTTAATATGCCTAATAATATAACTTAAGACTGAGGCAAGCACAACATTAAGTCACCGGCCGTTAAGTCATCACCGTGAAAAGGTAAACCCATGTAATCAACGATACATTTTTCGGTCATGCCGGGAATCGAACCCGGGACCCTTAGCTCAGTAGAGAGAGACGCTACCGACTGAGATATGGGACATATCACTGAAAGCTTAAAACAGTATTTATTTGAATGAACTAAAGAGTTAACTGAAGAATAATTATGAATGCTGTTTCAAACATGTCCTATTACACCTTAAACAAGGGTTGTAGAAGGAGTATTAAGGATTTATTTCCCTGTTTTAAACATAATTTACATGACTTCTCACCAGTCAGTTTAATAAAAATATTGAAATGTTATTACTCTTTTCTTCAATTGAAAATGCCTGGAAAAAAATAGTAACTCCTTCTGGAAAACTTGTAAAACACTGAGAATATGGTAGTAAGAAAATAACCTGCTCCGGTGGCCGCATGGTCTAAGGCGCTACTATAGTAATATAGCAGACTGCCTAAGTTGGAAAGGTAAGGGTTCGAATCTCGATCGGGTGTACTGAGGGTGGTTTTCCCCACTTTCCCTCCACGCAAATGCGGTAAACTTCCTCTAAATTCAAATTTCCTAATCCCTAACATATTAGTATAATTAATACATAGGCGTACAACCGAAATGGGCAGTAAGACGCGGTGCTAAAAAAGAGAACTGTTTAGATTACCGTGTATAGAGAATTAAACTAAATGTTGCTACTAGAGCAATATGTGATTTATTTTGGCAAAAAATATGTTGTTTTCATAAAAACTAAAAATAACACTCACCTTGGATCACGTTTCGTTCAATCCCAAGCGAAAATATTTAGGTTTTAATATTCTTAATCTAACTCATTATATATCACCTGTGAAATTGTTCAGTAACAAATTTATTTTATTTTTTATCTATTTATTTACTAGTAAAATAAATTTCATTCAGGCTTCTTTTCAATTATTTTTTCACTTTTTTCTTGAATAGTTCTAGTTTTTTTTTTTAACGGCATATTGTAGTTTTATTGCGATTCAGTTTCACACTCAAATTAAATAATCAAACTCTGAAACATGGATTTGAACCCTGATCCTAACACTTTAAGCGTATACCAACCTGAGCTACCCAAGTTATCGCCGGAGTCGGCGTCTCTCTTAAGGTAGACTATTATTATTATTATTAGCACCACGTCTTACTACCCGTTCGGGTTATACGCACTTACGCTAATGTGTAATGGTAGGGTGATTGTGAGATTAAATGGAGGACCTACAGTTTAACGTGGAATCCGAACCACGGTGGAGGCCTGGCATTCCCCACATTCACAAGTTAACTTGTCAGAGGTGAAGGAAGGGTTTGGTAATCAGATAAATCTGTGCCGGGACCGAGGATTGAACCCCTGCCGCCAGCACAGAAGTCTTACACCTAGACCACCAGGTCACCGCAAGTTTATGTCCGTAGTTGAATATTTTTTATATAAAAACATTTGTTTGGCCAAAGTAAATCAAATTTTGCTTCAGTAGATAAATTTAGATTAATTTTATACACATAACATTATCAACAATAACTTTAATATATTTGTCATGGGCATTACTTCTCCATTAATAAGTTTTTGTTCAAATGCCATTAATATGTTCATGACGAATATTCAAGAACTATTGAGAATATTCTAACAAGATAGTTTTTTTTATCACCACGTCTTAATAGGGATGAAGGAGGCATTTTATAGGTAATCTACCCACATTTGCATGGAGTTTAGGAAAAAAAAACACCCTCAGTAGACCGGATCAGGATTCAAATCCTATTACACCGTCATAAGCAGAAGAAAATAATTAAACTAAACTTAATTACTGAAATAATATATTTTATTTTAGCAAACAAATAAAATAAAATGATACGTAGCAATAACTATTTTACTTTTCTTTTTTTTTTCAAAACCTTAAAAATGACTGCCCTTAACTCACATTTCCTTCTCTCAATTCTTAATTTATAAGTTACTTTCTCAATTCCCCAACGTATTCAAGCAGCTAATTGGCACCAGCACCTGAAGAACCAGGATTCAAACCTTTGTCCGGGTACCAGTTTTCTAAATTAGCACAATCACTTTAACATTTTCGGCAGATATCCTGATTTAATTGTTTAAATTTTAAAATATTTACAAATATAAACGAACTGGTGACCTGATGGTCTAGGGGTAAGGTGTCAGACTTCTATGCTGGGGGTCCGGGGTTCAATCCTTGGTCTCGGTACAGATTTATCTGATTTCCTAACCCTTCCTTCACCTCTGACAAGATATCTTGTGAATGTGTGGAATGCCAGGCCGCCACCGTGGTTCGGATTCCACGTTAAACTGTAGGTCCTTCATTTCATCTCACAATCACCTTACATTACACATTAGCGTAAGTGCGTATAACCCGAACGGGTAGTAAGACGCGGTGCTAATAATAATAATAATAATAATAATAATAATAATAATAATAATAATAATAATAATAATAATAATAAACTAACTGTTTGAAAATATGTGGTCGGTGGAGAGTTTGGTCTGGAAAGATATCTTCGAATCGGTTGGTCAACCCTACGCCTCCTACTCATCAGCCACTTTTTTTTTTTTTTTGCAACGGCCAGCTAGATGCAGTACACTTACTTCTTATGGATAAGTCCGGAAGTTACATCTGACGTAGATAAGCATGGAGGCATCCCATTGGCTGCAGAATATCCTATTTGGAAGCCTTACTCGCACGTGTGTGTATATATATAGAGAGGGGTTAGAAGAAGGGGAGGGGGTTACCACCTGTAGGCCTCGTGGCAAGCCCAGACACCTTGGGGCAGTGTAAAGTTCTTGAAGGGGGCCCCTGCAGACAGCGACATATGGTTGATCGGAAGGTCTGATGGACGGTTTGAGAGAGAGAGAAGGGGGGGGGGGGGAAGCGCTTGATGATTTTTGGGTCGAAGGCTGCCGTAGAGGCGCATCCTTAGAATGAGATATGTGACGTCACCTCAGACAATGAGTCTCACTTTCTACATCTGTCCAGAGATAGCGGAAGGTCACGTGACTTACTCAAATAGCACAGAGCATTCAGAATTATCTATCAGTTTTCTTAGTATTGATTAATAATTATTATTACTTCATTAGAAAGTACCCGTAAATTTTTTCATAAGCGTGTCTGATTAGCTGTTAGGTTTATAACATTCATTAACTACGTCAATGGACCCTGTACAGTGGCAGAATGGTCTAAGACGTCATCTTCATGTTATACTGCTAATGATGGCGAGACGGGGGTTCGTAAACTGAGGGTTTCCCCCCCCCCCCACTCAGAGTTTTCCACTCTCCCTCCACGTTAATACGGGTAGATTACTTCTAAAATGCTTCCTTCCTCAGCTCTATCCCATTAAAGTAATTATCATATAGGCTTATAACCTGAACACTTACTATTATTATTAGCACCGCGTATTACTACCCGTTCGGGTTATACGCACTAACGCTGATGTGTAATGGTAGGGTGATTGTGAGATGAAATGGAGGACCTACAGTTTAACGTGGGATCCGAACCACGGTGGAGGCCTGGCATTCCACACATTCACAAGTTGTGATTAATACACTCTTGTCAGAGGTGAAGGAAGGGGTTGGCAATCAAATCTGTGCCGGGATTGGGGATTGAACCCTGGACCCCCAGCACATAATTCTGACACCTTACCCCTAGACCGCCAGGTCACCTTAACAGTTGGTAAGACATAGTGATTTTAATATATATATATATATATATATATATATATATATATATATATATATATAAAGGTCTTATAAATACATAAATCAGGTTAGGTTAGGTATCCTTCGTAAAGAAAACAAAGCATCCCTTGTTTCTTTCGATAGTGGCCAATAACCCTAAGTATACTGTATATCCAATAATAACTAAAGTAACATTTTTAGAGCGTAAGTATAATTCTCAATTAGGGAACCTAAATTAACTTTCGACATACTTGGTGGGTTCACGACTACAAACCAAGCCGGGCGAGAGTCCGTGAACTCAAGTGATACTGCGCTCAGTTGCTACAAACTCAGAACAGGTGGTGGGGGTTGGGGAAGTAAAATATCTTAAAGCCATCTAAACTGACACCATTTGCCAAAATTGACAACTGCAGGATACAAATAATCTGGAATACCTAGTTAAGTTTACAACAAGGGTCGCCAAACTCTTTTTTTGTCTGGGAGCTACTTTCAATTTGTCAAATTGTTTCGCGAGCTATCGTGATTAGAAATTTTCAGTATCGCCTATTCGTGTTTATTGTAACAAGTATAGAGGGTTTGCACTCACACAATTGTCCAACTAAAGGTAGGCTTTGTGGATTGAATTTGTAATTTAAATGGTAATAATGTAAAAATGTTAGTGCATTAAGTACTAAAATGCACTTTTTAATACTTGAAGACACAAAATATATTCAATTTTTAAACAAAATTATAGTCAAATATATATATATATTTAACACGTTGTGTAGCTTAATTAGAAGAATGGCATCACTTTCTTAAACTATTTTTGAAATTGTGCTGAATAACATTTTTAGCTCCCATTCGATTGCAACTATGAAAATGTTCATTTGTAAGTCTGCTTCTATTTTTGGTTTATTTACCACTTTTAGCTGAAAATGATGACACACTGTTGGGTATAGTAATATTTATAATAATTCCGCGTTTGTGTTACAACAATCGTAGCCCAGTAGTGAAATATTAGCCATTACTAGTGTACCGTTGCCTAGGGGACGCCCGAATGTACTAATCGTACATTCTTTCCGTGGAGATTCTTTCCATGTCCCGATGAGATGAGTGGTGATAGTGAGTATGAGAGTGTGGAACCAGTGGAAACACTTAAACCTAACTAAAACCTAACCAAACAAACGTCCTTTCGGGAAAAATACCCTGGGTAGCCAGTCGGGAATCGAAGCCAGGACCCATAGGCTCGTAGCCAGGTGCACTTACCACTACACCACGCGGCCGGTTATACAGGAGGTAAGAGCAGAGTAACGCCTACATGAATCAGAAATAGTGAATTTTCCTTTGAGACAAGAGGCCTCATTTCCTCAACTTGAGGCAACACTCACTCTTCAATAATTATCTACTTCGGAAATTGCAAATAAATTATATATAAATATATATATATATATATATATTTGTGAGCTATCGATAATGCCACCGCGAACTAACGACTATTTGGCAATCTCTGGCTTAAAACTTTAAGATAAGTGTCAATAAAAGTTAGTCCGACTATATTTGCTGCCTTAAGACAACAAGAAAACAAACCTGTACGTGTTTTTTTTCTTCTTCTTAATTTATTCCCAACAATTTTATTCGTTTTGTTTCCATCTTGAATGAAATGTAAATCGATTCCTAATGAGAGTGTACACAAGTGAATTGAACAGCTACTCGGTATTCTATTGGCCCTTAGCCGTTATCGCCACTTCAATCAACGACCAATTACGAGACCGCGAGTCGCCAGAGCGTGACAGGACTTACTCACCGTGAGCCAATCGAAACGCGGAACCGGTTCCCCCTTTCCTCCGACTTTTTGGTTTATTTGTCTACATTCGGTGACAGGGATCGATAGTGATGCTGAGGCACAGATCAAGCTCTGGACCCGTTCAGAATAAAGAGGTGTCGTTAATTCTTGCCGAGACATCGACCGGTACAATTAGTCCAGTCGAGAGCGTCTGACCATTGATCTAGGGGTATCGTATTCGATACCTTACAGGCTCTAAACTGAATCTTTGCGAGATTGAATTATTTTTTTCCTCGCCTTTTTATCTGATGATAAATTAAGGGCTTAGGTTCTTGTTGTTGTGTTTGCCCTAGGTTTATCAGGGGAAAATCACGAAAAATCAACTCTTAAACGTGCAGACAAACCAATGTTTTTAACGCGGAATAATTTATTGAGAGTTAAAGTTGATAAGAGAAATAATTATGTTAGTTTTAAATGTGATACTAATATTTAAACTATAAAACTAGTTTTGTTTAGTACGTGATAGTTTAAACAGCATTTACATTGTTGGTATCGATGATCTTAGGGTAAAGTGCTCGCCTCAGGACCCGATATCCTTGGATTCAAACCCAGCCGGGGTCGACGGATGTTTCTTGAGCGATAAAAATCCGTAGCACAACTTCCTTCGGAGTGGAAATAAAGCAGCCGGTCCCGTGTCGAATAAAGTTGAATTTAGAGCAATAATTATACTAGCATATGCGTGGAGGGAGAGTTAAAATTATCTTAGTAAGCACCACCCTCAGCACATTAGACCGGGTTTCAAACCCCGGTCTCATCTTTATCGGCAGTCCTTTCTAGTATGAGTGGGACACCTTAAAACCAATTTTAAATACGTCGGGATTGTAATAAGATATGTAATTTGATTTTAAATCTTGGTTGGGCAAATTATTATTAATATTATAATTACTTAGTCGTATTCTGATATGAAATAGACGCATAACTTTAGGACAAATTTGGGGGCTGGAATACAAACATTTCTGATTTGATTGAAACATCCGCTTCGGTGGCCGCGTGGTCTAACGCGCTACTCTCGCAGTAGACTCGACTTCCGGTGACTGAGAGATCGAGGTTTGAATCTCAGTCGGATGTACTGAGGGTGGTTTTTACCTCCATATAAATGCGGGCACACTTCCTCTAAATATAACCTTTCTAATCCCTAAAACCACCAGCGTAATTAGTAGATAAGCGTTAAACCCGAATGGGTTGTAAGACGCGGTGCTAATAAATATAAGAAAACCGACTCAGCCCTCCCTCCTATCGATAATTACAATCTAAACCTCGCATTTCTCTTCATGGTTTGTAGATTCATAAGTAAATGTGTCTCTCTACCGGTTAAAATGTGAACTACCATAGTTTATTTTGAAACACCTCCAACCAACTGCTTGCACCAATTAATGGACATATCAGTCTCGTGCCGTTCACGTGGTCTCGAGGTTCCTGGAACACTGGATACAGTTACAGACCGGAAGTCACCTATGAAGCCCTTTTAACGCCGACATAGATCCTGTTTCCTAATTTCCGCCTGCAACAAACTCAAGTTGCATCGGTAGTTAGAGAGTTTGTCCTCTGCCAAGACTCTATTCACCGTGATCACGCCGTATAAGACGTCAAGCTCGCACTATACTAGATTGATGATGATGATGATGGGAGAGGTCAAAGTTCGAATCTCGGCTGGATGCACTGGAGGTGCTTTTTACTCATGTGAATGTGGTTACATTTACTCCAAACTTTACTGTCCTCATTCTTGCCGATAATGTGCGGGTAGCTTATAGACTACAGGTAGTAAGATGTGGTGCATTAAATAAATGGTGCAATGAACTGCACGGGCTTTTTTTAAAATCTTAAATATATATATATATATTTACTAAAAACTCAGGTGACCTGGTGGTCTAGGGGTAAGGTGTCAGACTTCTGTGCTGAGGTCCGGGGTTCAATCCTCGCTCCCGGCACATATTTATCTGATTGCCAAACCCTTCCTTCACCTCTGACAAGACGTGTATTAATCACAACTTGTGAATGTGGGGAATGTCAGGCTTCCACCGTGGTTCGGATCCCACGTTTAACTGTAGGTCCTCCATTTCATTTCACAATCACCCTACCATTACACATTAGCGTAAGTGAGTATAACCCGAACGGGTAGTAAGACGCAGTGCTAATAATAATAAATACTAAAAACTCGTAATATTTGTTAAACGAAATCCTATACATTGTTGCAGAAACACTACACCAAAGAGCATAAAATAAATTATATACACTGTTACAGAAACATTGAGAAAGGAGGAACATTTTTGTTCACCAAAGAGCATAACAATTTAAATTTTCAAAACCCTTCATAAAATGTATATATTCGCTTGAAGCTCAGAAAAATATATATGTTTCGAATAAAAGATTAGTATTTTTAATGGTACTACAACTTTACAATAATACGTTATTTCGTAGCTAAAATATTTGCGACAACATGATTAAAATGGAAAATTTTTGCCAATGTTAAGTACCTTCAAAGTCATTTTCATGGGCAAAATGAGAATTGCCATTTTGTTTGAATGTAAAACAGTGCCTGGATTAAAAATAATAGTTAGAGTGGATTTTAAGAAGATCAATTTCTTGTCCTTCAGTAAACTACCCTTAATTTTAGGGTTAATATCTAATTCTGAAGACTCTTCAGAATGACCTGATGAAAATCCTAAATACCATGTTTTATCCTGATCGGTGAAATGGTTTCGGCTCTATTCCAAGATACAGACACAAAGACAGACGGCAATGCGTAAATCACTTTTTATGTTTTAGGGCATCATTCATGAATTGTCGATGTCTTCGCTTTTATTTGACGATCACAATACTTCTGTACCTAAAAGGACCAACACAACCTTATAGGAAACAATGATTTTAATTGACGTGGAAAAACATAATTTACAGAGAAATATAAATAAGACAAAAATAACTATGTCTGGCACCTGAGTGCAATAGAAAGTATAGAATCTAAAATCAATTTCAAAAATAAATTGTACTTTGAGCAGAGACGCGTTATGACAATTCCTAACCAATGTGCAGCGTTAGGCGCAAACATCATTTAACCATCGATAATAGACATGGTACATTGCCTTCTTATACTTGTAAACCCCAAGTGCATAATAATCACAATTAAATATGAATTACAATGGCATAATGCCCTCCTTATTCTTTTGAAGTGCCAGGTACAGAAATAATAATTAGCTATGCATGGCCAATGGCTCAATCCGTCTTAAACTCAACAGCGTTAAACGCTCAAATAGTCCCATAAACATGATAGATAACAAGCCCCTTAAACTTGATGCATTAAACGTACAAGAAATAATTTAGATAAAATTGATACAGGAACAAAGCCCTCTTAAACTTGATGTGTTAAGCGCTCAACAAATAATAAGACCAACATGAAAATGGAACATAACTAAATGTAAAGTGTTATGCCAAAATAACCTTCTCGGTGCCTTGAATGAATCTGCATAAAGCGCTTTGAAATGACAGTTACCCGTCTAGAGTCCCCCAATAGTCCAGGAATATTGTCGGGGAAAAAAAAACCTAGGTAAACCCGGACAAAATTAGGAGAAAGATGAACATTTCAGGAATGGCTTAGAACTACATGCCTTACAACACATCAAGACTCCAAATTTCAAAAAGTACATAAATACCTAAACATTATTTTAAAGCGGGAAAAAATTAGAAGAACGCAGAAAAGTTCAGGATTGACTTATATGCTTTACAACATATCAAAAGTCCCCTAAGTCCTCCTTAGCCCCAAATTTATATAATATATTTTAAAGAAAATTGCAAAAATTCTAATTATTGTTGTGTTAACAGGAGCTTGTCCCTGTCATGGCCTTTCTCCCCCCAGCCCCAGAAATTCTCTGGCATCTTATCTGTTATGGTACAATGTGTCGCAACTCCCTTCACCGTCCAGCACTATGGATAGTCAATAAAACGTGGATGATCTAATTAATATTTTGAAAAATAAACTTTTTAACATTAAATTTATTAATGAGGTGAGATAATTTTGTGTGTTAACTTTAAGGAATTCACTTGGGGATAAATTTAGCTGGGACACGAGTGAAACTCATTTTTATTTATGCCTTGGAGGATAATTTAAAAGTGCATTTTTTGAACTTTTGGGTCTTCTACCATGAAAGCCAAGCCTTGCACTTTAGGGAGAGGACTTTTGATATGTTGTAAAGCATGTGATTCCGAGTCGAGCCTGAAATTTTCAGCGTTCCGCTAATTTTTTTCCCGCTTTAAAATAATTTATAAGTACGGTACTTAGGGACTTTTTGAGTTTTGGGGTCTTCTACCAAATAATCCAAGCCTCAGACTTTAAGGGACTTTTGATATGTTGTACAGCATATAACTCTGAGTCAATCCTGAAATTTTCTGCATTCTTATAATTTTTGCCTGCCATAAAATAATTTATTAGTACATATGGAATTTTTGAATTTTGGGGTCTTCTGCCATAAAATCCCAGCCTCAAACTTTTGGGGGCTTTTGATATGTTGTTAAGAATATAATTTTTAGTCAATTCTGACATTTTCAGCTTTCTCCGAATTCTGTCCGGGTTATTTGCTAATAATCCTGGGCTACAAAGCAGCGTAGAACCAAATGAGTTTTAACCCACTATAACAAGTAAATATATATGAAAATAAATTTATACGCTACCCTATAACATGCCCATTCTTGATCGTGGATTTAAGGACCATTGAAGACAAGGCAAGACAAAGGTGTGAGAGAGAGAGGAGAACATAACACGTGATGTAGAAGCGAACTTACGTCGGACACAAGTTCTGCCAATTCATATCAGTCCATGTTTATCTTCGGCCGCGCGGGTATGTTTTGTTGTACGAACAGACAGTCACTCCACATGGCTGACTTAGATTGACCGAGGCCGCGATACAGCAACACAGCACAGTCCTTCAGATGATCAGTTTTTTCCTTAACATTTATTCCAAAACGTTACACTTCTATCTTCTAGGGGTCGAACGAGAGTAAAGATAGAAAGACATAAACATTTCTTGTTAAGAGGATGAAAAACCATCCTCGGTGCAGCCGACCGTGAATTAGTCGAATTAATTATTATATTTTATAAGTGGGAACAGGAAAGACTTGTAAGATATTAGTAGTGTTATTTTAATGATCTAGAACAAACGAGGTCCTGTTTTAACTCAATCGTTTGGTATTTAGTATATCTTCTTGTTTATTCCCCGATAACTGCCAAATGCGTGGATCAATTTTAACAAAACTTGGTGGGGACATTCTTTGAACCTAGGCCAAACTAGTACACATATGGTTCTTTGAACCTAGGCCAAACTAGTACACATATGGTTCATTGAACTTAGGCCAAACTAGTACACATATGGTTCTTTGAACCTAGGCCAAACTAGTACACATATGGTTTGCGATCCGGCTAAGCGTTTCAAGATGGCGGCCGCTTTAAAATTGTTTCGTTTAGTTGCTTACCTCAAGTGAATTTGATTTTAAATTTTAGCCAACCGATTGAGAACCCGGGCCTATTTTTTTAAAATTGGCATCTATTGCAAAACTGACGTCTTACACACGAAGAATGCTTACTCAGAGTTACACTATTAGTATAGTAAAGTAGTTTTATATTAATCTAGTTATTATTAATATTATTATTTAAAGGCCCATCGACACATCCAGGTCATTAGGGCCTTGAAATATATTAAAAACATAATAAAATCCCCATTGGGGAAAGAGATAAAACATTCACCATCTGAGACACTCCATAGGAGTGCTCAAATGAGCTCTTGGTATAAATTAAGTGATACACCTGCTTTAAAAAAACACAAGTGTATCACTCCAATAAAAAGACAAAACAAACATATTAAATATAACACGTTAAAATGACACAACATGTTAAAATTACAATACGTTAAAAAGACAAAACAACATGTTAAATTGTAATAAAACTGTTAAAAAGGATCTCAATATGAGATAATATCCAAAAGAGCCACATTATAAAAGTGACTCAAATGGCATTAAAAAGATCCCCCTGGCGTATAAAACGGAGTAAACAAATAACTCCATCCGCACTATCGCGTAATAAAAACCGTAAGTCACCTTTAAAATCAAGAGCCAGACAGATAGGGGCTAGTTTGCGACACTCCACCAAAATGTGATGCACACTAAGGGGAGTATCACAAAACTCACACACTGGAGTGGATCCCCTCTCAGTAAAAAACTATGGGTCAATGAAGTATGCCCGACGTGGAGTCTCGTCACGATGACCTCCTCTCTTCTAGACTTTCGTATAGAAGAGGGCCATCGCGATACACCGTCCCTGATGGACCGCAGCTTGTTCTGAGCAGGGGTCGAGACCCACTGCTCGTGCCAGGTGCGTAACACTCCACGCCGAACATAACCCTTTAGATCTAAAAACAGGACACACAGACTCGCCTCCGGAGGCAGGCGTGCTGCCTCCTTGGCTGCCTGGTCCGCTAGTACATTTCCTGGAAGACCAGCGTGACCAGGAATCCAGCAAAAGGCGAGCCGGGTGATTAATGAATCAATTTTAAAAATTTTCTCATGTATCATCTGCATGAGAGGATTCCAGGAGTAGAAAGTGGACAATGCCAACAGAGCACTCATGGAATCCGTGCAGATGAGGACAGAACGGTGACTACTTCGGTTAACAAAACACAAGGATTTAAAAATAGCATATAATTCAGCCGTAAAAACACTGGTATAATTAGGTAAACCAAATTTAAAATTGGATCCTTCCACAACAAAATCACATCCCACGGAGGCTCCAGATTTAGAGCCATCAGAGTAGATGCGCTCAAATCCGTGAAAGCGAGTGGAGAGGAGCTCATTAAAGGTCCTCTCATATACAAAGTTTGGGGTGGTCGCTTTAGGGAACTTGGCAAGATCAAAATTGCATTTCGGAGGGCGTATTTTCCAGGGATAAACTCGACCTGGTGATGTGGGGATAGCCTTTGGCAGGACTATCCCACACGTGTCGAAAACCGATAGCATCCGGATCCCAACCGGCCTTGTACTACGCCATTTAGTTTCATACAAGGCACGGTTAGGGAGATGAAACACAGGGCGGTAAGCAAACTTATTTGTCATGCAATGCAGTTTCGACACGTAAGATGCCAGGAGATAAGACCGCCGGTAAGAAAGAGAAGGCTCACCGGCGTCGGCACAGATGCTTACGACTGGAATGGTACGAAAAGCACCAGTAGCCAGTCGAATGCCAGCATGATGGACGCTATCAAGCATCTTTAACGCCGAGGGTCTAGCGGAACCATATACAAAACTGCCGTAATCAAGTTTTGATCTCACCAAGGCTCTAAAGAGGCGCATCAAGGTTTCCCTATCAGCACCCCAAGAGTGACCACTCACAACTTTAAGTAAATTCAAAGCTTTAACACACCTCGCTTTCAGGTCTTTGATGTGGGGGATCCAAGTTAGTTTAAAATCGAATAAAAGTCCCAGGAACCTTACGGTCTCGGAGACAGGTAAAACAACGTTGTTCATTAAAATATCGGGGGCTGGCTGCGTAATCTATGGAAGTGGACGACAGTCGTCTTGGCCGCAGAGAAACGAAAGCAATTACGAGATGCCCACAACCATAGATTGTTTACAGCGAGTTGTACCTGTCGTTCTGCCCTGTGGAGACTTGATGAACTGCAATAAATTGCGAAGTCATCCATAAAAAGGCATGAACGAACAGGTAAGCGCACGTTGTCTACAAAGCTATTTATCGCAATAGCGAACAACGTACAGCTCAAAGGACTGCCCTGGGGCACCCCATTTTCCTGAATAAAATCATCGGATAAGGTGTTGTTTAACCTTACCCGGAAGTGTCTATCAGACATAAAATTAGCTATAAAAATAGGGAGGTTCCCCGGAACCCCAATTAAAAAGGTTTTTTAAGATGCCGTAACGCCATGTGGTATCGTACGCCTTCTCCAAATCAAAGAAAACCGCCAAAAGATGCTGTTTATGGAGAAAGGCGTCACGAACAGCAGTCTCAAAACGGACGAGATGATCCACCGATGATCGGTTACCGCGAAAACCACATTGAATATTGGATAGCAGATTGCGGGATTCTAAACACCATATAAGACGTTTATTTATCATTTTTTCTAATATTTTGCATACACAGCTAGTTAAGGCTATCGGTCTATAACTAGTTGGCTCTAATTTATCCTTGCCACTTTTATATATTGGGATAACGGTTGCTTGCCTCCACAGTGTTGGGAATTGACGAGATTCCCAAACACAATTGTAGAGGTCTAAGAGGAACGCCTGTCCAGCAGGGGACAGTTGGCGCAACATTTCGTAATGGATATCATCCGGGCCAGAAGTTGTATTGCCAGCCTGGGACAGGGCGTAGGTAAGTTCCTCTTTAGTAAAGGGGGAGTTATAATCCTCCCCCTGACTTTGGCCAAAATCAATAGTAAGGCGCTCGATGCTCCTCTTATGCACCGCGAACTCGTTAGAGTAGCTCGCAGTGCTAGAAATAGCGGCGAACATCGAGCCCAATACATTGGCGACCTCCATAGGGGAGGAGACAAGTGAACCGTTAGACATGAGTGCGGGTATATTATAAATGGTATTTTTGCTACTACGTACTTAACGAATGTGATCCCAAACCTTGGTTGTGGGAGTGGAAATAGTAAGGGTAGAAATAAACTGTCTCCAAGACTCTCTTCTGCTTTCTCGAATAATACGGCGAGCTCTAGCACGTATAATCCGGAATGACTCCAGATTCTCCGAAGTAGGACGTCGATTAAAGATACGTAGGGCTCTTCGACGGTTAGAAATAGCCAGACGGCACTCCTCGTTCCACCAGGGAACAGGACGGTGGCGCGGGTTTGGCGAGGATTTAGGGATGGATGCCCTCGCTGCCGCAATGACCGTTGAAGTAAATTGCCCAGCCTTAACATTGACGTCAAGAGAATGGGGTTCGTCAAATACGGGGAGCTCGCGGAATTTCTCCCAGTTAGCACGTTTAAGAACCCATTTGGGTAACCGTGCAGTACTGGGAGGGTCTTGAATTTGTGAAAGCAGAATGGGAAAGTGATCGCTGCCACATAGGTCCGAGTGAACCTCCCAAAGGAAGTGAGCAGCAATCACGGGGCTACATAGAGCTAGGTCGATGGCAGAGGATACACCATTAAAGGTGTACGATACACATCGTACCCACGAAGCATCGGGTTGTCAGTTGGGCGGAAGTGAGTCTCCTGCAAACACAAGATGGAAGGATGCGGGGAAAAAATTTTTTGTTTAATTTCCTCTACACGAGCATAGAAACCCTACAATTCCATTGTAGTAGCGACATTGGTTATTAGTACGAAATTTAGTTATCCTCTTAATCCATTTCACTATCCTTTAAGAATAAAAAAATTTTGAGGTCCTTTTTAGGCCCTCTAGCCTTTCCCAGTCTCTCCTGTACCTCCCGCTTCAGGAGAGGCTTCGGTTTATTTTGGAGAGACTGGGCAGTCGGATTCTTGTACGAAGGCTTTAAGGCCTTCGACGCTTTTTTTATATTATTTTTTCCGGCGGTGTCTCGCTGGTCCTTCTTCAAGGCACCAGTGGGACTCGCCTTAGCGGCCTCACCTGTTCCGCAACTCGTCCCCACCTCCGGAAACACAGAGATGGGAGTGAGAGGCTCAACAACGGCCGCCCTTGTTTTGGTACCTCGAGGCGGGCCCGGGGGGATTTCCCGAGTCGGGCTCGGGGGGATTACCCGAGGTGGGCTCGGGGGGATTACCCGAGGTGGGCTCGGGGGGGTTCCCCGAGGTGGGCTTGGGGGAGTTCCTCGAGGAGGTCTCCTCGGTGGTATAGGTGGGGGAGACGACCGTTGTGGCGGTTTGGCCTCATTTAAAAATTTAGGCGCCACAGAAGTTGGCGCGGAATCAACATAAATATCTCGAGAAGAGACCATTGGCACTGGTCGCGTTGGCTCCTTAGCAAGATTAACTGCGCAATGGCAGTTGGGACAGTTTATATTTTGGCTGACAATCCGGCTATATGAAGTTTGAAATACCGGAGCTTGACTTGATACGTATTCCTTGCGTGCCTGGGCATATAAGATCTTTTTTTCAGATTGTATCTCCAGGACTTTCTTCTCTACCTTCCATTTTGGACATGCCCGAGACCAGGTGGAATGCGGACCCTTGCAGTTGACGCAGTATTTAGGAGACTCGCATGGTGTTTCGTGAGCCTCCTGTCCACTATCCGCACAGGTTGGCTTACCACGGCATCGCAGCTTCGTATGCCCAAATTCCTTGCACTGAAAACAGCGCCGAGGGTTAGGGACATATGGCCGGACCCTGAGCACGTGGAAGCCTGCTCGGACCTCCTTCGGAAGGGTAGGAGTCGCAAATGTGAGGATATACGTATCCGTCTTCTTTTCTTGTCCATTCTTTTTTGTGACAATACGGTACACTTCGGTGACATGCTGGGGGGAAAGCTCCTCACAGATCTCCTCAATGCTTACGCAGTCGAGGTCGAAACAAGTGACCACTCCCTTGCAAACATTGAGGAACCCGTGAGGTTCCACCTTTACCGGTATTGAAGCCGTATTACTCGACGGTATTTCAGTAATAGCCATGATGTTGGAGGACTGGACGTCAGTTACAGTCTGTATTAAAATAGTTCCATCACGCAATTTCCTTATAGAGACGTTTGATTTTGCTGCACCATTTATCGCTCTTTCGAGGATAAATGGGCTGACGCGCTTAAGTTTTCCGTTGGCATCGTCTCGAGACATCACCAGGAAGCGGTGCTGGGGCCTCACCATTTCCTGGGTTTCCACAATGACAGGGCTGGACGGCCTTAACCGTTTCCGCCTCTTATCAATATTACGGCCCTGTGAGGGGCCGGGCAGTGAGGAACCAGCAGAAATTGGCAGTACGGTGCCAGCGGTGACAAAGTTATTGGCCATGCCGTATTTGGGGACAACCTACACAGTACTCGAATCGTAGACCCAGGGTGACCCAAGTTGGTTCTACCACATATGGCCCTGTTAACTGTCCCGACGAGAGGCTCTATACGACGCTAGACATGACAACATTCGCATAGAGCGTCGCCGAGAGAGAGGTCGTCGCAGCAAGTGGGTGTAGGAAAGTGCCAATTTTACGTCCGGGCCCTCATGAACGCAACCGATCTTTTCCTAAAGTAGGGTACCCGGTTGTTATCCCTAAGGCCCTTCTACTAAGGTATTGCAACCGGCGCACTTTCATTCGGGAGCTCAAAGCAGTGGTATCCAATAATAAACAGAGAAGATCCGGGTTAGTAGCCAAGGTCGTCAACGGAAAGGCCAAAGGCCTCCGTGCAGGGTTAACGGCAAGGGGAAGGGAAGAAAAAGGTAAGGATAGATAAAGCGAAGGGGGAAGAGTGAAAAAAAAAGGGGGAAAGTGAAGGAAGAAGAAAATGATGTGAATGCAGAGATATAGGATAGGTTTGTCCTGCACGAGGTACGTCCTGCACAGAAGCCTCCCCTTTTAGTCGCCTCTTACGACAACCAGGGTTACTGCGGGATTATTCTAAACCCCGTCCCGCAGGGGGAATTAATCTAGTGTTAATTTATTTTTTGTATAACTTCATCACGAAGGAAAAATCTACTTCAAATCCAAGGAGAACTTATAGGAGATATTTCAACTAGAATTCCAAAGAGAAATGTTAATACCGTAGTAGCGATAAGAACATGACATAACTTAATTCACTTTCATGTACAATAATTATTATTGTTATACTCGACATCATAAGCCGACTCCTCAAGTTAGCGGTGACTGTGGTAGCAATGATAGCTCATAGTATCGTATACCGCCACCTCAAAGCAAGCTGGGGTCCATCAAGGACGGTGTGTCGCGATGGCCCTCATCTAAACGTTCCTCTACAAAAGAGGAGTACATTATCGTGACGAGACTCCGCGTCAGCCATACATATCTGACCCATGGGTTTTTATTAAGAGGGGATCCACCTCCAGTGTGTGATCTTTCTGATGCTCCCCTTAGTGTGTACCACATTTTGGTGGAGTTTCGCAAGTATGCCCCTATCCAACAGGATCTTGATTTTAAAGGTGACCTTCGTTTTTTGTTACGTGACTTCGCGGATGGAGTCATATGTTTACTCCGTTCTATACACCAGGTGAATCTTTTAAATTTTATTTGACTCCCAAGCTTAAGTGTTTTTAATATATTTCGAATTTTTTTATATCTTCATATTGTACATTTATAGTACTGTATGCACTAGCTGATTTTAGTAGGTGTCGTATTTCTATTAACCTTTCCTATGGAGATTTTACTGTTTTTAATTTGTGTAAAATACGTTAACGACTATATTATGTCTATTCGGTTCAAATCGCCAATAATAATAATAATAATAGCCGATAATTTTCACACGTCTATCACAGGCTTTGCCTTAAGCTAGTAGTGAATAATGACCTGCTTACGAGACGAACTCTGGATAGTTCGGTGGTAAAGCATTGGCGTGATAATTCAAGGATCTTGGGTTTGATTACCGTGCCCATGTATATTTTTAATTTTAAAGAATAAGGTAAGTGAGCCAAAGGTGGGCCAATTAAGGCTTTACTATTTTTTATAATTTTTTAGTAAGATTTAGAAGTTTCAAAATTTGTCAAGTATCTGGTTAGTTATTTCCTGAAAAGAATCTTTTTTTTTTACCATTTAAAAATGCTTTCTTAAAACCTCTCACTGTTAAAAAAGTGGTCCACCCGTCCTAAAAGTGGTCCATGTTCGGTACCAAAGGTAGTCCATGTTGTGTTAGGGATTTTGTAATAACTAGTTGGTTTTAACATACAAAAAACATGGATTGCCTTTAATTTTATTTTACTTTTAAAAAATTGAGATATTAAAAAATATGTTATTTTAAACTAATTTAAAAAAAATGTTTGATGCTGTAATTAATTATTTTAAAAATACTAATTTTAAATAATCTTAATAAAACTTATGATAAATTAACTTACTTATGAACACAAAAACAACAAATAACTTGAACATTCTCGAGGCATTTTTATATACATTTTTTAACGTTTCCATTCTAAGTTACTTACTGTTAATTAATTAATGACAAAACTATTTAGCGCACAGTAGTTTCAAGATTCTTTTCCTTGATTTTACGCTCTTTTTAGCTGGGAATTCGAGCGTTCGTAGAGTTTCAGAAAGGGTGGATGACTCAGCTGGTTCATCCAGCTCCGAATCTGAACTAAATTCGTATCTGAAGATGAGTCAGAGACAGATTAGTCACTGTTGGATGCTGAGCTATCATCTTGCTTGCGTGACAATAACGTTCTTTCCCGAGGAATATTAGTCTGTTTGGGAATATAGCTTTTAATATCGGCACTTCCTACTTGTTCGAGACTGGCTTGAACTGAAGCAAGATTATTTGGCCTTTGTTCAGAACATATTTTTTGGGGCTCAATCCTTTCGGGTCTGTATGTCAGATCACTTGGCGCAAACGTTTCATCCTTTATTGCAAAAGGATCAAAGGGGAAAATACCAGTAGCTCTAAAACCCGAGATAACATTCGATGAAGTCGCTGCTTTTCCCCATGCTCTTGAGAAAATCTTTCCAAATTGGGATCGTCTTATCGTCCGGTCGGTGCATACTCCTTCGGCCGCTGATTCTGATCGGTGAACTAGCTGTGTCCAAAATAAAAGGACTTCATTATCCCAAGCAACTTCATAGAACTTGAAGACGCTCTTGTCCTTTGGCTGAAGTTTATATATCGTATTGCTTGGAAGGCAAACAACGTGATGTCTTGAGCTTCCGCAGCATCAACAATGTTTACGTCTAAGTGGGAATATACTCCATCAAAAATAAGAAGAGTCGGGCCAGGACTCAAACTCTGCAAAATGGTAAATCCATTTTACAAACGTTTGAACATTCATGGAACCTTTGGGGGTCATGAACACCTGACTACCAATCGGTAAGTTTTCACACCACTCTGGCCCCATCCTTTCTCCTTTGAAGCAACGGTATGCACTCGTTTGACCCCTTTACGAGCTAAAACCACTGGTGCTTTATGTAAACACAAACAGTTACCCTTCTCATCCATGTTATAAATGGACTGTGGTTTCTGCATTAAGTCAAGATCAATCATGACCATTTTCAATTTTTCAAAATAATCAATTACAATAAAACGGATTGAGTTTCTTTGCCCTAAAAGGGCCATCCCAGAGTTTTTGTTAATTTTTTTTATATTATTCACGCAACAAAATCTATAAACTGTACGTTTGACAATTTTAGGAGTAATACGCATCCCAAAATTGGCAAGCCTGTGGATTCGCCTACAAAGCTCTTGCTCTTGAGAAGCTGATAAAGTAGGCTGCCTACCTTTGATTTTATTGGATTTCCAGAAGACAGGTGGCACCTCGGGGTTTGTATTGGGATCTTGAAAGTCTTAGAAGCTGCCCTTTGAGACATTTCCCCATCATGCACAGCATTCATAACGTAAGTCGGCTACTCTTGAGTCCACTCACCCAGTTTCCTTGCCACAGTCGTCACAGTTTTTTTTTCTTACTTACTTTTTCTTACTTTAGCATCTGAAACAAAAATAAATATTGTGTAATTAAAATAAGTCACCGTAAGTTGGCCAATAAATCCATCATGATTTGCACATTCGTTCACAGAAAAAACTGTTTTGTGTAGGTTACAAAAAATGTGTTGTGGACTACAAACTAATTTTGTCAAAATATACCTAACAAAAGTTTTTTGTATTAAAAAAATAACTTTTTTATACAGTACAAAATTGTTTTGTAATTTGCATAAAGTGTATTGACAAACATTACTTGTGTTTGGTAGGAACACGAAATTCCATTTTGTTGTTTGCAAAAGGATAATGGCTACGGTTACTTCTTTATTTTTGTAGTCTTGGCAAAATGTTTATTGTGGTTTGTACAAAGATTTGTGTTCAAGTTCATTTTCTTGATTCCTAAGCCCAAGAAAGTGTTTGTGGTCGGCACAAGTATGTTATTACTGCCAATTATTTTGTTTTGTATGCATAACACATGTTCTATTGTGATTTGTAAAAAGCATTTTGTTGCTATGGATTTTTTTATTTTGTCGGTCAAACAAAATATTTTATGTGGTTTGTACTAAATGGGTTATTGTTGCTTTTAATTTTCTTAATATGTTGCTGAAAAAAAAATATTTTGTCTATTATAAAGGTGAGTGTAAAAGTACGTGTAATTAGCCCAACTTGTATTTAATAATTGACTAATTCATTTGAAATTTCCAAACGATAGTGAAGTCATCGGTTAAACCCCTGCAATTTATAAAAGTATACTATTAAATAAAAAAGCATATTTAATAAACTTCCCGAGGAAGAATAAAATCAACAATTTCTTAGCTTTTTTTGTCAGTTCATTGGTTTTTCTGTGATTTAAAATTCAAATGTTTTAATATTTAATTTGAAACCAATAAAAGTGAGCTCTAATTTGGTCGAATAATAATTAATATTTTATTTTTGATTTTTAACATTGTACAAATAAAATAAATAAATACTTGGTTAAATCATACACGTAATTCAACTCCCTTAAAATGAAACAGCAAACACAGTTTCTGTATAGATATATTTTCATCAAAAAACAATATCTCTTACTTAAAATGTAGATAACTGTTAAAGCTTGATGTCCATTACTATATATTAGTCCTGTACTATACTTAAATATAAATAAAGCTAAACTAATTTTCATTTCATCTGGTTGAGATATAAATAAATATCTAACTGTTTGTGCATATGTGTAGCAAACTTATTTATGGTTCCACAATTTCTCGTAGGATTTCAATCCCTCATGTAGATATAGTATTTGTATCCGTGTTTAAATTAATGTCTGACTAACCTTTGAAAGTTGTGTGGAAAAAAATAAGTTCACAGCTATGTTGAACACTTCGAATCACATCTAGACTCCAAGTTATATAAAACTTTCGCTTGTTAAAAAAAATCTCAGCTCTCTTTATGAAGAGAAACTTTTTTTAAGAATTTTCTTCTCCAGAATGGGTATGATACAATTTTTTATACATAAGGCTAGAGTCTCAGTGAATATGTGATTTTGCAGTAATGGTGAAAACAGAAAAAAACACCTATTTAAAATACCAAAACAAAGGTTTTTAGATGCTATTTTACTGCTGCTTTAAACAAGAAAGGCTAATAATAAATTATTTAAAATTATTAAAAAAAAGTAACGAGAAATCAACACAAATTGTTGGCATCCGATTTTAACTTTCCTTTGTAGCTCTAAATATGTTTAGAAATTATATTTGAACCCATATTAAATATGTCTTAACTCTGACACTAAGCCACCAACATATATATATATGATGCAATAGTCTAGTAAGTGTCAAGGATTGTGTCCCCGGTTTAATTTTGTTTTTTAGAATGGGAAAAGCTTCGGAAAGCCAAAGGTTTCAGCTTCAGCACTAATAATTTACTTGATTCATGGAATACATAATATACTTAGCAAACTAAAACTTTAATAAATATAAGTAAGAAAAAAGTTTTGAATATTTTAAATCTAGCAGGATATTTGATATATTTGTCACTATTTTTTATTTGTAAAAGTCTAAGTTAATTTAACTATTATTTGCTTACCTTTTAACTTTTTTTTAAATTACTTCATGAATCGTTATACCAGTCCATATGAAAATGTAATCTTCCCAATCCAATTTAATATGGCTATAAAAATGACACAAGTAAATGATCTGACAAATAAAAATTGGTTAGACTACTCTTAGGTACATATTCTATTACATAGGACCAACAAATGGTTTGGAGAGGTAATAACTTATATATATTTTTTATTTAGCTAACCCTAAGTTGCCTCATCTTTGTGCTTTTAAAACAATTAAAATTTCACCGAAATGTTTCTTAGCTGACATTGTGGAGGTAAGCATGGTATGCTAGCATATAAAGCACCCAACTTGTGAAAACCAACATGTGAGCCTAAAACATTTCTAGTTTCATAGTCATAAAAACAAACAATGGGAAAACCACTTTATCATCATACTTCACAGCAATTTCTTGCCATAATTTTCCTTGAATAAAATTTGATAGTCCATCATTATGCTGACTTAAACTAATCATATGTGAGACAACCTCATAAAAAAAACACCAGGCATTTCTAAACATTTCTTAATCACCTTTCTAAGAGGAACAAATAGTGCAGTGCATACAACATTATCAGCAACTACTGGTGTGTGAAAAACCTTAGCGAATCTTGAACCAATATAATACTGTTGTGGCGGTATATAACATCCACTTGAATTAAAATATCCTAGTCGTCTGTATTCAGTGGACAAATTAGCAAAGGGATTCTGCAAAACTTCAAACATGGACATATTATAACGTTCACTTCTATCACGTGGACACCCACTACTCTTATTGAACATGACTCCTAGTTAGCGAATAGTTGCTATACAAGCCAGCCACAAATGATTCAGATTGTGTGTGAACTGCATTCTTAAAGAGTTCAGGGTTAATATTGGTTTGTTCTACGGCTGTACGTACAGTCATGATTACACTGAAAGTGCGGGTTCCATCAATTTTTAAGACTTTATCTCTCTCATTATTAATATTTGGATATACATATGAATTATTATGAGCGCATTTTAATTGTCTTTTAAATGACTTAACTGAATTAAAATCCCGAACACACAACTCTTCTCTACACATTAATTGCTTGAAGAATTGATCAAATGTACACATTTAATATGTGTGAATAATGCTCTGATACCATTAAAAATGCTTCTATATATATAACAAATAGTCATGATTATATTTGAAAAGGACATAAGAAAATAATTTTTTAGGAAAACGCAGATAACCATCTTAATAAGAATTTTTCCTACTTTGATAGCTAGATCTGATAAAAGACTGTTGACAATTGTCAGCCTTTGTAAATCTATACTTATAAAATAACATGTCCTGATTGATTGATTGACTGACTGACTGACTGACTGACTGACTGACTGACTGACTGATTCATCATCGCCGAGCGCAAACTATTAAGGCTACAAGCATGAAATTCGGACTGTATATTCATTTTGTTATGTAGGCACCCACTAAGAAAGGATTTTAGAAAATTCCACCCCAAAGGGGTCAAAATAGGGGTAGATAATATGTATGAAAGTCCGTCATTTTGAAAGTTACATAAACAAAATTTTGTATTTCGGTTATTGACGTAAAACAAATAAATACTTGTTTCAGGAATTTTGGAAATTTTATTTAATAAGGGATGAAAAAGGGGGTGAAAATTTGTATCGGACTTGCATTATTTTTGATCTGAGGTCAAGTTATGGTCATCAACGTAACGTAATATTTTAAATTAATCTGTAAATACATATGTAGTATATTTTCGTATTTGTATATAATCAACTTCCACGCGAGCAAAGACGCGGGCAACAGCTATCTAGTATGAGATAAATCTTCGTTTGAAGCAAATGCCTGTGTTCACTCACTGGCGAGTATTTAGCATTGAGTGCCCTTATCTCTTTGAAACACTGGTCTAATGCGGCAAAAGGGTATGCTTGGTTGGATGGATTTACCAAATGCGGTTGCTTTTTTCTTCAGTCTATAAAGAACGATTTTCATATCACCAACAACCTAAAAAAAACAAAAATAACTTAATCAAAATCAAGTAGGTAGCTAACTTTAAACACAATAACATAGGGAACAAATGTATAAGACATAAAAAAAATCAATTAAAAGTAAAACATGTCTGTTGCCTAATATATTAAAAGAATACCTTTAAAGGGAAGAAAAAAATGTGACGGTCATTAAATTAATAGTTAATTAGTCAATCAGTTTGAGCAAAAAATTAACCTGAACGGCTTTATGATGATGGCAAGAATGCGCCAAGATTGTAGTCTAGAATTTAATGTGAAGGTTCCATTTTTAAATTTTAATATCAATTACAATCTACAATCTATGTGGATAAACTAAACATGTGTAGAGGAAAGTCGCCTAATTTGGGGAGCATTTTGTAAAAATATTTTTAGTTAAAAAGAAACATATGATACTACAATGAATATTTGAGACATAATTAGTTGTTTTATTGCCCTCACTTTAGTGCAAAAGAAAATATCACTTATGAGCAAATTTTAAGATTAAATCATTTTTTAAAAAACATGCGCCTCCCCAAATTAGGAACCCTAGGGCTCCAAATTTGTGGATGTTCAATTATCCTTACACAAAAAATTATTTATTTAGAAGAAAGTGATTTTTTGTTCTTTTTTGAAAGGCACAAACCACACACAAATTGTTTATTAAATGGATCAACACAATCTGTGTGTGCCCATTTGTTGCATACCACACATCGAACCCAATTCTCACCTTCATGGTCATCAGAAAATAATCCTGCACAAATAAAATACACTCTGCATCAGATTCACTTTCACTTTCCAAATCAAGATCGTCATCAGAATCAACTAGTGAAATATTATCCTCAGATTCTGTTGAAGATTCCGAATGTTTGGCAGCCCTTTTCTTACGACGGTAAACTGGTGTTTTCAATTCAGAGCGTTTCTTGATAGTCGTAGTCTTACCGTTTCTCTTTGGTGAAGGACCCTTTTTCTGCGACTCTGCTAGCTGTCGTTTATAAGGTGATCCGGTGATGAGCTGGGCAGATCCAGTTCGGGACTTTCTTGTAGTAGGCTGAATTTTTATAGTGGGAATTGATTTGATGTTAGACGCCCGGATAAGCCTTATCTGAGGTGGCGTTGTTAAAGGAACAGGATCAGGATCATGGGATGTCCCTGGTTGAGGCTCCTGCAGGTCATCGAGCTGTTGTGGGCTCTCAGCATTGTTCTCTTCAGGCTCTTAGAGAACAGCAAAATCATGAGGTCGGAAGTTGTTCCTATTACAAGGAAACAATCCAGTTTTGCGGAAACCACTAGCAGCCGCTTCAGCAGTTGCTGCCCTCATGTACGCTTTTCCAAAAATTTCCCCTATTTGGTAGACAGTGACCATTCGTCCAGGATTTCTTCGAATCCACTGCTCAACTTCCTGGGCGTAGTACGTCTTAAAAGGCCCCATAAATGAGACATCGAGTGGCTGCATTTTGTGAGTGCTATGGGGGGGCAAACACACAATGGCCACATGATTCTCTCGCCCCATGTTTATCACATCTATATTTCTCGTGTGAGAGTAGTGGCCATCTAATACGAGAATTGCAGGATTCTCCGCAGTAGGCTTCACGCTGGAAATAAAGTGACGAAACCAATCTGTAAATATGTCCGTTTGTATCCAGCCAGACGGATGGCAAGAATAAATAGAGCCAGGGGGAGTCCCATTCATGAGTTCCATCTTCATGTTCTTTCGAGGGAAGATAATTAATGGAGGGACAAAGTGGCCTGCAGGGCTCATACAAGTGACAACAGTTATAAGAGCCCCTCGTTCAGTCGCTTGAAGTGCTCCAATTTGTCGCTTTCCCTTTAGACCCACAATTTTTGTGTGCTTATGTTGTACAATTGATATGCCGGTTTCGTCACAGTTGTATAACCTAGATGGAGAATTATTGATACTGTCCATTGTAGGTTCAAAAATATCAAAAAACTTGAAAACTGCCTCTGGAGTGAAACTCTTTGCTCGGGCCATTGAGAGACCTTGAGGAGTGCTCACAGCAAGCTGTAGATTTCTTCTTAAGAAATTCTTCATCCATTTTCTCCCGGCCTGCTCATTCTTTTTGGAGAAGGGGTTCGCAATTCCGTTTTTTACAGCAATCTGATATGCCATGCGACGAACATCCCTTTGAGAAAGGCCGAAGAATCTGTTTTCCATAATAAGGCAGTAGTCTGCGAGATCTTTTTCTAATTCAAATGGTAGTGTTGGCTTCCTGCCTATTTTGGTTTGAACCACGTCACTAGGACATTTATCTAAATCCTTAACGTAGCGTTCTAGTGTAGTTTGAGGAACATGAAAGACACGGGATGCTTTAAGACTTCCCATTTCCTTATTGCGCATGGCCGCAACTGCCGCCTTCATTTGTTCTGGATCCCATTTTTTCCTCGGAGCCATCTGTAAATATTTATTTTATAAAAGTTTAAAAAGGTTGTGTTATTTAGGGACGTTGGTCTTCAAAGAAAAGTACTCCAAGTTATTTATAAAATTGCTAAGTGATATCTACAGATTATAACTTGACATTAAATCTTTATAGAGATAAACAAATAAATCATTATTTTTATATTTAATATAAAAGACAATATAAAACTACCATATCTTAAAATTGGTTTACCGTTATATTTTGTTTTTTTAAATATTCTAATATTTTTTAGCAAATATTAGATTATTATAAAATTATATTTTAATTCATTGTTGTGAAGAACGTTTTGGGTTCTTAATTTGGGGATCCCCAAATTAGGAAGCCTAAGACTCCCCATAATAGGCTCCATAAAATGATTATCTTTGACATTCTAAAAATATGTTCAAATAGTTACTAATTTTAATAAATGTAACCTCTAAAGAAAGCCACTTTAATACCAATTATAACAAAATTAGCAAATATAGAAATATAAATACCTTTACTCTGTAATCTTGAATTTATTCGAGCTTAGCAAAAACTTTCAGGACACAAATAAAATGTTAGAACCGACTGCTCCAATACTCGTGGAGCTACTGCGCTGTTAACAGCCAAACAATGAGGAAGCGTCCTTTCCTTCAATTTCCAGTGTTCGTCGATAGGTAGCAGCACATCCTTACTCCAAATATTGTACCTCCCCAAATTAGGAACTCACCCCATATTAGGCGACTTTCCTCTATCTATTTTGGTGACCTGGTGGTCTAAGGGTAAGGTGTCAGACTTATATGCTGGCGGCCGGGGTTCAATCCTCGGTCCAGGCACAGATTTATCTGAATGCCAAACCCTTCCTTCACCTCTGACAAGACTTCTTGTGAATGTGGGGAATTCCAGGCCTCCACCGTGGTTCGGATTCCACGTTAAACTGTAGGTCCTTCATTTCATCTCACAATCACCCTACCATTACACAGTAGCGTAAGTGCGTATAACCCGAACAGGTAGTAAGACGCGGTGATAATAATAATAATAATAATAATAATGTATCTATTAAAATTTTCCAATTTTTTATATGAATCTTGAGTGATGATTCATCTTGATAGCTGATTATATTTTCTCCGATGAATGAAAAATTTATCAAAAAGGGATGACTATTTTAGTTTAATATTTCATTATCCTTTTAAGGCCTATTTTTCACAAATAATTTCTGTTTAGGACTGTACACAGACAACATAATACTAACATGGAGCTAGATAAAAATATCACGTCTCTAATGAAATCCACATCTTTATAATATTTCATCAATCTATTAGAATTTGAAATTTTTTTTTAAAAAAAGTTTCTCATTTATCCCCTAGAAACATTAAAAGAAATAATAGATTTATAAAATAAATCCAATCCAACATTCAGTTTCGGTAAAACTTGCATTGTTATTTCGCAGTAGTTAGGAATTTAAATATCCTTTCTTTACTATAAATATGTATTAATAAATAAAATAAATTATTTATTTTATTTATTTATTGCCTAGAATCAAACCGAACTTTCTCCAAAATTATATAAAATGAAGTAATTGTATGTTTCAAAGCATAATTTTCCAAGGAATATGATATGATCGATTAATATCAAACTGCACTTCATCCGCATGAAACTCTGTGGTGAAATCACCACTTCCCCCCTGCGGGACGGGGTTTAGAATAGTCCCGCAGTAACCCCTGCTTGTCGTAAGAAGCGACTAAAAGGGGAGGCTTCTGTGCAGGACGTACCTCGTGTGGGACAAACCTATCCTATATCTTACCATTCACATCATTTTCTTCTTCCTTCACTTTCCCCCTTTTTTCACTCTTCCCCCTTCGCTTTATCTATCCTTACCTTTTTCTTCCTTTCCCCCACCGTTCATCCTGCACAGAGGCCTTTGGCCTTTCCGTTGACGACCTTGGCAACTAACCCGGCTCTTCTCTAATTATTATTGGATACCACTGCCTTGAGCTCCTAAATGAAAGTGCGCCGGTTGCAATACCTTAGTAGAAGGGCCTTAGGGATGACAATAACCGGGTACCCTACTTTGGGAAAAGATCGGTTGCGTTCATGAGGGCCCGGACGTAAAATTGGCACTTTCCTACACCCACTTGCTGCGATGACCTCTCTCTCGGCGATGCTCTATGCGAAGGTTGTCATGTCTAGCGTCGTATAGGGCCTCTCGTCGGGACAGTTAACAGGGCCATATGTGGTAGTACCAACTTGGGTCACCCTGGGTCTACGATCCGAGTATTGTGTAGGTTGTCCCCAATCATGGCATGGCCGACAACATTGTCGCCGCTGGCACCGTACTGCCAAACACTGCTGGCAACTCACTGCCCGGCCCCTCGCAGGGTCGTAATATAGATAAGAGGCGGAAACGGGTAAGGCCGTCCAGCCCTTTAATTGAAAAAATCCAGGAAGTGGTGAGGCCCCAGCCCCGCTTCCTGGTAATGTCTCGAGAGGATGATAATGAGAACCTCAAGCGTGTCAGCCCATTTGTCCTCGAAAGAGTGATAAGTGGAGCTGCCGAGTCTGGGGTTTCAATTAGAAAACTGCGCGATGGCACGATTATGATCCAGACTGAAAACGACCTTCAGACAAAGAAAATAATGGCAATAACTACAATACCGTTGAGCCCCTCGAATCATTTAAAGGTGAAGGTAGAGTCGCACAGGTTCCTCAATGTTTGCAAGGGAGTGGTCACTTGCTATGACCTCGACTGCGTAAGCATTGAGGATATCTGTGAGGAGCTTTCCCCTCAACATGTCACCGAAGTATATAGGATCACCATCAAAAGGAACGATGTAGTGAAGAACACTGATAGTTATATTCTAACATTTGACACTCCTTCCTTACCAAAGGAGGTCCGAGCTGGCTTCCACGTGCTCAGGGTCCGGCCGTATGTCCCCAACCCTCGGCGCTGTTTTCAGTGCCGGGAGTTTGGGCATACGAAGCTGCGATGCCGTGGTAAGCCAACCTGTGCAGATTGTGGACAGGAGGCTCACGAACAACCATGCGAGTCTCCTAAATTCTGCATTAATTGCAAGGGTCCTCATTCTGCCGGGTCTCGGTCCTGTCCGAATTGGAAAGTAGAGAAAAAAGTCCTGGCGATCCAAACAGAAAAGAAGATCCCTTATGCCCAGGCACGCAAAGAGTATACTGCACTGCAAGCTCCGGTATTTCAAAGTTCCTACAGCCAAATTGTCACCCAAAATATAAATTTCCCTAACTGCCACTGCGCAGTTAATATTGCAAAGACTCCTACAAGACCTGTGCCACTCGTCTCTATTCGAGACAAACAAAAACAGCCGGCATCATCTGTGGTGATGCAGAAAATAATACAAATGGCGACACCCTCACAAAAGTCGCCACCACTACCTGTACCCCCGAGGAGACCCCCTCTGGGAACAACCCAGAGCCCCCCTCGGGAAACACCCCCGAGCCCTCCTCGGGGAACTCCCCCGAGCCCTCCACGGGGAAATAAATTGCGTGCGGCCACTGTTGAGTCGCTCACCCTCGCCTCTGGGCCTCCAGAGGCCGGGATGAGTGGTGAAATAGGTGAAGCCGCCAAGGCGAGTCCCACTGGTGCCTTGAAGAAGGACAAGCGAGAGACCGCCGAAAATAATTATATGAAAAAAGCGTCGAAGGCCTTAACAAAGCCTTCGCGCAAGGATCCAACTACCCAGTCTCTCCAAAATAAACCGAAGGCTCTCCTGAAGCGGGAGGTCCAGGAGAGACTGGGAAAGGCAAGAGAAACTAAAAAGGCCCTCAACCAATTTTTATTTTTAAGAGATAGTGTCATGGATTGCGAGGATAATTAAATCTTATAATAATAAAGTATGTCGCTACTACAATGGAATTGTAGGGGTTTCTATGCTCGTGTAGAGGAAATTAAACAACAAATTTCTTCTCTGCATCCTTCCATCTTGTGTTTGCAGGAGACCCACTTCCGCCCAAATGACAACCCGATGCTTCGTGGGTACGATGTGTATCGTACCGACAAGCCTTTCTTTTATCGGGCTAGTGGAGGTGTGGCTATATTCGCACGAAGCAATATATATCACAAAAATATTAACATCGTTTCTGATCTTCAAGTTATCGCTGTCCGAGTCTCCCTTGCTTTGGAGATGACCGTATGCTGCATATAGCTCCCGCCAGGTGAACGTATTTCAAAGAGGAGCTTAGAGGCCCTCTTTATGCAACTTCCTGCCCCCTATATCATCTTGGGGACTTTAATGCGCATAACCTGGTGTGGGGATCTAATTTTACAGATACCCGCGGGAGGATGGTAGAGGATATTCTTGTCTCGGGAAACCTGGTGCTAATGAACACCGGGACCCAGACACACTTCTCCACCTTTAATGGTGTATCCTCTGCCATCGACCTAACTTTATGTAGCCCAGGTATCGCTGCCCTCTTCCTTTAGGATGTCCATACGGACCTATGTGGAAGCGATCACTTCCCTATACTGCTTTCCCCACTCCAAGATTGCCCAAGTACGGCACGAGTTCCCCAATGGGTGATTAAACGTGCCGACTGGGATAAATTCCGCGAGCTCGCCGTATTCGACGAATCCCCTTCTCCTGACGTCAATGGTAAGACTGAGTATTTTACTTCGACGGTCATCGCGGCGGCGAGGGCCTCCATCCCTAAATCCGCGCCACCGTCCCGTTCCCTGGTGGAGCGTAGAGTGTCGGTTGGCTATTTCTGACCGTCGAAGGGCCCTACGTCTTTTTCACCGACGTCCTACCTTGGAGAACCTGGAGTAATTCCGGATTCTACGTGCTCGAGCTCGCCGTATACTTCGTGAAAGCAGAAGAGAGTCTTGGAGAAAATTTATTTCAACCCTTACAATATCCACCCCCACAATTAAGGTTTGGGATAATATCCATAAATTACGTAATAGCATCAATTCCAATAACAATATACCTGCCCTCATGTCTAACGGTTCACGTGTCTCCTCTTCTGTGGAGGTCGCCAATGTATTGGGCACGATGTTCGCCGCTATTTCTAGCATTGCGAGCTACTCTAACGAGTTCGCGGTGCATAAGCGCAGCATCGAGCGCCTTACTATTGATTTTGGCCCAAGTCGGGGGAGGATTATAACTCCCCCTTTACTAAAGAGGAACTTACCTATGCCCTGTCCCAGACGGGCAATACAACTTCTGGCCCGGATGATATCCATTACGAAATGTTGCGCCAACTGTCCCCTGCTGGACGGGCATTCCTCTTAGACTTCTACAATTGTGTTTGGGAATCTCGTCAATTCCCAACACTGTGGAGGCAAGCAACCGTTATCCCAATATATAAAAGTGGCAAGGATAAATTAGAGCCAAATAGTTATTGACCGATAGCCTTAACTAGCTGTGTTTGCAAAATATTAGAAAAAATGATAAATAAACGACTTATATGGTGTTTAGAATCCCGTAATCTGCTATCCAATATTCAATGTGGTTTTTGCCGTAACCGATCCACGGTGGATCATCTCGTCCGTCTTGAGACTGCTCTTCGTGACGCCTTTCTCCATAAACAGCATGTTTTGGCTGTTTTCTTTGATTTGGAGAAGGCGTACGATACCACATGGCGTTACGGCATTTTAAATACCTATTTAATTGAGGGTTCTGGGGGAACCTCCCTATTTTTATAGCTAATTTTATGTCAGATAGACACTTTCGGGTAAGGTTAAACAACACCTTATCCTATGCTTTTATTCAAGAAAATGGGGTCCCACAGGGCAGTCCTTTGAGCTGTACGTTGTTCGCTATTGCGATAAATAGCATTGTAGACAACGTGCGCTTACCTGTTCGTTCATGCCTTTTTGTGGATGACTACGCAATTTATTGCAGTTCATCAAGTCTCCACAGGGCTGAACGACAGATACAACTCGCTGTAAACAATCTATGGTTTTGGGCATCTCGTAATGGCTTTCGTTTCTCTGCGGCCAAGACGACTGTGTTCCACTTCTATAGATTACGCGGAATACAGCCAGCCCCCAATATTTTAATGAACAACGTTGTTTTACCTGTCTCCGAGACCGTAAGGTTCCTGGGACTTTTATTCGATTTTAAACTAACTTGGATCCCCCACATCAAAGACCTGAAAGCGAGGTGTATTAAAGCTTTGAATTTACTTAAAGTTGTGAGTGGTCGCTCTTGGGGTGCTGATAGGGAAACCTTGATGTGCCTCTATAGAGCCTTGGTGAGATCAAAACTTGATTACGGCAGTTTTGTATATGGTTCCGCTAGACCCTCGGCGTTAAAGATGCTCGATAGCGTCCACCATGCTGGCATTCGACTGGCTACTGGTGCTTTTCGTACCAGTCCAGTCGTCAGCATCTGTGCTGACGCCGGTGAGCCCCCTCTTTCTTACCGGCGGTCTTACCTTCTGGCATCTTACGTGTCGAAACTGCATTGCATGCCAAATAATGTTGCTTACCGCCCTGTATTTCATCCCCCTAACCGTGTCTTGTATGAAACTAAATGGCGTAGTACAAGGCCGGTTGGGATCCGGATGCTATCGGTTTTCGACACGTGTGGGATAGTCCTGCCAAAGGCTATCCCCACATCACCAGGTCGAGTTTCTCCCTGGAAGATACGCCCTCCGAAATGCCATTTGGATCTTGCCAAGTTCCCTAAAGCGACCACCCCAAACTTCTTATATGAGAGGACCTTTAATGAGCTCCTCTCCACTCGCTTTCACGGATCTGAGCGCATCTACACTGATGGCTCTAAATCTGGAGTCTCCGTGGGATGTGCTTTTGTTATGGAAGGATCCAATTTTAAATTTGGTTTACCTAATGAAACCAGTGTTTTTACGGCTGAATTATATGCCATTTTTAAATCTTTGTGTTTTGTTTACCGAAGTAGTCACCGTTCTGTCCTCATCTGCACGGATTCCATGAATGCTCTGTTGGCATTGTCCACTCTCTACTCCTGGAATCCCCTCGTGCAGATGATACATGAGAAAATTTTTAAAATTGATTCATTAAGCACCCGGATCGCCTTTTGCTGGATTCCTGGTCACGCTGGTCTTCCAGGAAATGAACCGGCGGACCAGGCAGCCAAGGAGGCAGCACGCCTGCCTCCTGAGGCGAGTCTGGGTGTCATGTTTTTAGACCTAAAGGGTTATGTTCGGCGTGGAGTCTTACGCACCTGGCACGAGCAGTGGGTCTCGACCCCCGCTCAGAACAAGCTGCGGTCCATCAGGGACGGTGTGTCGCGATGGCCCTCTTCTATACGAAAGTCTAGAAGAGAGGAGGTCATCGTGACGAGACTCCGCGTCGGGCATACTTCATTGACCCATAGTTTTTTACTGAGAGGGGATCCACCTCCAATGTGTGAGTTCTGTGATACTCCCCTTAGTGTGCATCACATTTTGGTGGAGTGTCGCAAACTAGCCCCTATCCGTCTGGCTCTTGATTTTAAAGGTGACTTACGTTTTTTATTACGCGATAGTGCGGATGGAGTTATTTGTTTACTCCGTTTTATACGCCAGGCGGATCTTTTTAATGCCATTTGAGTCACTTTTATATAGTGGCTCTTTTGGATATTATCTCATATTGAGATCTTTTTAACAGTTTTATTACAATTTAACATGTTGTTTTGTCTTTTTAACGTATTATAATTTTAACATGTTGTGTCATTTTAACGTGTTATATTTTAATATGTTTGTTTTGTCTTTTTATTGGAGTGATACACTTGTGGTTTTTTTTTAGCAGGTGTATCACTTAATTTATACCAAGAGCCCATTTGAGCACTCCTATGGAGTGTCTCAGATGGTGAATGTTTTATCTCTTTCCCCAATGGGGATTTTATTATGTTTTTCATATATTTCAAGGCCCTAATGACCTCGATGTGTCGATGGGCCTTTAAACCATAATAATAATAATAATAATAATAATAATAATAAATCACCACTTGCATACAAACTGCACTTTCTCCCGTGGATAAAGTTCAAAATGGTTCCAAGATGACCATTGGCCAATCACAGCTTCCCATCTGCTACCTATTGTTCTCTTGCTTGCAATCAACTGTGTTAAGTCCATTGAATGGGTTTTCTGTGCGTGTTGTAATGTATTATACTTTATTTTAAGTGGTAAACATTGAATACTGTCCTTAAAATACGTTAAATGGAATTGAGTATAACGTCAAAGGCTAGAAAGTGTCGAAAAGTTATTCCTCGACCTGAAACATGGAAGAAGAATGTTTTAAAATCCAACAGGTTAGTTAGTGTTTAGAATATCACAAAATATCACTGAAAGCTATTTTAATGCATTATTATTACACATAAAATATAAATTTATTTGACGGAAATAATCCAGTAACTTCCTGATTCAGAGAATTAATGTTGACGGTAGTTACAATATTATTATTGGGCTACGAATCAAGCACGTTATGTGATTATATTTTTTTAGGTTATTGGATGGCACATAGGTTAGATAAGGTTTATAGCTTGAATTGTTTTTGATGTAGGTACAAAGCATACAATATGCTTACATATCCATAGTTTAAACATGAAAATCACAAACTGTATCACTGCAAATCATTTAAAATGCATTATGTTAAATATTTCCACGAGATGTTCTATCAAAAACCACGAAAAGATGTTCAGCATAGCTTTATTGTAAAACACACAACAATCCCTAACATTAAAAGAAGAAGAGCAACAAAAGGAACTTACTCTGAGAAGGATTCAACAGCCAAATACTTCATTAGAAAAAGAGCACAAAATGAAGGTCGAGTTTGCAGAGAGGCATTTCTCACTATTCTCATCATATAGGCGAGACATGTCAATACCCTGCTCAAGAAATATTATCACACTGGGAATGTTGATAAAAAGAGGGGTGGTTTTTGAAAGAAAGACAAATATCAAAACAAGAAGGAATGTGTGATTCGGTTTATTAACAAACTCAAGTGTGTAGAATCACCCTACTGCAGGGAAAAGAGTAACAGAAAATATTTACCTTCAGAGTTAAGTGTCACAATGTTTCGGATCTCCTATATCAGATATGTCCTCTGTGTGCCTACAACTTCTAGGAAGAATTTCTTCAGCGAAAGATGAAATGGAAAAGACAACCTAAACAACATAACTGCGTGTTCATAAAGCTCGCGCTAAAGCATTCTTTGAACTTTTGCGTGACGAAGACCCGTTAAACTTATACTGACTTTTGACTGTGATAAAAAAACATTCCATTGCCTCGTTTGCCAGATCAATGTGTGTATTATTCAAGACAGTTTTATATGTTTAACTTCACCATTGTCAGAGGGAACAGCAACGCTCATCTTGCTCCTGACAATGTGACATTCTCTGTGTGGACTGAAAATGAGTTTCTAAAAGATTCAAACACTATAGCTTTATTTGTGTTTGACTTTTTGCTGTCTTAAGAAAGTTGGTGAGGACACCAAAGTGTATGATTTTAAAGACTCCTTAAAGGGTGTTGTAAAAAAAATGTACATCGTGGCACTTTCAAATTTCTAAAATAAGCGAATATTCATCAAACGATCCAAAACTAACAATGTCATAGTATGTGGTGAGCCTCATTTTAAAACTGATGTTGGTAATTACAAGAATTTGTTCATGACTTCACGTTCTTACAATGACATTCAACTTGTTGAAATTCCCTAAGTAAATAAAGTAACATAAGAAAAGAAGAAGGATGTAGAGAACTTGCTGGAAAAGCACTATGAAGAAGAAGGATGTAGAGAACTTGCTGGAAAAGCACTATGAAGAAGAAGGATGTAGAGAACTTGCTGTAAAAGCACTATGAAGAAGAAGGATATAGAGAACTTGCTGTAAAAGCACTATGAAGAAGGATATAGAGAACTTGCTGGAAAAGCACTATGAAGAAGAAGGATGTAGAGAACTTGCTGGAAAAGCACTATGAAGAAGGATGTAGAGAACTTGCTGGAAAAGCACTATGAAGAAGAAGGATGTAGAGAACTTGCTGGAAAAGCACTATGAAGAAGGATGTAGAGAACTTGCTGGAAAAGCACTATGAAGAAGAAGGATGTAGAGAACTTGCTGGAAAAGCACTATGAAGAAGGGTGTAGAGAACTTGCTGGAAAAGAACTATGAAGAAGAAGGATGTAGAGAACTTGCTGGAAAAGCACTATGAAGAAGAAGGATGTAGAGAACTTGCTGGAAAAGCACTATGAAGAAGAAGGATGTAGAGAACTTGCTGGAAAAGCACTATGAAGAAGGATGTAGAGAACTTGCTGGAAAAGCACTATGAAGAAGAAGGATGTAGAGAACTTGCTGGAAAAGCACTATGAAGAAGAAGGATGTAGAGAACTTGCTGGAAAAGCACTATGAAGAAGGATGTAGAGAACTTGCTGGAAAAGCACTATGAAGAAGAAGGATGTAGAGAACTTGCTGGAAAAGCACTATGAAGAAGGATGTAGAGAACTTGCTGGAAAAGCACTATGAAGAAGAATGGAGGAACAATGACACATTGAAATTCTACGCTTATGTTATTGATGGAAGTGTTAACTCAGAAGAGCCAATTGATATGCAGTGCTGTCAGCCACAAGAAGAGCAAAATCTCTTCATATAAATTGGTTCGGATGGTCATTAAATAGGTGGACTGTTTGGTTGATTACTGTATTTCTTTGACTAATTATTTTTTTAACATTCTAATATTATTGATCTTTAAGAATTTTTAAAATTATTATTGAAGAATACACTTGTCCAAAATCAAGTTGTTTTCTTTCAAATACATTATTATTCTTTAAAAGCAAAAGTTGATCTTTTAAAATGTCTTTTAGTGAGAATGAATTCCATATTGGTACCAAATTGAACTTGGTGTCAAACTGCACTTTATCCACAATTTATAGATAAAGTGAACTTTTCTACAAACTGTATTTCATTAAAATTCTTAACAGTGGCAACACAATATTGTTTCCTTTCTTTAGATTATGTTAAAAACCTTAATTTCAATACGCATACATCAATTTCGTTCTGTAGCTCTGAGATCAGCTGGAAACAGTTTTTTTGCCTCTTCTAAAAAACTAGATTTTTGGAGAAAGTGCGGTTTGATTCTAGGCAACTATCGTTCTTAGGGATAGGACCCCTCGAATACCTGGTATATTTAAGTGTATTTTAAATTCAAGAATTGAAGAAAATATCGGATTCGAGACTGAAATACCTTTTAAAAAATCTTTTCATATTTTGGATTGAAATTTGTTTTAGAGATCTGTCTTGTTTATTGGTGGTCCATATAATTATAGGAATAACTTAACAGGCCCCACACCATTATATTAAGTGGCGTGTCATGAAGTCTTGCTTGGATGAACAACGTTAGTTGAAACTATATCTGCATTATTGTTCTCAACACTCAGCAAAACGCTCATTGTTCAGAAATAAACGAACACACATTACCATGTGAAGTGTGTAGAGCAGAGTCTATGTATGATTGATCAAATGGTGACAGAATGGGTAAGATCATTGCACAAGTACAGCTTGGTTCGGATTCCACGTTAAACTGTAGGCCCTTCATTTCATCTCACAATCACCCTACCATTACACATTAGCTTAAGTGCGTATAACCCGAATGGGTAGTAAGACGCGGTGCTAATAATAATAATATTAATAATAATAATGATAATAATAAACACGCTCTGATTACCCTGGCAACACAACACCACCGCCACTGATTTATTGGAGGTATAAGTATTATAATGAATTGATCATAATTTTTTATTTTTTTTACAAAAACACTCACTATAAAAGTACAACCGTTCAAAAGAAAAAAGTGTGTGACGCAATCTCCACAAATATATAAATAAAAATAATAGGAACTAGTCTTTTGACTGGGATATTTTAGTATTCTTTGATAAATTGATTTAAAGCAAATTTGTACCCCCCCACCCCCCACCCCCACCACCCACCTGTGCATTAAGGTTTTACGCATATTTACGCTAATCTGCTAAGTATGAGGCAGGTTGAATGTAGAGGAAGTGTATCCGAATTGTCATGAAGAGATAGTGGAACACCATTTAGGGACAAACATTGGGATTCGAACCCCGAACTCCTGTGATCGACAATCCAATCTATAGAGTGTCAGAGCCGTAGCGACGGAGGGGGGCAGCAGGGGCGGCCACGCCGAGCTGTAGAGGGGCGTCATCGAGACGTACAATTTTTTTATTAATGCAAACATGTTTAGTTAATTTAAACGCTAAATTAAAACGATACATACAATCTAAACTTAACTATACTTCAAGAATAAAATGGTGATCAGATGAAACTCCAAATAAAAGAGAACTCCAATATTCTGAACGTCAAATAATCGGACCGATGTACACTTGTCCAAGTTAGTTGCTATCGGGAGGGGGGGAGGGGGGGGAGGGTGAGACGGGCTCTTGAGTAGAGGATGTTTTGCTGCAACCTTTGACGACATTGTAGAGGACCAAATAAGGATCTTCGCATCATCAGTCATTCTCTTACGATCGACTTCCGGTCTCTCTCTTTCCCGCCAATACCAGAGTTTAGGCACAGTTGACCTTGTGAGGCAAAATAGTAACATAGTAGGGGAAAATAATACTTCATAAACAATTATAGTATAATTTTATAATTTATTTAACACATAATTTGAAACAAGAAAAATAAAAGCGATCGATTTGTCTCAATATTCCTGCCGTACTGTCCAAATTTAAGTCATTATTTAAAATTTCCCGCGAGAATAATTTAATACAATATTGTAATTCTGTATAATATATTAGTATAATAATCTTCGCAAGTAGTTAGCCTATTTCAATATTTTCTTTAACATCTTTTGTGCTTCTGCCAGTGAGACAATTTATGTAAAATAAATATATAATGTAAAACAAGTCTAAAAATTAACGAATATAAAAACAAAAGCTTATATTATGTTAAAGGCGATTAATTGCGAATACATAGCTTAAGATTGAAGTATAAATTAGCGCCTATCTAGCAGGTCAATATGTATTATGTTTTTGTAACAAAGTTTATCATTTCATTTGTGCTCTTTGGTGAAATATGATGCTATTGCTTTCCAACATGTTTCTGTAACAATGTATATTACTTCGTTAACCTTCTATTTTGGTCGTGCTTAGTTAAAGCTTGCGTTGCCAATGGTTTGTTTTAGTGTGTGCACTTACTTTATGTACCAATATTTTGTTTCAAAGATTTGATTTATTTAATTTATTAATTGCCATGACTGGTTTGTGATTGCCATAGTTAGCTCCAGATTGCACACTAAAGAACTATAAAAATGATGGCAGCCGTATTTTGAACGTCCTAATTTGATGTATTTTGATGCAGCTTACCCTTGTGAAGATCGGCTCAAACTACTAGTAAAATTATAAATCAAACTACCTAAAACTCTAAATGTCTTACCTGAAATAAATTATATATTTGCTATGACGTTATAATATCCTAATAGCTCTTTTTGTAAATAATACTAGAATATGCACACATGTAAATTTTCGAAAATATATTAAATATTTTACCAAGAAACTTTCTTATAACTTCATAACTCATATACATTTCAATTTAAACTGCTTCTCCAATTTTACGACAACATTAATTTCTTGCGGTCTAATTCCTATAATATGAGGCTACTTGATCAGGATTATTTTGTTATGCCGTGCACCAAGTTTACGTCTTTTGTGTGTCCTATAACACAAAACTAATGCGACTTTAATTCACTTTTCAGTGAGAGTCTTGGTCTAGATGGTCGAGGGTATGGGGGCCCACCCATTGTGTTTTCAATATTTCCCCTTCACTGTGTTGCGTTCTAAACAACTCGCATTATATAATGATACTGAAGGGCCCTAATATTTCAGAGCACCTCTGACATGAGACACAAGTCTAGGATGGTTCATAAAAAGGAGGTCACGTGATGCTATGGTCTTCAACTAGCTTTTCATTTGCTTTGAAGAGGTAGAACTACCGTGGCGTGCCACTGAAAGTAGATCCTGCGTATCAATCAGGTTAGTGGTTCCCAACAATTTTTCTTATCCTAGCGCCCCCTTCTGAGAATTGTGTGCTGTCTTCCACTCCCTCTCCCTATCCACCCCCCCCCTCAAAAATAAATGTAATAAGAGTGCTTAAATCGGCTATAATAGCCTTAAATTTATGCTACATTGAATATTCATATTTAGCTATCTACTAAATAATTATTATGAATATGCATCAGTAGATTCTTATAAATGTTTATTAATATCCTTTAAGACTTTCTAAGGAAAATTTAAGTATCAATAGAAAATAGAAATAGAAATTAAAAATCAAGTTGCACAATTTTATTTAATACTACAAAGTACAAGAACAAATTTTTTTTTTTTTGCACCAGTAAAAAGTCCCAAAATTGTCCACACTTCTGATCAATAACCGCCTATTGGTATTTCGTCTGTCTGTTTGGATCTTTGCTACGTGGTAATTGTCTAATACGGGGATCATTTTTAAGGAAATTTGGCGGGAACATACTTTGAACCTCGGCCGAATAACGTATTAACAGGATTTTTCGATCTAGTTATCAGTTTCAAGATGGCGAACACTCAAAAATCTGTCTATGTATATGTTTGTAACACGATTATTGTTAAATGTATGGACCAATTTTAACGAAATCTAGCAGGTATATTATTTGAATCTAGACCACACGATATATGCACAATGTACATAGTTTTTCAATCCTGTTATCCATTTAAATATTGTGGTCACTCAATAGATTTTTCATTCAGTAATCAATTTGAAACTATTTGAATATATAATTTTAAGTACTCGATCGAGTACCTACCTTTTAATTTTTGACATAATTATATTGCGAGACTCGCATCTTAATTTGCGTTAACAAATGCTATTCTCTTTGAATATAAACTTAAGACTTCTCTTTGGATTTCAAAGTTGAAATATCTCCTAACTTACCTTGGATTTTTAAGACCATTGTACGGACAAGAATATGACATAATTCTTAACATGATGTACTTAGTACTAGTAAATAAGATAAATTCATACGAGATAAATCGTGTCTAAGAATTCAAGAATTAAAAAGAAAATTTACATAAATATGTATGAATATTTTTTAATAATTTTTTTTTCATGACACTCATAATTATAATTTTACTGACTTTTAATAGCCCACGGGATTAATTTTGTTTGAACTATAACTATGTAATTAATTTTAAAAACAATTTATATTTTGTTTGTTAATCTGTAATTTAAGTAAGATTAAATTTTTTAAATAGAGTTAGTAAAAATAAATAATAGTAATGCTGAGACCTCGACATAGCAATAATTTTTTAAACCCCTTGTGTTAAAAGTTTTATAATACCTAACTTGAAACACCTGCAAGAAATAATATAGATCCTGAAAAAAAAAGGAACATGAAAATGACGAAATTAACATCGGTAAGATAGCACTGACCGGGTCCCCTTAACATTGTTTGTAGGTACACCCACCCACATAGCTTCGCACTCCTTGATGAATGTAAAATTGTGTTTGTAATATCTATATAAATTGACACGTTTTTAAGGTTATTTTAAAGTTTGTTAAATGGTTATTGGTAGTTCAGTAAGTAAACCCACACTAATTTTTTTACAAATACAACATGACCCGATATACAAATTCAAATAGTCCCGGATGTTATTATTATTACTATAGTCTTAATATTTCTCTTTGAATGTCAAGTTGAAATATCTCCTATAATTTCTTCTTGGATTTTACGTAGATATTTTTACTTGGTGATCAAGTTAGACTGAAAACAAATTAATATTATATTCCATAGTGCATTCAATTCATAGAGAAATACCGTTGTCCACGCGGTTTAATACGTCAGCCTCACAATACATGTCAATATTTTATTATGATCGAGGGTGACCTGGTGGTCTAGGGGTAAGGTGTCAGAATTCTATGCTGGCGGCCGGGGTTCAATCCTCAGTCCCGGCACAGATTTATCTGATTACCAAACCCTTCCTTCACCTCTGACAAGATATCTTGTGAATGTGGGGAATGCCAGGCCTCCACCGTGGTTCGGATTCCACGTTAAACTGTAGGTCCTTCATTTCATCTCACAATCACCCTAACATTACACATTAGCGTAAGTGCGTACAACCCGAACGGGTAGTAAGACGCGGTGCTATTATTATATTATTATTATTATTATTATTATTATTATTATTATTATTATTATTATTATTATTAATGATCGAGTGCTTAGAATTTTAACGTAAAAACACTTCTAATTACCTATTAAACGAAACATAAACCATGGCATCTCTTTTTAACACGTATTCAAGTCCTCTGAGAGAGTTGGTTTCTCCTTCCTAAGTGATATGCTGGCTCTTTACAATGTGGCACGCCATTCTAACATCCACAACAAATAGCTGCCTTTTCAATGAGCACTGCACAGTTATACACCAACATGTGGCTACCCTACACCACTTTCTCGAATGAGTATTTAAAAGACAAAAAATACTTAAAGTAAAATAAGTATATTTTAAATATAATTGTGTATGCCCTTTTATAGATATATTTGTGTATGTTTAGCTCAATTTTCTTACAAAGAAGCTGCTTTAAAGGCTTTTTTTTTCCCCGCCAAAAGGTTCTTTGTAAAAAAAAATCGTGTTGTATGTAAGAATGCACACCACGGAATAATATGGTAAAATGTGTTGGGGGCGGGGGAGGGCGAATACATACTGAACAGAGTGTTATATACTTAACAAAGCGCTATATATAAGGGTGAGGGCCCAAATAAGGCCACCTATCGATATTTAAATTCAATACGGCAGAGGTGGCAGCACTCAGTAGATCCACAACATGTGTTGGCTATAGGTTGAACTTGCTATCGCTCCATCTCAGCCATTTTGGGAGAAATGTTCATGAAGTGTGGCTGATATAATATTTAGTATGCACGTTCTACGTTACAGTTAATGGTAAGTAGTATTTAAATAATATTATTTTTATTTATTCATACACCATAATTAATTCTCTTAAAGCATGTGGGATGAAATTTCTTAAAATGTTACAATGCTATGCTGTAAAAAATAATCCCAATTATTTAAACTTTTAATTTGTTCGGTAATGTCAGAGAACTTTTAATGGGTGTAATTTATTCGTAAATATTTTAAAGAGCTCTTATAACATAGATACATCCATAAAAATCCAAATGTACATATATGAATGTAACTGGGGTGAAGAATATGGGCATGTGATACATGCACAAGCAACGCTGTTGCTCAAACCGACAGATTAATTAGGGGTAAGATAATAATAATAAATAGTACGAAGGTAAATTACATGAGAATGAAGCATTGATGAACCTAATATATATATATATAAAGAAACAAGAATTTGCTGATAAAACCCCTGATCAAACCGTAACCATGCATCATGGTTTCCATATTTTTGTCACTCATAGCTCATTTTTCCTCTTTTCAATGAAATTTGTATATAAACATGATATAAATTGATGAAGATAAAGTGTAAAAATTAAATTAATTTGTAAAATATCATGAAACCTTACATGAGTATGTTATGGTTTGATTACAGATAAATATGGCTCCTGTGCAGTCAAAATTGCGGAGAGCTCAATGGACAAGTGAGCAAATGAAAGCGGCTATAGCAGCCATCCCATCCACAATGGGCGTTCTGTCAAAGGTGTGGCGTCTGAGTTTGATATTCCACGAATAACACTACGCAACCATTTGATGTCAGGCAAGACAGACAGAAAATTGGGAAGACCTTCTGTCTTGACTATGAAACAAGAGATCTCTGAGTTATGTGGAAGGCTCTTTCGGCTAGCAGATGTTGGTATGCCCATCACTAGTAATGTTCTAAAAATAAGTGTTTATTCGTTCTGCAAAGTAAATGACATTCAAAACACATTTAACTTACTGAAGTGCAAAGCTGGATGCCAGTTTTTGGAATTATTTCTGAAACTACACCCAAATGTAGCAAAACGTAGAACTCAATATATCAATCCCGGAAGAGTTTCCAAACTGAATCCTTATATTATCAAATATTAATTTTTAAAACTTAGAGAAGTTATGCTAGAAAGTGATGTAGCTGATAAACCTCATTTGATATATAATGTTGACGAAAAAGGTTGTAGATTGACACTACACCATCAACAGCAGGTTTTTGCTCGTAAAGGTGTAAAACGCGTGCACATCGTAGCTCCTGAGCCTGCAGAAAACGTTACTGTTGTTACATGTGGGAATGCTATGGGACAGTTTGTGCCACCAATGATTCTATTCAAAGGACAAAGACTGAAGCCAGAATGGGAAGAGAACTTACCACCAGGATCAAATGCTGTAATGGCACTTAAAAGGGAGCATGACATGTGAAACCTTCTCACAGTGGCATGGACGTGCTTGGCTTTCAGACTTTGGGGGGACGGGGACACAAAATATTACAAGTGATTTAACACTCACTATTATTATTTGTTTATATACTTAGTATAAACAACGCCTACACTAGCAGTATTCTTAAATTCAGTTTCATATTCAATATAAATGTTTCAGATGAACATAACAATTTAAGAAAAATTATTTACCTTAGATTAAAATAACAATTTTTTCTTAGTTGTTCAACATTTTATATAACCATACCCATCTGCAAGAGTATTAGTAATTTTGTATCAAATAAATAATAGGAACTATGTTTAGTATACCACACTGACAAAACAATTTATAAATAAAATACTTACATGCCATACAAAATACTTATTTTAAATTAGCTTAGGCTTCACCAAACACTCTTTCTTCGTTCATTAACTACAATAAACTTGTTCATAAGATTATGAATGCTTATCTTGTCCAACATATCTTTATGTGTGTGACACACAGCCACATGATTAATGCGCCTCTGTGTCATATTGTTCCTCAAGTATGCTTTAAGGCGACGTAACAAACTAAATGATCTTTCCGCCTCACATGACGAGCTTGGAACAACCAGCAGTATACGTCACAGAACCTCAACGCTACTGAGTATTGCTCTCACTTCAGGAGATAGCCTTAGAAATACGGTTAGGGAATCTTAAACACAAGTAGGTGCACTTAAACGAAAAAACCTGTTTTGTTCAATTTCAAAATCTTTCTCGCTAATTTCAGGATACATTTTCAGCACTGGGTTTATTTCTCCTTTTAAGTCCTTCTTGATCAACTCTTGACTTTAGACCTCCAACAACTGTGTCTATGATGGCAAAATACTAATGGCGAAAGTAGTCCTCGATTGAAGTAGAAGTGAACGCTGTAGCAGGACCTGTGTAACGCATTGGTGGTTTCTTCTGTCTTGGCAAAGAAAGAGGTTGCAGGTTGTTGACAAAAATGATTTTGTTAGCTTCTCCCCAAATTAATAAAAACTCGTCATTTTCTCTGAGTCTTTGTAAACTAAAAGAAACTATTTCTATGGCCTGAATAAGAACTCAATTTTCTTCCCCGAAAAGATTTATTCAAAATTTCTTAATTATTTGTTATTTTCCTTGCCATAAGGAAGCCTAAAACCGTCTCTCCTGACTCAAACACTTTGGATAACCTATTTTCTGACTAAGTTATTTGCTTCAACAGATAGTGCTTTAAGTGTTTCTAAAATCATGGAATAGTTTTCCAGAATTTCTTCAATCTGAGCATCTCTGTATATCCACCTGGTCAGACAAAGGGCTTAATGCTGGCATTAGATGGCAAAGGACCATTAAAAGCAGCTTCTCGATTTTAGCTGTCAAAACAAAACTCCAAGTTAATGTGCCCATTGCATTGAATTCCTAACAGTAATTGATGATATATCACATGCATCTCTTGTGACCAAATTCGTGCAGTGCACCCCACAGTAAACAAACATGACTAGAGTCTGTCTATTCTTTATTATAGACTGTACTCCTTTGTTGACCCCTCTCATATTTGGAGCGCCATCATAGGTTTGTCCATGCAAATTCGAGAGAGGTAGTTGAACTCTGGTCATTATTGAAAAACATAATGAGTTGTAGTAAGGAAACATTATTTAATCGTAATTATAGTAATAGAATTCAATGTAAAGAATAGTTATAAATGTAGGATAGAAAATATGTTATAAATGGTACTGAATCTAAGATCAATTGAAAATTTAAGTAAAAATACTGTCCTTAATATCTAAGAGGATATTAAATATTAAGAAATATGAGTCAAAATCACAATATAAAGAATTGAATAATAGAATTATAGTATTAAAAGTGATGTAAAAGCAATAGTTATAAATGTAGGATGGAAAAAATGTTGTAAAAGATATAAATCTTAGATCAGATGACAAATTTAAAGGTTAAAATACTGTCCTTCACAATATCTAAAAGGATATTAACATATTAGAAAATGTGAGTCTAAATCACATATAATAAAAAGACAAACATATTAAAATACATGTAATGATAAACATGAGTCAAAGTAAAAGTTTAATACACTAAATAATGAAATATGACAAAGTAATAAGGTTAAAATAGAAAATTGTCAAAAAGAGAAGAGAATAAAAATTGAAATTCCCTTGTTCCTTGTGATGCTGAATGTGAATCAATCACTAATCAACATGTTTCGGCGTGTCGTACGGCGCCATCCTCAGGACTAAATAAGACAAAAATTAAAGTAAGTTGTGGTGTAAGTAATCCAAAGTTAGCCAATGTAAAAAAAAAAAAAACAGAATAAAATTGCTTTAACAGGTGTTAATAAGGGAAACATATAGTAGAAAATGAAATATCATATTTACCATTAAAGATTCCTGAAATGAGTTCCTTCAGCAGAGAATGGAATAGAACTAAAATAAATTAGAAATGGATGTGTAAATATAAACTACGGTTATACTGTTCTAGAAGAAGTAAGAGTCAAAGATACTGAAAGTTAAATATAAAGGTGGTGTGACAGCCGAAAAATAAAGTGTTGAAAATCAGAGATAGATTTATAGAAGAATGAATAAGTTAATAAATGTAAAACAAGGGCGCAAAAAGGGGGGGTCATTATATCAAAAAGAATGGCTGCAATCAACCCTCAAGTTGTTTTAGTAGCACTGTATAGTCCCAAAAAACTTTCATGAGGCTCTCTTCATCAACCCAACGCACACATATGCTAAGTTGTTCAGTCCCAGTAATATTACGTGTACCATCACAAATCAAAGAAAACAAATTAAATTTAGAAGATTGAATTTCAGCACAAAGATTTCTCAAAATTTCAATACCCATTATTTCCAAAATCTCATTTTTAATTTTTCCATCTGTGTATACCTCTCGTTCCTTATTCAACCAATTTGCAAGATAGGAATCATCCTTGGAACGTAGTTTAAGAAGATGAAATAAGTTTACACTTTCTTGTTGATTTCCTCTTAAAGCTAAATCTTGCATGGCTAAATATTTAATTGAAGTGAAAATTTTCAAAAGACATTCCCTAGAAATTTTACGTTCAGAAACTAAAGAAGAATTTAACTGGGTATTAATCGGGTTTTTCAGCTGTCTATAACTTAAAACTGCTTGCAAATGACTATCTAACTTTTCATGTTAGCGAAACTTGTACAATGCCTTTTTCCAGTTTTTAAATCCATTCCTAGAAAACGCCGGATCCATTTTCGTAGCAAGATTGTTATCAGGACATAATTTATTATATCTATTACAATAAAAACAAAGAACTCCATCTGCATTGTTTGTAGAGCCATCTATATGCAGCCAATTGAACTCCTTGTACCATGCTGGTTGAAACCGAAGTTTTTTTACTTTTAAATTTTGAGTATGAAATTTGATTGGTATTGTAACTGGCTGGTTTGGTGCTAGATATTTATTGCGTTCACAATTATTAACTTGTGATTGATTCAACAAATTTTCTGTTTTATTAAAATTTAAGTTGGCTTGAATAGACCCTTCTTCAGGACTCGTCAAAGCAGTGTTTTTTAGAAGATTGTAGTTCAGTTGGTGAATCACGTTTTGTTTTGATTAAGAAACGATCCATACACAAAATAGTTCTCAAATAACGCTGATTTATATCAAATTCCCGGGTCCCCTTTTCCAGGCACGTCCATGCACAGTGGATTGATCACTTTACACAGTACAAAACCACTGGTGATAGAGCACTGCTCATCTTTGATGGTGCTTCCTCACATTTAGTTGCTAATATTGTTTTGGCAGCAGACAGACATAACATAACAGTTTTTTGTTTGCCAAGCAATACCACACATGAACTACAGCCTCTAGACAAAACAGTGTTTAAGTCTTTCGAGTCATTTTGGGACGACGAAGTTTTGAAATTCTAGATGACTCATCCAGATAGAAAAATAAATCTCAGCACATTCGGGAATATATTTTTTAAGGTATGGCTAAGGTCTATGACCCAGCAAACTTAATCTCCGGGTTTAAAGCGACAGGAATTTACCCGTATAATCCTGATACTGTCCCTGAAATAGCCTTTGTTCCTTCCTCCCTGAATAACATTGAATGCGCAGCTGGTGCTCCGGATACGATAAGTAACTCAGTGGACACTTGACAATTAAATGGAACCCAGAGAGTTTTTTCTGGCTCATCTAACTCAAAATCAAAAGATGACCCATCATTTCCCAAATTGAACGTGTCTTTGCAGAATATTGCTCCTCAGTCAGCTATCTCAAAATACCCCGTTAAAAATTTATCAACTTCTGTTCGTTCATCAACTGAAACTCCTGCATCCACACCAGCAGGCTCTCTCGTCCAGAATACCATCGACACAATCAACACTTCTAGTTAAACCCTATCAAAAATCCTGTCCACACCAAAGATGAAAACTCATAAAAGACAGCGACGTCATTCTATCAATTCGCGGGCTACAAAATGTCGTTAAATCATTATTTGAAACAAAGAAATCAACAACTGTGCCAAAATCTTCTGGGAGCAATTTGTCTAATAATGCACGCAGCAAGGGAGGTGATCCTGCTTCAGGAGATTTGTCACAGCCAAGCTCCAGTGGAATTCAGCAATGCAAATAAACCAATACATCTGAGAGCTGGTAATGCTTCAATTGCAACCAGGATTGTCTTGCTGATATGCGGACCTGTGCAAGTTGCAAGAAATATGTGCACGAGGAGTGTGTTGGACTGACTGACAAAATCAGACAGAGATTTTCTTTTGTCTCCGCTGTGCCTGAAAATGTGTGGGTTTTTTTCACTGGATATTGGGCGATTAACATTCAAGTTATTAACTATAATAGCTACAGAGGTTTTGTAACTGCTCATATTTTTTTCTATTTTAATAATTTTGTACTATTAAAACATTTCCAGAATATGATATGATTACCTAACGTATTTTTATCTCTCTTCTATGTCAATAATTTTGTGTGGCCTTATTTGAAACATATATCTCCAAACAAAGCTACCTTGCATTCATTATAAAAACTGTGTATATAGTAACTATGTACGCATTGGGAATTATGATAGTATTAACATTAACAGACATCTATAAAGTATTTTTTCCTAAAATTATTTTACTCCTATCATAAACGTGAAATTTTTTATAAAATTCATAAAAGATTAAGGTAGTTCTATTTGGGCCACGACCTTTATATATATATATATATATATATTATTATTATATGCGTTTAGCCCGAACGAGCTGATGGCCATTCCTTTATTTATTCAATTACAAGTTATTTACAATGATTACAATTCAGTTGAAATAACATAAGAAGCCCCCCCCCCCCCACACACACACGATCATTAAGACTGTCAGTATTGATTTATTAATAGTGATAGTGTGACTGATCGTGTAGGGGCCCTATTAGGGTCAATGATATTGGCGTTTTCAGCTCCTCTTCTCATCAGGTTCACAACTTATGTCCGTTCAAGAGGTTGAGTTCTGAGGGGACCAAGAACTAGGTAGATCATGGGATTGAGAAAAAACCAATCCCTTGCCCGATGGAAGCCGACTCAGTATATACGTTTTATCGGTCCCAACCTGGAAGCCCTCCGGGTTGAACTATTCCTTAACCCACAGGGTGGCCAATAGGGCAGCAGGCGGCCATCTCCGGTAATGCTTCGGCGATGGAGAAAGACGTAGCTTCGGTGTAGAGCAGCAAGCGGGTACCTCGGAAGGGTGCCCAAGAACACAGCAAATTTTAGTCGCGAAGGATTGCTTAGGCATACATACCCTCCGCTTTATCAGTATACTTCCACGGTGGCGTAGCTTTGCCAGCGTAGACTTAATCCAATCTCTGTTGGTCTTTTCTGCACGGTGAGAACGGATTTCTACGACGCGTCACCGCTATGAAATGTCATCCGTAGCACGTCGTCTGGCTGAAATGCGAGCATCGATCTTTTTAATGGCATCATACGATCGATGATGCCGCCATTTTCCCGTCATTCATGTCATAACTTACAGACGCACACAGAGGGCCGTCTTAACCATCGTCATAGCAAATATAGTTTATAAATCATTACATTTAGTGAGTGCTGTGGCTGTTCAAACTGGAGAATTCATTTATTTTACGTTTATGCAATCGGTAAGTAACAATAATAGTGCTTTATCAATATGATTACCTAACGTAATACTATTTATTTATAAGTTAACTAACTGAGGTGTTCATGTTGTCCCGTTTCATCTGCATAATAGTTTATCCTTTTATAAATAAATTATTCTATTGAGTGCTATATTTGCTTAAAATCTTAATTATATTGATTTACGTTTGTGCAAATGAAAAGTCAGAGTATTAGGGTAGTACTAATATAATAATTACTTAAATTATTTGTTTTTATTTACCATTTAACTTAATGAAGTGTAATCATAACCTTATGGCTAGACCTACAAACAATGGTGTTTCTTTTTAAGGTTATTCCGACCATTTAAATTTAAAATATTTGGCTAGGGACATGTTTTCATAACTTAAAAATTTTGTAGGCCTAATTACGTTGCATGTTTTATTTTAGTTATTACATAGAATTGTGTTTTTAAGGTTAGGAACGACAGAGTAAAATAATTGGCACGGGACATGTTTTCATAACTCAAACGTTGTATGAATGTAATAATGTTGCAGGTTCTTACAACTGTTTGTTTTCCCCTACTGGCACTTACAAACAATTGTGAAATATTTCTCTTTAGCAGTTTTTAAATCATCTCTTAGTGTGTGAGAAGAGCTATAACTCTTTTTAGACCTACATAGCAGCTGTCAGCAGTATAGATCAAAACAATGGAATCATGAAAGAAAACAGTAGGTTAAACTAGCTTTTAAATAATCCTAGATAACATTTTAATTTGTATCCTGAGTTTAACTAGGCCTACACAATATTTGCTAATTATGTGTTTTTAACTAGCCTATACAATATTAAATAATTATGTATTAGATTAACTAGGCCTACACAATATTAGTTAACGATGTATGATTGGAGTGATTTTCAACTGTCACATACATACGGTCTCCCTAAGTGTATACAAGCCTAGATGGGGACAAAACCGAAGAACTCTACTTTGTAGGTGAATTTTATTTCTCTAAAAAAAAAAAAAAAAAAAAAAAAAAAAAGTATACTATTATTACACTCACAAAAATGCAATGAAGCCAATGATAGTAAATTGATGATTATTTTTAAAAAAATGATACAGTGAACCATTCAAACCCAAACTAACCGAAATAACGCAGGAACAAGTATTATTGAGAAATTTGTAAATTACACAACAAAAGTACCTATATTATAGAGCCTGATTGACCGATCTGACACCTTAGCTAAGTCAGTAGCGTGTCTACAGAGGTAAGGGTTCCGGTTTCGATTCCCGGCATGGTCGAAAAATTTATCATTGGTGAAATGTGGGTTTACCCTTTCACAGTGATGAATTAACGGACAGGGGGCTGGATGTTGTGCCTGTCCTAGTCTTGTGCTGGGATCATGAACAACTTAACTTTAACTTGAGTTAACTTTAAGTGAACATTAGGTTAAGTTAAGAAAACAGATGTGTGACCATGATTCACATAACTTAACGTAAGAACTCGTGCCAAACATCTGCATTCTTGAGTATGATCTGTGATTCGTACTATTTGTAAAGTGAATGTTTACAGTTTTCAATCAATATAATAAATATATATTATTAAACTTTTTTATAATATCAACTGCTTTTATTAATATTGCTAGGCATACTTTTAAGAAGCATTTATTGCAGTTAAATATTTGTTTAGTCCAAGCATGTAGTTTGGGGAGGCAATAGTTCATAAAATGGCGTGGTTTCCGAAATCGCACCACTACTAGGTTGCTTAAATAGCACCGGTGCGATGTATGCAACTTGAACAGGGTTTTATTTTATTTTGTTATATAATCTTCTTGCAATGGCTAAAAGGGTGTATGGAAAGTGGAGTACAGGAGATATGTCCCGTGCTCTGATGGAATTTAAAGAAGGGAATATTAAACTAAATTAATGTTGCAGGAAGTATGTATGAGATACCAAAAAATACTTATTTGAGGCATTTTCATGAAAAAGTTAATCGGGGGTTAATCGTGGTAGCAGCAAGGCTGTGAATGGTAGACAAACAGCGTTACCTTAGCTTATCAAGTACTTATTGCTAATCATCTACACAATCCTTTCAACAAAGAAAAGAAGATCGTGGGGAAAAAATTGTATTATGCCTTTATGAAGCGGAATCCTACTCTCAGTTTAAGACAACCTGAAAATGTGTCTATTGCTAGGACTAGGGGTTTTAACAAAGAAAATGTATTTCAATTTTATGATGTGTTGACAAATATTGTCGACGAAAATGGACTGAACGCCTTTAACATTTTTAATGTTGATGAATCCGGCTTCTCTGCTCTATAAAAAAATCGCCTAAGGTAGTAGCAGAGAAAGGAAAACAAGCTGGTGCTGTTTCCAGTGGTGAGATAGGGGTGAATACTACAATTGTCTTTTGCACAAATGCCAGTAGAAACTTTGTGCCTCCGATGATTTTATTTAAGAGGTTAAGAATGCACCCATTATTAAAATTTGGTGCACCATCAGAAAGTTTTGTGGGAATTTCAGAGACAGGCTGTATTAACACGGAGCTCAGCATAAAATTGCTGAAGCATTTTATTGATTACGTCAAGCCTTCTGTAGAGAAGAAGATTTTGTTGGTTCTTGATGGACTAACTACATACAAAGAATTTTGAGGCAATTCAACTTGGAAAAGTAAAATCCCGCTTAATCTTGAAACTCCCTGGACACACAACACAACATCTGCAGCCTCTCGATATGGCAATATTCAAGCCCTTTCAAACATATTATTACGAAGCACTTTCCAAGTGGCTGAAATCTCACGAGCCACCTGTCACTCAGTTTCAAGTTTCTGCTTTGCTTTCCGAGGCATACAGCAGAGCAGCCACCGTGAGTAATGCAATGAGTGGTTTCAAAGTCACTGGAATCTGGCCTGTGGTCAGAAATGTATTTTCAGACGCCGACTTTGTTCCAGCCAACATCCACTCACCAGCCAAATTACTTAAATGAGCTTGAAGAAACACCAATAACGCTTCCTCCTGATGATGAACAAGAATGCCAAGAAGAGGAGTTCGCGACCGTCCTAGAGAAGAATGCAGCTACAAGATCACTAAATGCTAAACCTTCCAAAAGTCTTCGTGTCACAATCCATTATATAAGCCCTTTGCCACGCCCAACAGCCAAACAAAAGAAACTACAGATAAAAGGTGTCCAAAGAGCTGAGATTTTGACTTCGAACCCATATATAAATAAGCTTGAGCACATTATGGAGAGAAAATCTCTTCAAATAGCCAATAAACTGAGAAAAAATTAAACAGCAGCTGATCAACTTGGAAATTCGTCACAAAGTCAAAGAAGAGCTCAAAAATACCCAGAAAATAATAGTAATCATTCAGCATCCGCTAAAAAGAAATTAAAATTTACCGAAAATGCTGTGATTGAATTTGTTGCTGAATATTGATATTGTTTCATATGTGAAGAAGGCATGGTGGAGGATATGGTGCAATGTCAATTATGCATAAAATGGGCTTATGAAACATGTGCTGGTGTTTCGAAAAAAAATCAAAAGATTTAAATGTGACTGTTGCACAGAATTGCAAGCCTAAAAATTAATGTCAGGCCTTTTTCGGCCTATAGATTTTTATTTTTTACACTTTTATAATCGGCTCAATTTTGTTTTGTGTTTACATACATATTTTTTAGATTTTTAGCCTACTAAACCTATGAGTTTTACTAGTTTAACATTCAGTGTTGTTTTATTAATAAAAGGTTACTTTGTAAATGTTTTATAAAAATTTGACAGTAGGTAAAACTGATTTAATCTTTATGCATAGTGAGTAACCAATCAGTTTTAACCTTTTTTTAAAAATAAAACTAAGTTCATTTGTTGTGAATATAGTTTATATTTTTTTAAATTTTGAATAGACTTTTCATTTTTGATATGATGAATAATTTTTTTTATGTGTATTTTTAGTGGAATATATAATTAGTAAACCATTAGAGTAAAAGATTTATATTTATTTTTCAAACCTATGTATTTTAAGTGTAAGTGCGATTTTAGCAACCCATACTGCGATTTAGGAGACTGGTTGTCTAAATGGCGCCAGTTGCACATCTTTAAAAATAAGGCCAAAATAAATAGTTTAGGTTAAGATAATATTGTGAAAAAATTAATTTCGTTAGCCAAAAAAGCCACATTCATGTTGTGATATTCATTTTGGTTAACCTATGAGTAATTTATATTTTATACGTTGATTTCTAAAAAGTTGTGCCATTTAGGCTACTTTACCCTATATTGTTATTGAGGTTTATTACACATTTACGCACAACAAGGTTTACAAGTTAAATTTCCTGTTATTTATTGTGTACACTTTCTAAGCTAATATGTGTTATCATTCAATAGATTATTTGTACGACAATTAGTGCAAGTTGTGGTTAGCTTCAATCGGGAGTAAGAAACAATTCTGTGAACAAGTTTTTAGACAAAACTTAATGCAGAATTTTGTGGAAATATAATATCCTAGGCCAAATTAAGTTGGATTTAAGTATGAAACAATGCTTAATAGGTTAGGCTCATAGACTATTGGCACTGCGTTTGAACATCTACGTGCCTTAGAATAAAATAAGTTAAATAGAACTTTTCCCAACGTGGTGTAATTTCTTAGTGTTAATAATATTTTAACAGGCATGTCAAAATGAACTTTGTGAAGTTAATGGTCAGAAGTTATTTTGGCCCTTACTTAAGTGCATAGATTGTGTGCGGTTGAAGACAAGTTATGAAACAAACATAAATATCTTGGCTAGCAAAATGTAACATGTTTCAAACTAATGTGGGATGGATTCTCTAAGTTTCTGGTTTTAATACATGATACATATAATTTTTTTTTTCCACTAAAGGTGCTACTTTAAATGTTTTCACTATAAGTTATTGGAATTAATTTTGTCTAAGACACTCATTTGAGAATTTAATACGATACATTTTCCTTATTTAAATCTAGGCATTATTAAAATATTTACAAATTTATTTGAGTTATTCATTACAATACTCACTATTCAACAAGTTTAATTTTTTAAATAGCCAACAACAACAACAAATAGAAAACAACTTCAACAAATTCAATCCTTAGAAAATGTTTCAAATTTGACCATTTTTTCCTTCATACTATCACAGCCATGGGTGCCCTCCCGCCACAGCAACTAAGTAAGGCCCGACCATTCCTGCCCCGGTACTTTTATAGTGCTCGGCGAGTCACCAGTGTGCGGGGGTTAAAGTGGAAGGTCGGTAGACAGTCACTGTGATGATAAGACACACGGTCAAAGCCCTTTATTTATAGACACGATTACAAAAATACATAGTGATGAGCTACAATTAAGGCTAACTCGTGGGTATTCTTTGCCCAATGAATAAGCGAGATGATCTTCCTTAGTCTCGCGAACTGGTGCGTCCTACATGATAAAAATGAAGAAATTCCAGGACACAAAAACTCATCAATCATTGTGTGGGTTCAGATATTTTATGACTTTTTTTGTGAAATGTACCAACAAATAACAATTGAATATATTCATTCAAAGCCTTAATTCTTTCTTACCACTCAATTTAAACAGCAACAATTCTACAAAAAAATATAATTTTCTTAGACAGTGAGTTCATCCTTAAAAATGTACTTGTTACAACAGCAATTCACCAAGCAGACCATTTCTCTCTGCTTTAACAGTTGTCATTCCATGGTTACCAAAAAATCTCTTTCGATTTGAGCCAAACAAATATTCTCTAATGATGAAGATTTGGTTAAGTACAAGTAACAATTAAAACACACTTTGTCAGAAACGTATATCCTATAACACTTGTTTTGAAACAAATAGAACTGGCAGTATAGTAAAGATGACAATATAGTTCCATCAGTCACATATTACTCCATACTTCTCAAATTAAACTATAAAAATTAAATCTGTTTGTATATGTATTAGTTTCATCTTTCTGTATAAAAAGAGTATATCACATTGACAAAATATAAACAAACTTGATCTCAATTCTAATAATAACTATGGTAAAAACAATATTTATGACAAGTAAGAAACCTGGAACTACCATGTTTTAAGATGTTTTGGTTGAGTTAATAAACTGTTTCAAGATGTGTTAGTTTAGTTACTAAAGTGTTTAAATCTTTTTTTAAATTGAATAAATTAGGAATTTAGATAAGAATGAGATATTATTAAGCCTCACACATCCATAATTTGTATCATTTAAAATATTTACAAAAAATAAAACAATGACAAAGGAATTTGTCAAATCACCTAACAAAAGTATTAACAATAAAATATAACATATAATAACAATGTTCAAATATTTTTCTCTTTAAAATTCACAATAAAAATTAATTTAATCCCACTAAATAGTAACCCACAAGGCCGTAGCCAGCCGAACATTTCGGGGGGAGGGAGGGTCATAGCTCCCAACTGTCAGTGGCTTGAATTTTTTTGAAACAATAAACGTCTATAAGAGCTGTTTGGAGTGGTTTTTTTTATGGTAACTTAAGGCAAAGATTTAAACATCGTAAATGCTATATATTTTTCTCTAATTTAGAAACTCATTTGATACATGTATCTGAAACTTTTAATTCAAATAGTTTCAAGTCGAAAAGCTTTGCTGCTGTCTGAGCTCAAAAACTTACCCCTTTCACACTTCTCCAAGCACTCACTTTTGTCAAGCTTTTATCTAATCATACCCTGCTTTATTGCCTGGAGAATGTACAAAAATTTGTAAAAAGGTATTTATAATAAGAATGGTAGAAGTGATTTGTTTTACATATTTTCTTGTGCCTTTATTTTTACATTGCTTAAACTATAAATAATAATAATAAAAACAATGGTCAACTATATTATGGGGAGAGGGTGTTGAACCCCCAAAACTCCCCCCTTCCCCGGCTACAGCCTATGTGATTCATAAACAAGTTATTAAATTACCATTAAACTAGCAGCTTTCTAACATATGTAGAGTTGGCAGATTTTGAGCTGAAGATTCTTTTTTTTTTTTTACCAGCTGATCTATGCTCAAAATTCCTATCTTTTAGATGGAACTGCATACGTGAATTAATAAATGTTTTGCAGAATTTTCTGGCAATATTGCATGAACATGAGGGAAGAAAGGTTACTTCAATCAACCCAATCACCCTGTTAACACTTCTTTCTACAACATAATCTTCATTCATAAAACCAATATCCATATACCTTACACATGCATTTTTTAAAAGTGTAGCAGCACAAAGCACGGCTTCAGAAGCATATTTAAGACCCCCCGTCCCTCCCTGATCTTTCAATTTTGTTAGTACCACATTCATTGTAGTGCGGTTTTCAGAAGAAAGTTCAGCAAATTTTTTGCAAGAGTTGCAAATGGCACTCCAAATTTTAGCCAAAACTCTACCACAAAAATGATGTAAAGCGTCTTCTTCCATTGGATGGAGACGAACAGTCTCAACATTAGTGTATGTTTCTTCAGAAATGAATTTCCTTTTCTTGTTTTTTATTGGCGAAGACAAGAAATCTAAGTAGGAAGAGTCAGATGCCAGCGTGTAACTTGAATTCTTAATTTCGCTGGTGAATTGAGCTACAGAAATGAGTCGTACTGCACGCAGTGCCTAAAGGGGAGAAGGGAATGTTGATCCTCTATATCTTATCAATGAAAACGTGTTTTCAAGAGTATCTTGTGTGAACCGAGAAGACAAGAAATAACGAACTGACTTAGACTTAAGAAGTTGAGAAGCAAGGGTTGCTAAATTTTGTGTGCTAACAATAGCACCTCTTTGAAAAGGTTTCCATCTTCCATCTATAGTCTTCATAGTTCTGATCAGTTCAATAAAATCTGTTAGTTTCTTGCACTTGTCTTCCAAATTTTTCAATGTCATTGATGTTTTGACATGACTTGTCACCATTCGAAACCAATCTGAAATTTGTTCAATGAACCAAGCCGTTGTCAAAGCATTCCTTGAGATAACACCATGATGAACAGCTGCTCTGAGAGCACAAGAAGTCTCAAAGGACATCAGCTTTGATGCAAAAACCACTTTCATCTTTTCATAATTTGAGGGCTCTGTAATAGAAGTATTCAACAAATGGGGCGCAACCTTAAATGTTTTGTGAGAAGACCCATTTTCTACAAATTTTGTAATACAATCACTCGACACCACATTTGTTGGTAAATCATGTTTTTGTACAATCTCTTGAGGAAGTATGATACTGTGCTTTAAAAATCCGGCTTTTATATTCTTTAAAACATGACACACATCTGCAAAGATGTAAAGAACTTCTCATGGCCGAAATGGGTTTTCAATGGTTGTTTTGTCTAGTGACCAACGACCAGTCACAATTCCCATTTGCTTTCACATAAATATATTTTCACTAGCCATATCCGACACCAAGCCCAAAACATGATAACCGGCTCTCTCTCCATTTCACTCACACCATTCATAATAAAACCCATTAACATACTACCGTTGACTGACTGCCCGTCTGTTAGATGCCAACCAATTGTCTGTTTCCACTTTGTTGAAAGTCCTCTTGCAACCAATAAAAGCAGTTTATTAGCACTATTATTTAAATTTCCTAAGGTAACATAGCCCACAACTTTTTTTCTACCATTATCATACTCCAGTTTTTCCCTTAATTCCATTTCATCAACAGATAAAATAACAATTTTTTCTTTAATGTTCATTACTTTTCCCTTAGTAGACATTAATTCTATAGTTAAAGGGGAAATTCCAGGATCCAGAGAAACTTTGTGGAGACTGGCATATTGATGAATATGAAGGTAGAGGATAGCCTTCCTTTAGTAAATGTTTGTACCCCTTGATTCCACAAGCATACCTAGCTTGCAAACCTTTACGAGTAGTTTCTTTAGACCATTTTCTGGGACGCTGGTTGGACAATTGTTCAATTTGATCTAAATTGAAAATATTGCATATTTTTCCAATCAAAGTTTTGTACTTTTGTTTAGTTTTGTTGTTATATTATAGTAATTCAGATCCAACATATAATGGTCATAATAGCTCACTTGTTAATATTTATTAATTACAATATTATATAATCAGACTAACCTCACATATCCTGTCGTGTCCTTTTCTTTGCCAATGCGCCCGCTTCAGATTGGATTCCCAAATACTACTACTTTTAGGGTCAGCAGGAAAGCTTTTTAAGTTACAAGTTACGGTGGTATGATTACATTTTACAGCATTACATATTTGTGGCATTTTTGCTTATTAATTAAATCTAAAGATTTATTATATTATTTTGGTCCACCCATTATTCACACAGTATCTTATCTTGTTGCTAAATATTTTGATAATCAGTTAGAATTTGATGAAGCATTAAAGAAAAATAGCTCATAAATAATTAAAATATAAATATAAAATAACACATAAATAAATAAAATTAAGTTGCAGACCAATATTATCATAATGAAGCTATGAAGTAAACAAAACAAAAGCCAGTACACCTTCAAAATGGCGGACAAACTTTTTTTTTGTTTGGATATTACCACCGCCATAAGACGGAACGGCTAGCGAGTACTCTTCTAGGAACTCGGAAACGCATCGAGGTTACTCTAATGACGCGCAAAATGAGAAGATCCGTGCTCGACCTGCTGGTTGCTTCAGGCAGGAACCGAAAATGGTAAAGTCCCTTGTCCTGTGATGATTGTCAGCTCCAGAAGGAGTGTATTGACCTGAAGTCCCAAGTATGGAATCTGGTGTGAAGGCTCCAGGTGGGATTTGGTGTAGTTGATTGTGAGTCCCGGTCCGGTGAAGTGACCTAGGATTGTCGGGTCCATCGCAAATACAATCACTTTCCTAATTTGCATGGAAAGCCTCTTAAGCCGGGTCCGCATTTGTATCAGGTTCTTGAACCGTATCCCCGACCCGTATCTTGAAAACGTCAGTTTGGGCGGGACCTTGGATCCTCGACGCGAGTATGCGCGTCGGATAACTGCGTCCCGCTTCTAGTCGGTATTTAGACGTTGTGTCAAAGGAATATATGACATAAGGATGTGACTTGTATTGACGTGTCCCAAACAAAACAGTGTCGCAGATCAAGAACACATTAATGATTACAATTATGGGTTGCTTCGATAAGCGTGACGGAACGAGAAAAAGGATCGGTCGAAATTTGGTTTCAACAGTATTCGTGTGCATCGTCACTCGCTCCAGCCCTGATCGTTATGGGTGTACGATACGAATATATGTATAGACTAGATAGCTGTTGCCCGCGGCTTTGCTCGCGTCGAAGTTGATTATATACAAATACGAAAATATACATATGTATTTACAGATTAATTTAAAATATTACGTTACGTTAATGACCATAACTTGACCTCAGATCAAAAATAATGCAAGTCCGATACAAATTTTCACCCCCTTTTTCATCCCTTATTAAATAAAATTTCCAAAATTCCTGAAACACGTATTTATTTGTTTTACGTCAATAACCGAAATACAAAATTTTGTTTACGTAACTTTCAAAATGACGGACTTTCATACATATTATCATCCCCTATTTTGACCCCTTTGGGGTGGAATTTTCTAAAATGCTTTCTTAGTAGGTGCCTACATAACAAAATGAATATACAGTCCGAATTTCATGCTTGTAGCCTTGATAGTTTGCGCTCGGCGATGATGAATCAGTCAGTCAATCAGTCAGTCAGTCAGTCAGTCAGGACATGTTATTTTATAAGTATAGATATGAGTGTGAATCTGGCTTTTCACACACTAAATTGTCACGAGGTACACGGTATATAGACTAGCATGTCGGGGAAGGCTGAGAAAAAAATCAGACCCACGTAATCGAGGTTTATTATCCATTTTTCACACTTAATCAATTGCACTTTCTATATTTAATACCTGCCTTCCTCATACAAATTGTATCATGGTGATCTTGTACTTGTAAGCGTTGTCCTTTCACACATGAACAATTTTTTTTTCTCATGTAACAAAGTTCTTAGCGTGTTGCAAAAAAAAATTCTGTAAAAGTGGACTGGAGTTAACTAAAGAGGTTGCTTTATTTAAGAGACTTTTTTTTTACCGATAAGCTAAAATTTATTTTGAGTAACTACATGCAGCTTTGGGAACTATAGCCAGAATCAATAATGCTTAGTCAGCTCACCAATGCTCAATTAGCTATACCTTTGTTTCCATCAACGGTTAGTAATAGAAATGAGGAGAGTTTTTACTATTGTATTTTAGATTGTGGGCAACTGAAAAATAAACATTTTGATTTGCACGTTGAAATTTGTATTTTAAAAAAAATTAAGCCTATTATTTTAATTATAAGTCGAAATAGTAGCAATAGATGTTAATAATTGTAAACAAAAATGGTTTTACTACCAATTTCATGGGTTTAAAATTTTGTTCCTCGGATGTTAACTTTGAAGTTATGTTCGACTACAAAATTTGATAATTTTTTCATTTAATGAAATATGAATTTCAACCAAGTACCAAAACCTTTCTACAACTTATTTAGAAAGAGTAGGGCAGTAAATAACTATATTGTAATAATACCAAATGTTTTTAAAAAAATGTTTTAAAATTAACTTGTTAAATTGTGACCTGAAGTATGGTATACTATACTACAAAGTTAACAAAAAAAATTAAAAAAACATTCGAACATTAAGAATGTTGCATTGAAATGTGCAGAGTTTTACCTACAATCAACACTAAAATTAAAAGAAAATAAATTATGTAATTACTATTTCGTTGCGGCCGGGGTTCAATCCTCGGTCCCGGCACAAATTTATCTGATTTCCAAACCCTTCCTTCACCTCTGACAATACTTCTTGTGAATGTGGGGAATGCCAGGCCACCGCCGTGGTTCGGATTCCACGTTAAACTGTAGGTCCTTCATTTCATCTCACAATCACCCTACCATTACACATTAGCGTAAGTGCGTATTACCCGAACGGATAGTAAGACGCGGTGCTAATAATAATAATAATAATAATAATAATAATAATAAATAATAATAATAATAATATTTCGTTTTCCACACGATGTCCCACTTATTGATGGTATGACAGGATCCATGTTGACAAATTATTCTACTTAACTAAGGATAAAGCCACATTAGAAACAAAAAAGTTATTGATGGTTCATAAATAAACTGTACTAACAGCGAAGGTGTCTGTGTTTGATTACTGTTGCGCTCTATGAAATATTCAGTTTACAAGTAAAGTATATAGTACAGGAGGATAAAACATATTATTTAGTTAACATATTATTTTGGATATAACATATTTTAGATTATAGAATATGTATAACTTCCATCAACAACTTTAGGGGTACACATTTAAAGATAAATAATTATATCTAGGGGTACACGTAACAACAAGGTTTATCTGATTACCAAACCCTTCCTTCACCTCTGACAAGACATCTTGTGAATGTGGGGAATTCCAGGCCTCCACCGTGGTTCGGATTCCACGTTAAACTGTAGGTCTTTCATTTCATCTCACAATCACCCTACCATTACACATTAGCGTAAGTGCGTATAACCCGAATGGGTAGTAAGACGCGGTGCTAATAATAATAATAATAACAACAAGGTTGAATACCACTTGTTTAAGGCACATATTAATATAAATACTGCCGCATGGTCTAGGACGTAAATATCGCAATAGACTTGACTGGCGATGACAGGGAGATTGGGGGTCGAAACCCGGTCTGGTGTACTGAGGCCGTTTTTAATCAAATGTTTTCACCCTCTTTCTTTCTCTCTCTCTCTTTACGTAATAGCGGGTACATTTAATCTAAAGTCAACCGTCTTAATCCCTCTACTGCGGCTTAAACTGCTTTATGATCCGCGTGGTGGGTAGGCTGGGGAGCAAAGTTGCCACATAGCGGGAGTTTGCGCGTTACTACTATGAGAGCATACTCAATGATTGTAAAGAAATCTGGCAACGTGCATCGGTTGCTATGACAACTACCCTTCAAAGATTGGCCGAGCATGTGACGAGCCTCCATTCCGCACTCCGGCTGCGCTGATCTTAATTGTAAAGCAATTTAAAACGCAGTGTAATTCATTGTCGTAATTAATATATAATTATGCATACAACATGAACAAAGTACCAAGACGCCTACATCACTCCAGTTATCAGAGACCATTAATGATGGGTGTATTCGAGTAGTTAAGTACTTCAAATGAAGGTCTACAAGTCAACGTCAGATTGGTTCCAATTCCACCATTTTCAGAAAGGTTCGAGCTCTAAAACCCAGACGCAATAAGTACTTTAAAAAAACAATAGTTATTTGTGACGTGGGGCTACTTGCTCTGCCGTGCTATAATTTTATGCCCCCAAAAAACAGTAACCTTTCTTCCTGTGTAAAGTTAACTTGTTTTGTACTTATCGAGAATGACAAGCTGATATTGTAAATAACCATAGTTTGGTGATTTAATACAAATAGTAATGGTTTCCTTTGTTGTGAGATTTTGTTTTATCAATGCCTTAACATTGTTTCCGTTGGAGGTAGTTATTTATTTGTATTTATTACTTGAAGCTGTCATCCTGAGACACTGTAATTCATTAGGTACTAGTTTTAATGAAAATAATTGGTAGGTTTGGTGATCTTTTAACAGAGCATACACAACAAATGAAAAAAGTCACTAAAACCAAATCTAATCTTTAAAAAAATATGTTTAAAATGTATCAGTTGATACATTGATAAGTTTGAATGTAATTTACAAACATTAAATTATTGTATTTTTTTATAACTTTACTATCTATTTTCATATTTTAAAATTCACCGAGTTCACTGGTTACTGCAATAGGCCTACTTACTGTAATGTAAATTTTATAGTTTTTATGTAGTTTAGATGTTACCAGTTATGAAGTGTTTTATAATATTGTTTCGATTAGAATAGGAAAAAAGAAAGTCTTAACTTTACCATGTTAATTTTCAACATACCAAATATCAAATTGTTATTTGTTGAAGAAATTGTTTAAAATTGATTTTTTTAAATGGGGGGAGGGCCTAAATTGTTTTGTAAATGTTTATTATTCACTTGAAGATCTTAAGTTTTTTAAAATTCCATTTCTATCCAGATTTAAGTATGTTGGTTCAATAAGTAGATTTTACTCAGGTAACATTAAGTGTGTAGTTTTTTTTTGTTTTTGTTTTTTTGAGAAAAATATACACTTACAGTAGTTTACCCTGATGGATTAAACTAAGTATGGCCCTATCTTATAAGCTCTACCACAATAGAATAATGCAATGTAAGCTTGCTACCTTACAGGTTTGACGAAGTTTAAATTAACTATGATAAAAACACATTTTAAAAAATATGATATTTTATTGTGTCATATTCACACTTCAAAACTCCTTAGTGCATTCCAGCGTCGTAAAATAAATAATAATCACTGATTTCCTCAAGTGATATATTTTTTTTCTTTCCCTCAACAAATATATCATAAATATTTCAATTTTTGAACTAAGGGATTCTTACTGTAGAAAGTTTGGTCAAAAGTCATCAACCATTTCACAAGTAACGATTAAAAATACAGCACCACGCTTGTTCTCTCTCTCTCTCTCTCTCACACACACACACACACACACACACACACACATAAATGACAAGTGTTCTCAATTATTATTCCATGTTTTCTAACAGTAGTTTATCGTTCAGTCACTGTGTTGTCTGTCCAATTATCGCGTAACTGGTCGTTTCACTTTATTTACAGCGAATAAAACCATCAGTAATTCATATTCTTTGAGCGGTAGTACGCTGTCACATTGAACCACCTCGATCAACAACCTGTGGACTGACATATTGCCTATCAACAGAGATCAACCCCCCTGCGGGACGGGGTTTAGAATAGTCCCGCAGTATCCCCTGCTTGTCGTAAGAGGCGACTAAAAGGGGAGGCTTCTGTGCAGGACGTACCTCGTGCAGGAAAAACCTATCCTTAATCTTTCCTTTCACCTCCTTTTTTCTTCCTTCCCTTTCACTCCTTTTTTTTTTTCATTCTTCTCACTTCGCTTCCTCACTCCTTACACCTTTCTTCCCTTCCCCTGCCGTCCAGTCCTGCACAGAGACTTTTGGCTCCACCGTTGATGACCTTGGCATCTAACACGGCTTTCCTTTGATGATTATCGGATACCACTGCTTAGAGCTCCTGAGTGAAAGTGCGCCGGTTGTAATATCTTGGTAGAAGGGCCTTAGGGATGACAATAACCGGGTACCCTACCTTGAGAAAAGACCGGTTGCGTTCACGAAGGCCCGGACGTAAAATTGGCACTTTCCTGCACCCACTTGCTGCGATGACCTCTCTCCTGGCGCAGCCCCACGCGAAGGTTGTCATGTCTAGCGTCGTGTGGGGTTTCCCGCCAGGAGGGTTAACAGGGCCTCATGTGGTAGAACCAACTTGGATCACCCTGGGTCTACGATCCGAGTATTGTGCAGGTTGTCCCCAAAAAAGGCATGGCCACCTCCATTGTCACCGCTGACACCTCACTGTCCGCTAGCAACGTACTGCCACACCCCGCTGGAAACTCACTGCCCGGCCCCTCACAGGGCCGTATTAATGATAAGAGCCGGAAACGGGTAAGGCCGTCCAGTCCTTTAACAGAAAAAGTCCAGGAAGTTGTGAGGCCCCAGCCCCGCTTCCTGGTAATGTCTCGAGTAGAGGAAAACGAAAGTCTTAAGCGAGTAAGCCCATTTATCCTCGAAAGAGTGATAAATGGTGCAGCACAGTCTGACGTATCAATAAGAAAACTGCGTGATGGCACTATAATGATACAAACAATAACAGATATTCAGTCCTCAAAAGTAATGGCAATCTCTAAAATACCGTTGAGCAATACGTCTCATATACCGGTGAAGGTGGAGCCTCACGGGTTCCTCAATGTTTGCAAGGGAGTGGTCACTTGCTATGACCTCGACTGCGTGAGCATTGAGGATATCTGTGAGGAACTTTCCCCCCAGCACGTCACCGAAGTATACCGCATTGTAACCAAAAAGAACGGACAAGAGAAAAAAACCGACACGTATATCCTTACTTTTGCAACACCTACCCTTCCAAAGGAGGTCCGAGCGGGTTTCCACGTGCTCAGGGTCCGTCCGTATGTCCCTAACCCCCGGCGCTGCTTTCAGTGCCAGGAATTTGGGCATACGAAGCTGCGATGCCGTGGCAAGCCAACCTGTGCGGATTGCGGACAGGAGGCTCACGAAACACCATGTGAGTCTCCTAAGCACTGCGTCAACTGCAAGGGTCCGCATCCTGCCTGGTCTCGGGCCTGTCCGAAATGGAAGGTAGAGAAAAAAGTCCTGGAGATACAATCCGAAAAGAAGATCTCATATGCCCAGGCACGAAAGGAATACACATCTAGTCAGGCTCCGGTATTTCAAACCTCCTACAGCCAAATTGTCAGTCAGAATATCAACTGTCCCAACTGTCATTGCACAGTTAATCTCGCAAAGCCGTCTACACGACCTGTGCCATTAGTCTCTACTCGAGACAATCTCAATAATAATGCGCCAACTAAGGTGGCGCCTAAATTGCTAGAAGAGGCGAAACCTCAACATAGGTCGTCTCCCCCACCCGTACCGCCGAGGAGCCCTCCTCGGGGAACACACTCGACTGCGCCTTGGGACCTCCCCCGAGCCCTACTCGGGGGGTCCCCCGGGGCCCACCTCGGGGACCTCCTCCGAACCTACCTCGGGGACCCACCCCGAACCAGCCCGGGGAAACAAAAGAACTTGCGGCCGTTGTTGGTTCGTCCGCTCTGGTCTCTGGGTCACCGGAGGTTGGAGTGGGTGGCGGAACGGGTGAGGCCGCAAAGGCGAATCCTGCTGGTGCCTGGAGAAAGGTCCAGAGAGGTGTCGCCGACACAAATAGTAAGAAAAAAGTGCCAAAGGCTGTAACAAAGCCTTCGCGCTTAGAATCAACCCCCAAGTCTCTTCTGGAGAAACAAAAGCCTCTCTTGAAACGAGAGGTCCAGGAGAGACTTGGCAAGGCCAGAGGACCTAAAAAGGTCCCTAACCAATTTTTATTACTAAGAGATAGTGACATGGATTGCGTGGATGAATAAATTTATATTTGTACCTAATGTCGCTACTACAATGGAATTGTAGGGGTTTTTATGCTCGTGTAGAGGAAATTAAACTAATAATTTCTTCCCTGCATCCTTCCATATTGTGTTTGCAGGAGACCCACTTCCGCCCAACTGACAGCCCGATGCTTCGTGGGTACGATGTATATCGTACTGACAAGCCATTCTTCGATCGGGCTAGCGGAGGTGTGGCTATACTTGCACCTAGCAATATATATAATAAGTCTATAAATATTGTATCTGATCTCCAAGTGATTGCTGTGAGAGTCTCCCTTCCTATAGAAGTAACTGTATGCTGCATCTACCTCCCACCAGGTGAACGTGTTTCAAAGAGGAGCCTAGAGGCCCTCTTTAAACAACTTCCCGCCCCCTATATTATCTTGGGGGACTTTAACGCACACAACCTGGTGTGGGGGTCTAATTATACAGACGCCCGCGGGAGGATGGTAGAGGATATTCTTGTCTCGGGAAACCTGGTGTTAATGAACACCGGGACCCAGACACACTTTTCCACCTTTAATGGTGTATCCTCTGCCATCGACCTAACTCTATGTAGCCCCGGGATCGCTGCCCACTTCCTTTGGGAGGTCCACTCGGATCTATGTAGCAGCGATCACTTTCCCATTCTGCTTTCGCTAATTGAAGACCCTCCCGGTATAGCACGTGCACCACAATGGGTGCTTAAACGTGCTGACTGGGATAAATTTCGCGAGCTCGCCGTATTTGTACAACCCCTTTCTCCGGACGTCGATGTTAATATTGCCCATTTTACTTCGACGGTCATCATGGCGGCGAGGGAATCTATCCCTAAATCCTCGCCAAATCCGCGCCACCATCCTGTTCCCTGGTGGAACGAGGAGTGTAGATTGGCTATTTCTGACCGTCGAAGAGCATTACGTCTCTTCCATCGGCGTCCTACCTTGGATAATCTAGAATCATTCCGGATTATGCGTGCTCGAGCTCGCCGTATCATTCGTGAAAGCAGAAGAGAGTCTTGGAGACAGTTTATATCTACCCTTACAATTTCCACTCCCACAACTAAGGTTTGGGACAATATTCGTAAATTACGTAGTAGCAAAAATACCATCAATAACATACCTGCCCTCATGTCAAATGGTACGCTTGTCTCCTCCCCTGTGGAGGTCGCCAATGTATTGGGCTCTATGTTCACCGCCATATCTAGCACTGCAAGCTACTCAAATGAGTTTGCAGCGCATAAGCGGAACATAGAGCGCCATTCTATTGACTTTGGTCAGAGTCAGGGGGAGGATTACAACTCCCCCTTTACTTTAGATGAACTGACCTATGCCATGTCCCAGGCGGGTAGCACAGCTCCTGGCCCCGACGACATTAATTATGAAATGTTGCGCCAGTTACCCCCTGCTGGACGAGCATATCTGTTGGACCTCTACAATAGTGTTTGGGAATCTCGTCAGTTCCCAACACTGTGGAGGCAAGCAACAATTATCCCTCTATATAAAAGTGGCAAGGAAAAATTAGAACCAACTAGTTATAGACCGATAGCCTTAACTAGTTGTGTATGCAAAATATTGGAAAAAATGATAAATAAACGATTAATATGGTATTTAGAATCCCGCAATCTACTATCAAATATTCAATGTGGTTTTCGCCGTAACCGATCTACGGTGGATCATCTCGTCCGTCTCGAGACGGCAGTTCGTGACGCCTTTCTCCATAAACAGCATCTTTTGGCAGTTTTCTTTGAACTTGGAGAAAGCGTACGATACCACATGGCGGTACGGCATTTTAAAAACCCTTTTTAACTGGGGGTTCCGTGGGAACCTCCCTGTTTTTATAGCTAATTTTATGTCAGATAGACACTTCCGGGTAAGGTTAAACAACACCTTATCCGATGATTTTATTCAAGAAAATGGGGTGCCCCAGGGCAGTATTTTAAGCTGTGCGTTGTTCGCCATTGCAATAAATGGCATTGTGGACAACGTACACCTTCCTGTCCGTTCATGCTTCTTTGTGGATGACTACGCAATTTATTGTAGTTCATCGAGTCTCCACAGGGCTGAACGGCAGATACAACTCTCTGTCAACAATCTATGGTCGTGGGCATCGCGTAATGGCTTTCGCTTCTCTTCAGCCAAGACGACGGTCATCCACTTCCATAGATTACGTGGAATACAACAAGCCCCCAGTATTTTAATGAATCACGTTGTTTTACCTGTCTCGGAGACCATAAAGTTTCTGGACTTTTATTTGATTTTAAATTAACCTGGATTCCCCACATCAAAGACCTGAAAGCGAGGTGTATAAAAGCACTCAACCTGCTTAAAGTGGTTAGCGGTCGGTCCTGGGGGGCTGATAGGGAAACCTTGATGCGCCTGTATAGGGCCTTGGTAAGATCGAAACTAGATTACGGCAGTTTAGTGTATGCATCAGCGAGACCTTCGGCGTTGAAGACGCTGGATAGTGTCCACCATGCTGGCATACGACTGGCTACTGGTGCATTTCGTACCAGTCCAGTCGTCAGCATCTGTGCCGACGCTGGTGAGCCCCCTCTCTCTTACCGGCGGTCCTATCTTCTGGCATCTTACGTTTCAAAACTTCACTGCATGCCGGAGCATGTTGCCTACCGACCTGTGTTTCATCCCCCTAACCGTGTCTTGTATGAAACCAAATGGCGTAGTACAAGGCCGGTTGGGATCAGGATGCTATCGGTATTCGACACGTGTGAGATAGTCCTGCCAAAGGCTATCCCCACATACCCAGGTCGAGTTTCTCCCTGGAAGATTCGCCTACCTCAATGCCATTATGATCTTGCCAAGTTCCCTAAAGCGACCACCCCGCCGATTATATATGAGAGGACATTTAATGAGCTCCTCTCCACTCGCTTTCAGGGCTTTGAGCGCATCTATACGGATGGCTCCAAGTGTGGGGCTTCCGTGGGATGCGCATTTGTTGTGGAGGGAAACAATTTTAAATTTGGTTTACCTGGTGAATCCAGTGTTTTTATGGCTGAATTATACGCCATTTTTAAATCTCTGTGTTTTGTGTATCGTAAGTGTCACCGTTCTGTTCTCATCTGCACGGATTCCATGAGTGCTCTGTTGGCATTGTCCACCCTCTACTCTTGGAATCCCCTGGTGCAGATGATACATGAGCAAATTTTAAAAATTGATTCATTAAGCACGCGGCTCGCCTTTTGCTGGATTCCTGGTCACGCCGGTCTCTCAGGAAATGAACTGGCTGACCAGGCTGCCAAGGAGGCGGCACGCCTGCCTCCGGAGGCGAGTATGGGTGTGATGTTTTTAGATCTAAAGGGTTATGTTCGGCGTGGGGTCTTACGCACCTGGCACGAGCAGTGGGTTTCGACCCCTGCTCAGAACAAGCTGCGGTCCATCAGGGACGGTGTGTCGCGGTGGCCCTCTTCTATACGAAAGTCCAGAAGAGAGGAGGTCATCGTGACAAGGCTCCGCGTCGGACACACAGCGTTGACCCATGGATTTTTATTGAGAGGGGACCCACCTCCAGTGTGTGAGTTTTGCGATGCTCCCCTTAGTGTGTACCACATTTTGGTGGAGTGTCGCAAGTATGCCCCTATCCGCCTGGCACTTAATTTTAAAGGTGACCTTCGGTTTTTACTACGCGATAGCGCGGATGGAGTTATATGTTTACTTCGTTTTATACGCCAGGCGGATCTTTTTAATGCTATTTGAGTCACTTTTATAAAGTGACTCATCTGGACTTTCTCATATTGAGCTTTTTTTTTAACATTTTAGTATATTTAAATATGTTTGCTTTGTCTTTTTAACGTATTATTTTAACAAGTTTTATAATTTTAATGTGTTAAATTTTAATATGTTTGTTTTGTAATTTTAACGTAGTGTATACACCTGTGGTTTTATTTTAGCAGGTGTATCACTTCTTTTGTTCTAATAGCCCATTTGAGCGCTCCTATGGAGTGTCTCAAATGGGCATTTTCTCATATTGAGAATAACTGTTTTTAAATTAATTTAAAATTTTATTATTGTATATTGTTTTATATTTTATCTCTCCACCTGTTTATTCTAACAGATGGACTATGTGATGTCTCTTCCCATTGAGGATTCTACTGTGTTTAATTTATTTTTAAAGGCCCTAATGACCTTACTGTGTCGACGGGCCTCAAAACAATAATAATAATAATAATAACAGAGATCAACATGGTTCAGACCAACGTGCTATCACATCTCTTTCGTTTGATAAAATGTTAAATTCTCGGTGTGGGTTTTATTAACAATAAACCCTCACATGTTTTGAATACAATTTTGAAGTTACTACAAACCAATTATTGTTTGGTGAAAATCTTGAATGCAACCTTGGGTTCCCATTGTATATGATAATTTTCTTGTACTTCCATACCATAGAATTGTTAAATTATTACTAAACATAGTTCTGTAAAACAACAACAAAGAAACTCTATCCTAAAAACTTATTTTATGTACCTTTTGCTATTCGAAGTATCATAGCTACAGGCTAGTTTTGGTTTGATTAAAGCTTATAGTTACTTGACTTTTATTTGTGTAATAGATAGCTGTTGCCCGCGGCTTTGCTCGCGTGGAAGTTGGTTATATACAAATACGAAAATATACTACATATGTATTTACAGATTAATTTAAAATATTACGTTACGTT